>CP142461.1:19247500-19372500 GCA_038049695.1 Cinnamomum chago
GACTGCTGCTTTGATTCGTCGGGCCCAGTGGGGGCTCTGATATTAGATTGTTGGGAACTTTGATCTAAATGAAACTAAGAATAAGAACACAACAACTTTGGCTTAAATAGCCATTCAATACACAATCTTAACAGAAACGAAAAAGCAACCCACTTAGTGAAAATAAAGCCAAGTGGTAACAGAAACTTGGAACAATTCAAATACAAGTAGATGTCCCTAAAGACTAGGACTTTCCCTATAGACTAGTACATTATTCTAACAAAAAAACTGCAGTAAACTCCTTCACGAAGACCAAGAGCACGTGAATCTCATATATTATCAAATCAAATATCTCAGTATGGTACTAGTATGTATCTGTGTAATTAGTCTATATCTGTGTTATTTGACTTATGAACTCCGTGTGGGTGTAGGTTAAGTACTTTGTGTTGGGGGTGGCCTAGTGGACAATATTTGCGATATCGATGATCAACCACCATGTACAAACATGGCATCAAGCAATTAACCACATGAACACAAGGATTTTATATGGTTTGACAATGGTTGTCTGCATCCACAGGGTATTGTTTTCTCTTTTTTCTTCCTCTCATCCAAGGAGTTAGGGCTACAATATATCATTATATATCTCCTTTCTAAGCCCGGAGAAAGTCCCATACAGAATGACTAAATACCCTCAGACCCCAAGGTACGACCCGATTAATCCATTAACCATTTGGTTAACCTAGAATACAAGATATACTTTAACAATCTCCAGTTTGACTTGAATTTCATTAATCCTCGACACACCTTAAAGGTACCCGACGATACCTTCGTTCCTTTCATACCTCGCTAAAAGGCCCGCCCCACACCCTTTATGACCAAGGGCGACTCCTGCACTTCCAAGCCTGGGGTGCACCTGTAGTTGCTTCAATCGACTTGAATATATAATTACATTAAAATCATCATTATTAAAGTCTTATCAGAACTATTTTGGATCAGCTTTACGAATTCAAAATTTACAATCTAGCTTATTCGGAACCAAATCCTTCAATAAATTAAATTTTTTACTACTTCTATCCATGCATGTTCATCCTTCCGCTTTCCATCCATGTCTTTTTCATACTACTTTTTGTTTTTTTTGACCATCCATCTATAAATAATGGTTTTCTGACAGGCATTGCTACCGCCTTGCTTGAATATGTCAAAACTAACTTTAATGATTTCGCTTGTAGTTTATCAACAATTGATGCCATCCATAAATTTTCTCATGTCCATGTCGATGATAGGTCCACTGTTAACTTACTCGTGTCCCTCGAGTTTAGATACTATGCATCAACTCAACCCATAAGGTCTAAACTTGAAATTGGACACAATACTTTTGGGTCTTGTCCAGTCAAGTCTCGTATACTCAGGATTCGCGCCCTTCCGCGGCTAGACGGCCGTACAGATTCTTCCAATCTTTTGTGGGCGATTCCATCTCCGGGCATTGTGATGTGAATGGAAAATTACATAGTAGTATCTAGGGATTTTTACCAAAGAAGTGTTGTTAGACCTGGATTAGCCAGATTACGTTACTAATACATTAAAACCTCCATATTGTGGTTCGTACAAGTTTTTTTTGACAATTATACCCGCACATAATGCGGACGATATCGTTTTCTATACCTAAAGACCACAACGTTTTCCATCACAATGACAATCTCATTTGCCTTTTGCCTCTTGCCTCTCTTCCATCCGGATGATTTCGTCGCCCTTGTCCTTTGATTTTCCCTTCTTCCTTCTTCCCCACTCTCTGCCAATGCTTCTCTTCTTCCTTCTTCCTTCTTCCCCACTCTCTGCCAATGCTTCTCTTCTTCCTTCTTCCCTACTCTCTGCCATTGCATCATTTTTTCCCTTCCTGCGACTTTTACGAAATATGGCTCTCTACCACTCCATTTTCCCACCAAAGAGTCAAAGCTGTGAAACTATGGAGAAAGTGACCAAGGGAAGGAATGAAGAAGTTGTTGCAGGAGAATACACCATCAATCTCCACTAATGATTCCATGGATGGTAATCACACCTCTCAGCTCTTTCAGAGGTATCTCTTTTTGTCTCTTTTTAGTTAAAAAAAAAAACTATATTTCACGCATAGTAGAAAATATTTGCAGCATGTTTTCTTATTTAACCTTTGATGGTACTGTGCAGGGACCTTGGAAATTCTAACCTGTTAGTCAGATTATAAATTTTTGTGCTTACAATTTGCATATTTTATAGAAGTACATTTGAGCATTTGAGCACATTAAATGTTTTTTCCTAATACCAAAATTCATAGTTTCCAATTAGTATAGCAACATGTTTGCAATTTGCATTTTGCATTTTGCTGACCCCGGATTGAATGGGTAAGAATAAGATGACGATGATCATGGTGAATTAAATCCATTGTTTCATAAGTTTGGTGACTTGGTCTCACCCCAAAATGGTTGGCTCTACCACATGATCACATCTACCAAATGAGAGTTTTAATGAGTTTCTTTTAATGGGCGTTTGCTTTGATGGTAGTTCTGCCACAACTACTTTGATGGTTCCCTATTAGTCACCAATTGTTTGTAAAAATGCCTCAGCGAGTATCTTTATGGATTCTCCCTCATGGGTTGAGGATTTGATGTGAAATGAGTTTCCATTTATTTTTCTATAATGAGAAGAAACCAAAAGTCATTGAAGATATGAAGATTATTGTTACTTTAGACCATATTATTAGAGACAACATCCCCCCCAATATGATTTTTGTAATTAATATCACTCTTATCTAAAAGGCCCAGTGGGTAGCATAGACCAATTGCAAGTCTTTTTTCGATCATTGAATGTCCTTACAGTTTCTTCCTTAAATAAAAATATTAGATGATAAATCGAACATATCAGCCTAGGTGAGATATGATGGAATTACCCTGATAGCATTGAAATACTTTTTTTGCAAAAATGGAATATTTAATTTTAGTAACTTTTTTCAGTAACATCTGGAGAATAACCTTTAGATTTGATTAATTTTTATTTTCTCACTCTCTTTATTTGTTTGTTGTTAATTTTTTCCAATCTTCCTTAACTTGTATGGCCAAGATCATTAGATGCATGCTTATCAATGGTTGAAAGTCTCAAAGTTTAAGATTGTTATTAAAACATGAGCTATGGACCCCACTTGTATAGTGTGGTTGCATCGAGTTCTGCATTAAGTTTGATGCTTAAATCCGTTTAGTTTCCCACTTGTCAAAAGCTTTTTTCGACTGCTTTTGTCAATCCATTACAAAGATTTCATTTCCCATCAAGTTCAGGTATTGCTGGAAGTAGTTACAATTGTTGGCTAGATCTAATGTAATTTGATAGTTTAATGTAATTTGGAATTTTGTATTGACCCCAAATGATATTCACTCAAAATGATTACTGATTTTTGGATTTAATAGTGCTTGTTGCTGTTGCATTCTAACCATTGACTTGTTTCATTAAACAATCCCCTTTGATGGCTACCAATCAATGTGGTTCTTGTTACTCAGATCTGGATGTTTATTGTGTGCATACATTTGATCATCATCAACCTACTTATCTGAGAATATATTTGCACTACAAGAAACTTGACATTTAGCTGCGAAAATTTTCGCCGCTAAAGGTCTTAAAGTTGCGGCTAAAAGTTTTAGCGACAATATTTTGATCACCGCTGAGTCGTTGCTATAAGTGCTGTCACTAATTCTTTTAGCCGCAATTTTAAAACATCGTGGCTAAAAGTTGGACTTTTACCCACAACTCCAAAGTTGTAGCTAAAAGTCTAATAATTAGCCGCAAGATTTATCGCCGCTTATTTAAAAAATTGGTGTCACTAAAAGTGTAAAATCGCCGCTAAAAATTTATTACAAGCATATGAAAGTAGGGTTTTAGGGGCGATCTTAAGTCGCGGCTAAAAGTTTAATTTTAGCGGCAACTATAAGTTGCCACTAAAAGCAGTGTGTATAGTAATTTTAGTGGCAACTTGTTATCGCGGCTAAAAGTTTAATTTTAGCCGCAACTATAAGTTTCCACTAAAAGTAGTATGTATAGTAATTTTTGTGGCAACTTGTTATCTCAGCTAAATGTTTAAATTTTAGCTGCGACGCAAATCGCCACTACAAATACTAGGTACAGCACCTTTAGTGGTAATTTCAACGGCGACTTGTAATCGCACCTAAACGTTTTACTTTCAGCTACAACAAGAAGTCATCACTAAAAGTATTAAGTATAATAGTTCTACCAATGACTTGTTCCCGCGACTAAATGGTTAAAATTAATTAAAAGGAAGAATAAATTAATTTATTGATCCCTTTTCAAATTTTTATGAACCTGCTTATATAATATAAGAGAATGTAAACTTCATCACCATCAAGTATTAGAAAATAACCTCAAATTTAAAAAACATTAAGTTCTAAGGTACTTGAGTAGCAAGAGTAAAATTTACATCAGCATAGAAAAACTATAAATAAAATATAAAAATCATTATCATTCGGCTTTTGAGTAGTTATGCATCACATTGGAATTTGGCCTGACTCCTTGAATTGCTGGAGGAGGATGTTTAGCTGGGACGGTAATGCAGCTTGTACCTGAGCATGGACCTGTGTCTGTTGCAATTCTGCCTGGGACTGGAGCGTTGCCTGCACCTGAGCTTGCACTTGTGTCTGCTGCGAGGCTAGTTGGGACTCTAAAGACTCCATTCACGAAGCCATCTCACTATTCTCCTTTTCCAACAACTCCAAGCGCCTTGTATCCGCCTCAGCACGCCTCCTAAACTCCTCATTCTCTCTCTCTAGCTGCGCAGTTGAATATTTTCCTGATAAGAGGTTTATGAAATACTCAAACGAATTGTATTAAATAAATATATTTTTTTCACATTTTTAGCCTCAATTGAACCATTACACCAAGATATTAAATAAATTAGAGGTCAAGCCAAACACATGATATACAATTATTGTCTCCAAAATAATACCTAAGAAAGACCCTTGATTATAGAATCAATATTTGGAATGGCAAACCAATAAATGTTTGAATCAATCAGCTGGCGAGTTTGCAATTATGCAAAATGCGTTCAGAGCAAGTCAGGATAACCCAAGAACATAAAATATGATTGATATCAAATTACAGTATTTCAATGTTTTTAAAATCAAATTGCAGTATCCCAATGAGAAGTTTTCATGGTTGCATGTTTGCTAGGAGAGATGGTGAAATGGGATGTGTATAAATATAACACAGTGATCTTAAAGTCTTTAACCTGAATAGGACTTCGTATCAACTAAAAATAGAGTAGCTCTACTTGAACTCTACTATCACTAAGATGAAGAAAAAATCATGTCTAAAAAGAAATTTTTTTCCTATTATGAAGATTTGTCTTACATGGCGATCTTAAGTCCTGAATACGAACACCGCTGTATGTACTTAAGTCATGTTTGACATTCACTAGACCTAATGTTTCCTACTCCATAAATCAGGCATTTGTTGTCATTCAAAAAGATAAAACTTTGATAGGAGACCATAATGTTTTTGATCTGGGCAAAATGTAATTCTATATAATTTAATTATGTTTGTGTTGTGCCCAACCATGCATAGATTGGATATAGTATCAAGAAATGATGAATCAATTTTTCTCTATAATTTGGGAAAGCAATTCAATTAAGTGCTGAGAATTTCTTTTTATTTTTTGCTTAAAGGCAAATTTGTATTAAGGAAAAAGAGGGAAAAGGGCGAAGGCCCCCCAAAAAACAAAGAGAGAGCAGCAGTGGGAGGCTTGCAGAAAAACACCAACCTAAAGAGAACCTACCAAAAGAGAGGACACAGAACAACAGGGGACAAAAAAACAAAAGAAGAACCGCAAGGAGGACTGACTCAGCACCATTCCAGCAGCAACAGAACAACTCAAGAAAACTGGAGAGCAGAACAGGAACCAGAGAAGAAATAGAAAACCTCTGAGGGCAAGAAAATGCACTTCAAAATGCAGAGAGGATTCCAAAAACACCACCCTGCACTGCAGCTGAGAGCACCAGAACAAGGCTGCAGGACAAGAACAATGCAGCTTAACAGGCCACTACACTGCAGCTTAGAACTTGATGACTTACTACCACTCCACAGCCACACCACAACCACTCAGCACACTTCACAACCAGCAAAAGGAGAGACTAGCAAACTAAAAAACAGATAGCCTGCACACAGAGAGATGCAACAGGAAACCACACTCCACACACGAACACCACACAACGCTTCAGAAGAGCAACACCAGCGAAGCTCCACCCAACCAGCACTGCAGCTGGGCACACCAAAGCACAGCAGCATAACACAACCAAAGCAGCTCGGAACTTCTGATGCAGACCTAGAGATGTCAAATGGGCCAGGCTAGCCCGGTTCGGCCCGACCCAGCTCGCTAGTCAATGGGCCGTGGCTCGGTACGGCCCGGTCAACGGCACGGCCCACAAGGCACGGCCCGAGACACGGGCCGTGCTGGGCTGAGGTAGCCAGGCCCGTTGGCCCGCCAGGCCTGGGGGCTGCCCTCTGTGGCCTGCCAGGCACGGCCCGCTAGGCACGACCCGCCTGGACCGCCCACAAGTGATTTTTTTTAAAAAAATTATCCATTTTACCCCCCAAACAGCCATAAAACAATCATATAAGGGGTATTTTGTGTCCTTTTCAATTTTTCAAAGTCTATAATACTCTAACCCTCTTATTCTTTTTCTAAATTTATTAGTGTTATTTATACTACTCTAAGTTTCTAACCCTCGAATATTTCTACGTAAGAAGTGTATATTGTGACAAATTGCTAAAAATTGCTAAAAATTGGCTCAACTTTGCTAAAAATTGGATTAAGTCTTAATAACATATAAATAAAAAATTACCAAGAATTTAAAACTAATAAGCCAAAAGGTTAAAATAACATGATGGGGTTGGTTTTCTTTTAATTATTGGAACTTCCATGATTCCATCCATCCTAACCCCACTAATACAAGTGCACCTAGGTGGGCCCCATGAGATGTAGTAGGAAATCCCCAATCAATCAATCAATCAGAGTAACTGAATGAGTCTCTTTTCTGATGATGGTGGAACTGGGGGTATGGACCATATGACATGCTAACTGACTTGAGGTATATGAGGTTGGTAATCTGATCAATTAGCATCTTTGTTTCACTTTCAATGACTACTGCTTCAGAGTTGAGAGTTTCAAATTCTAATCATGGGGGTAATGGCTGATTCATCCACAAGCCTTTTTATCTTTTCTCAGTCTTCCTTTCTGCCATTTGACATGTGCACTGATAGGTTAAAAAATGAATCTCCCTTTCTAGACACCTCTTGCTAGTCATTGGTCTTTTTATATCATTATATCAAGGCATAGTGCCACCAGTTTCAAGTATTTCACCATAAAAATTGCAAGAAAAGGCACATTACAAAAATCACTTCATTGTTGAAAAGCAATAAAGTACTTAATTTTCATTCATACCCATCCAGACAGAAATGAGAGAACAGACTCATTCAAGTTGAGACAACCAATGAAAAAATCATATCCATATGGATTGCTTGCATGCAAGAAACTGAAATCCATAATCTTAACAACAACAACAACATTAATGAAAAGAAATAGCAAGAACCAATCTGACTGAAAAGAAAGAAAGAAAAGAAAGAGAGAAAGAAAGAAAAAAGAAAGAATAAAAGAAAAAAAAACAAAGAAAGAAAGAAAGAAAAAAAACAAAGAAAGAAAAAGAAAGAAAGAAAGAAAGAATGAAAAAAAAAACAAAGAAAGAAAGAAAGAAAGAAAAAAAAAAAGAAAGAAAAAAAAAACAAAGAAAGAAAGAAAGAAAGAAAAAAAGAAAGAAAGAAAGAAAGAATGAAAGAAAGAAAGAAAAAAAGCAAAGAAAGAAAGAAAGAAACAAACAAAAGAAAGAAAGAAAGAAAGAAAGAAAGAAAAAAAAAGAAAGAAAGAAAGAAAGAAAAAAAACAAAGAAAGAATGAAAGAAAGAAAGAAAAAAAACAAAGAAAAAAAAAAAAAAGACCAGGCCCAGCAGGCCCGCCTGGCCCGGCCTGCTCCAGCCCGCCCCATGGGGGGCCGTGCCAGGGGTTTTCCCTGGCGGGTCGTGCCGGCCCGGCCCGTGGCACGGGTGGGCCGGAGCTGGGGTGCCGGCACGGCCCGTTTGACATCTCTATGCAGACCAAAGCCGCACAGCTCAACACTGCACTGCACAGCCAACCAAATTCACTATGACTGTAATGCACCATATATTATTTGATGGCTGACAGGATAAATTTATTAAAACAAAAGGCATTACATAAAAGGACTAGAGGAGACTGTACAGGTTCTTCTGAAACTACTTGGTTTGGCTGTTATATTGAAAAACTAGATACTCTCTGGCCATTACCAGGCAACCATTACCAGCCCAAGCATAAAAAGTTCCTTCAGCCATTGGTTATGGACCCTAAAGACAAAATCAACGTATATGCCTTTTTGCTACAATGACTCTTTTTTTTTTTTTTTTTTGCTGAATGGTAAACTTGTATTAGAGAGAGGAGAAAAAAATACAACCAGGGGGCAGCAAACAGAACAAAAGGCCACCACTAAAAACGGAAAGGCTAAACCCATCTGGAAACAAAATAGCTGGAACCAGAAAAGGAAGAACAGGAAATCAAAAAATGAAAGAAAAAGGAAAAAGCTCTGCTCAATGAGGCACTACTGTAGCAACTGAGACCAGCTGCAGCATTACATTCGCTCGCTGGACAGGGAAGGTCCCCTAGCTGAACAGAGCAGCATAAATGAAAGGCCACCAATACCAGAGCAGGACTGAACAGAAGAGGCCAAGGCAGCTGAGTTGTTCCCAGGGAAGAGAATAACAACTGCTGGACTGAGCTGAACCGAAGAGGATGCCGAGAAAGGAGAGTAGCCTGGAGGATAACATGGGAACAGAGCTCAAGGCAGCAACAACTGGAACAAAAAGGCAGAGCAAAAGGAACCTAAATGTTCAGGAATTAACCTATCAGTCACACTGAATTCCGATGGAACATAGGAACCCATGTCTGACTACCAACCTTAAGCCTGATTTTGATGCACTAACCTGTTTAACAAGAATGCAGAGATTGGTGGGATCATTCATGATGGATTAAGCAACCTGGTCATCACCTTGGAAGGAAGTGTTTCAGTGTGCAAACCTACGACAAAGAATTCTGACAAATCTGCAACTGTACAAAGATATCGGAAAAACGAACATCAACATGGAAGGGGGAGGGGGACAGTCTCGTCCATACTGAAAATTTCAGACAGTAAGAGTTTACCTTGGAAGCTGACAGGAACCTGGAAGCAATTACTCTGGGTGCTTCCTTTTTCATAGCATGAACACTTCATCTATGTTGCAGATTGGCTAACAAGATAGTAAATTTACCCACCAAGGTCAATCCTAGAGACTTCATGATCTTCAAAACAGAGTTAAACTAATTTACCAGGAACCTTTACCCGAACCAGATGAAAGTTGCCCTTACATATGAGCATTTTACATTTCTACAGGAATTGCATCAAGGAGCAACTATTCTCCATGGCAACTCAGTCCTATGAGTTGTGACTTTCACACAGACCCCAAATGAGAATGGCTGATCTGCATTTGTATATTTTTATAACTATAGGATGGTTATAAGCTTGTATCAGTTGTAGTTTGTATATCTGTGTTACTTGTTTTCTTTAGTGATTCTTCCAATTTCCAAGAATTAGAGACTTGCAACATAGATCCAATATTTAATGCAACTGAATAGAATGGGTTTAACATAATCCCTATTAAGCAATTCTAAGTGGAGACAACTTCTTTTTCACTTTCAGCTGATTGATATATGTTATGAAACCATTTAAACATTTGAAATCCTCCAGGAATGCAATGTATATTTGTGGCATGACCTACAGGGATATATTAATGCATGTGATTTAATGTTGGATAGAACACATGCTTATGATACCTGATCAGAATGATTTTATGTCAAACTAGGCAGTTGTCAATCAATTATATTAAGATAGACACTAATAGTTACTAGTCTAAATGAAAGGAGAGAAAGAACAGGGAAGATTGTTAGCAATGTAGGTTTTTTATCTAAAGGTTAGGCAATGTAGGTTGCTTTAGACATTTGTACATTGGGATTTTTGATGTTCTAATAAAGACATAGTGGACTAGAAATTCTCATTCACAAATTTCTAGAATATTACTGAGTTATTTAAGGGGAACTTGAATTTATTAGTAAAAGAAGAAGAACATTGTTGGCAATGTAGTTTTTTAGGCTAAAGGTTGGGAATGTAGGTTGTTTTACGCTTTCTTTGTACTATAAATGTTGATGTTCTGATAGGTATTGTGCCATAGAAATCTTAATTCCATTACTGGAATAAAATTTCTAAATGGATTATTTAAGGGGAAGTTGATTTTGTCAGTATAATGTTTTGCCTTGGAGGATTCATCATTTCAGATTTAACAGATAAAACAGAGTTGATTTTGAGTTGCTGTTGCAGGTGGGCAATGCTAACAAGGACCACACCTATTGGGAGAGACCTGAAGACATGGACACTCTAAGAAGTGTCTTCAAGATAGATAAGAACCCAGGGTCTGATGTTGCTGATGAAACAGCTGCTGCTCTTGCAGCTGCTTCATTGGTCTTCAGAAGATCTGACCTTTCCTACTCCAAGCTTCTCCTCAAGACTGCTATTAGGGTAAAAAAGACAAAGCTAATCTAATGACACATCATTTGAGCCTATTTTATTTTATTGGGCCTTTCTGATTATGTTGGCTTCCAGGTTTTTGCATTTGCTGATAAGTACAGAGGCTCATACAGCAATGGGTTAAAGTCTTATGTCTGCCCCTTTTACTGCTCATATTCTGGCTACCAGGTGTGCCTTTAGTTTGCATTTGCAAGTCTTCAATGGATTTCTTGTTAGTGGTAAGTGCATTGCCTTCATATCATTACTGATCAATGATAAGAATTACATTATTCGAATTCATCAAGTGCATTTGGGTTGAGAATATTCAACAAGTTCATCCATTTGTAACTGTTAGGGATTTTGTAGATTGCAATTTGATGGATGCATAATCATTCAAGCATCATTTGATTCACACACTTGCATTGTTTTAGATAAACTTGAAATCTTGTTTTTATTCATGCATTGCTTTTAAGATTTGTAAAAGTATCAATTTATGCATGATTTGTTTTTAATCTTGGATGCATTTGTTTTTGAAAAGAGTTTTAGAAATCAAGCTAGCCTTTGGTTTTAAACTTTTGAATCATTTTAGGCTTTGTGTATTTCATGTTTTTAAACCCCTTAGATTGATTTAAAACATGTATTCAAGCTTGATATAGTGGCCCAAAAAGTTCCACAAAGAAAACCTTCAAATTTGTAGAGTTGGAATTTTTGGTGATCCCAGCAGTGTCGCCGGTCGACCGGCGTAGAGGTCCCGGTCGACCGGGAACACTGCAGGCAGAAAGTGGCCTGGCGCACCAACGGTCATTTTTCTGACCGTTGTGTGATCCCGGTCGACCGAGACCTGTTTGCAGGTCGACCGAGGACTAGCCGTTGGGCACTTTTTACTATAAATATGAGTTCTTTCCTTTGCCAAAAGTTGGGAATTTTAAGGCCCTCCTTGAGGGGTTTTGAGGCATATTCAAGGGAAATGAACTAAGGGGTGAAGGGGAGCATTAGGAAAGCTAAAGCTTGGATTAATGAAGTTAAATCACCAAGTAGGCTCTACTTTCCTTAATCATATGTTTTCATGCTTTGTTTTACTTTTGGTAAATCTTGTGTAGCATGTTAAACTATGTATGAAGTGTTGTGTCCTTAATATGTTTTATGTTTTGAGTTGATTTATTGTTTTGGAGACAACACCATTTGATTCAATCCAAGCAGTACTTTATTTGGTAAATCTAAGTAGATCATGTTAATGAAAGAACCTTTGAAATTATATGTAACATGATTCCTATACTTGGTTTGAATCTATGGTTGTTGTTTTTCAACATAAGAAAATCACTTTCAAAACTATCTTATGTTTTGGATTCAACATCTTTACATATCATATGTTTTCATGTTTTTGTTTTATCTTTGGTAAATCTTTAGTAGCATGTTAACCTATGATGTGTTGTATCCTTAGCATGTTTTATATTTTGAATTGATCTATTGTTTTGGATGCATCACCATTGATTCAACCCAAGTAGTACTTTATCCTTGGTAAATCTAAGTAGATCATGTTAATGGAAACATCTTTGAAATTAGATGTAACATGATCCATATACTTGGTTGAATCTTTGGGTGTTGTTCTTCCATCATAAGAAAATCTCTTTCAAATGTATCTTATGTTTTGGATTCAACATCTTTACAAATCATATGTGTATTATTGTTTTAAAGTTTCACAACTTGCCTTACTTTGATAGGTATACCTTTTTCAAGTTGTATTTATAATTACATATGATTTGTCCCCTTATTTCAATCAAATCTATTTTTATGTTTTATGAGCTATATTGATGATTTGATTGACATCCCTATGCATCACATGTTTAGAGCTAGTTAATTTCATACAACTTGTGTATCTTTGACATCATTAATAAGTTGTTACTTTTAACATGTGATTTGCATTACATCCTTAATCATAAATGTTTTATGAGCTAAAACTTTCAAAAGCCTTAGGCATACATTTATGAGCTTTCATTTTCAAAATGATTGAGGACATCACACACACACACATCATGTACTTTCATCTTCGCATTCATAGTGTGTGTGTATTAGATTTTCATTTTCATATCCGCCTATTTTAGAGGCAAATGTAATGAGCTTAATTGAATCTCCATCAAGTGTATTATAGACACTAACTTAGTGAGATAACCAACCTATGGTTGAAGAGGTTATTGCTTAGCCTATAAAAGCATAGTGTATAGGTTGATGTTGAGCCTTGAAAAACATCATTGTAAAGGTTATTGCTAAGCCTTGAAAAGCATATTGTAAAGGTTATTGCTTAGCCTATTGAAAAGCATAAATAGTGGAAATCCGGTGGGGTGTTGGTTCACAAGCCGGTAGTGGATGTAGGCATTGAGGCCGAACCACTATAAATCCTTGTGTGATGGTGATTGCTTTGTGGTGATTCTTTTGTTAGCTTCCGCATCTTGTATGATTAATCATCACATGTGACTAGTTTGTTTTAAAGTAGTAAAAATTGGTTATAATTGGTCATAAATGAAGCTCACCCTATTCACCCCCCCTCTAGGGTTCGGATCCCAGGACTTTCAGTAACATCAAATCAACAAGGTAATTCTCCAAAGCAGGATGTTTTCTTGGACTTTAATAATAAACTCTATTTAAGACAGATGGTAAACATTCAAAATACTAATACATGAATACAACTCAAGCTAACTGAAGGAAAACCCAGGAATACACTTACAAGGGATAAGCTAGAGTCACCAAAGGCCTGCACATCAAACAGAAAACAGCGAGTTAGAAAAAAGAAACCCAGATAAAATCGCCATCCTTCAAATCAGAAATGTATACCAATAATTATGAAATCCAAAAAATTACAGCTTAAAACCAAAATTACAAAAGAACATGTGAAAATGGAATATATAAAGGCAGGAACTTTGAGATGAAAAGGGCACTTCTCATTGACTTCAGGTCACATATGAATGGAATATATAAAGGCAGGAACTTTGAGATGAAAAGGGAACTTCTCATTGACTTCAGGTCACATATGAATGGAATATATAAAGGCAGGAACTTTGAGATGAAAAGGGCACTTCTCATTGACTTCAGGTCACATATGGTAGAGTTGTAGACACACAATGACACAGGGCATCTCTCTCTCTCTCTCTCTGAATCTTCATTCCCGATGTGAGTCTCTTATGGTGGTTGAAGGACTATTATCCTAATAGGCACCAACCAAACTTCTTTTATATTCTCAAATGCAAACCCTGATGTGAGTCTCTTATGGTGGTTGAAGTACTACTATGCTAATAGGCACCAACCAAGCTTCTTTCATAGTCATGTGATGATGCCGTATCTTGCTGTCAACACGCATTTACGTCCATGCAGGAACTTGTTCAGCTTTATTTTCCTCCCTATTTGACTGTGCACCTTCTGTCTTCTGCATAGAATATATGGGTCTTTCCATTTACCCTTAACCAACTAAGGGCTGGTTCTTTCTTTATTCCTTGATCTGTTATCAACTTCCTAATCTCATTTGCATCCTCCCATCTTCCAGCAGCAGCATAAATATTGGAAAGTGCAACATAGGTTCCAGGATCTTTTGGATTCAAAAGCAAAAGCTGTCTGGCTGAATACTCACCCATCTCGGTATTCCCATGAATGCCACTTGCAGCAAGCAGTGAGGACCATATATGACAATTTGGTTCAAAAGGCACGTCATTTATTATATTTCTTGCTTCATCCAGCTGCTCTGCACCTCCAACTAGATCAATCAAACATGCATAGTGGTCTATCGTAGGTTCTCTGATCAATTGAAAGTGTCTATAGCCCTCTTTTACCAGGCCTCCATGGCTGCAAGCAGAGAGAACAGCTATGGAAGTGATATGGTTGGGCTCCATGTTAGGCATATCTAATAATTCATGAAAATTTTCTATTGCTATATCAACATATCCATGTTGACCCAGCACAGTGATCATGGTATTCCAAGAGGCCAAGTCTCGCTCTGGCATGTTATCAAAGATACTCCTTGCTTCTTTTATGTATCCGCACTTGGCATACATGTCCACCAATCCACTGGCTACAAAAGGATCAGATTCAACATCACAACATGACTTACTGATCTAAGCATGTATCTGCTTCCCTTCTCCCGTAGCAGCAAGCTTCGCACATGAATGTAGGAGACTTGAAAAACTTTATATATGTGTATTTGACACTGTAGCCTTAGTTACCCCGTGAGATATACAATTGAAGATTTTCTAACAGGGAAATTCTCCTTCTCTCTTTCAGGGTTCCAGAAGTCATTGCCATGCCCATCACAGGTGGTAATCTCAAGTATCTTGAATGGATAAAAAACAGCACAAGGGACTGAATGAACTACAAGTGCCGATCCTCACAAGAAGCCTTCTCATACAAATGTGGCTTGAAATTCAAGGAATGGTAAATGGAAGAGATATAGAATAAATATTTGGTCTGGTGGGGGTGGAGGAAGGAGTCATTATAGGTTACTGATTTGTCCATTTTGTCCAAGTGGAGCCCCAGTTTTATGATCCCAGCCATTCATCTGATGGACCTACTGCAAGTTGCTATACCCCAAAAAATTCTTACACTGAACCAACTGACATTTAGCTACAACGTATAAGTTGTCATTAAATGTCATGACATAATACCTTTAGTGTCAACATCAAGCTTCGCCACTAAAGGTGAGTTTTAGTGGCGAAACTTAAATTATGGCAAAAAATATTGCCATTAAAAGACGACTTTCTTGTGATATATCTTTAGTGGCAATATAAAGTAGCCACAAAAAATAGAACAAACAGTGGCACAAAATATACCGCGGCTAAATGTAAGAATCTAAGAAATTAGTGGTGATCATAAATAGTTGTCACTAAAACCGTACACCATTAGTGACGATAAATTAAAAGTTGCCGCTAAATCTCTTTCCCTCCAAAATCCCATGGCGCAGAAAATTCCCGCCAAGGAATTAGTGACGAAATTTAACTGCGACATATAAGTTGCCACTAAATATGGGCATTATAACACCTTCAGTGGCGACATCAAATTTTTGCCACTAAAGGTTGGTTTTTAGTGGCAAAAATTAGACCGCGGCTAAAAAAGTCGCCACTAAAAGCCAACTTTCTTGTAGTGTTGGTCCCCACCTTATTGATTCAATTATAAATACACCCATGTTTTTTGACTGATGTACCCATCATGTCTTTCTAATTTTGTACTATAATGCTCCACCTTTTTTTACTATTCTGAAAGCCTAAAATTATGTGTGGGGTACTTGATTGATTGGTGCTAACAAAAGAAGATGACAAGTACCATTGACCTCTTGCCTTTCTTTTTCGCATTAAGCACAATTTACTATATTTTCATTTTCAATTCCTATCATATTTGACCTTTTTTTTTTGTGATGGGAGGCCAAAGTCTAAGAGCTTCAGGGATGAAGGCATGGGTCTAGTTCCATCAAAGTGGAAAGGAATTTGTTAGAATAACACCGAAGCTAGAGTTAGTTGCTATATGTCTTTTTGTAAAACCGGCTGACATCACATTTGAATGGTCTTTTTTATTCATAGTTGTTATTCTTAGTCCCGTTGACAGTGAGGTTATGAAATGTCATATAAATGGATTGTAATGTTCTTGAATTCCTCCGTTCTCCTTTCTTTTTCTTTTTTCTTTTGACCTTTTTATTTGGTATTCTTAATCCTGTTGATGGTGAGGTTATGAAATGTCATATAAAGGGATTGTAATGTTCTTGAATTCCTCTGTTCTCCTTTCTTTTTCTTTTTTCTTTTGACCTTTTTATTTGGTGGCACAAAGTCTGGAACCATTGTTTTACTTTATAATTTGTAAAGAATAGCATTTTCACCCAATTATTTAGAAGAATGCTCATCTTTTTGTCTGTTATTTATATATTTTCTGGAAGCTATGCATACATTCACATCGTAAACAGGTGGCCCACATGACTTTTCTCATTTCTATTGTCCTCATGTCCTTGGTAATAAAAAAATTTTGATTTTCAGGTAACGATATCGTTACCATTTTTATAGCTTCGAGGCTCATTTTTTGTGTCTAACATCAAATACGTAATGTCTTTATATTGAGATGCATAAACATTGAGAGGAACCTTCATGATGAGAGTTCGAACGTGCAGGGGGCAATATACTCCATCGAAGCCATTTTCCAAAGGTGCCTAGGGTTCGAACTCTGAGTCTGAGAGTTTGAACGTTCGTGTTCTGTGTCTTCAAAGCCATTTTCCAGAGAGCTTGGGAGTTCGAACTCTCATGACGAGAGTTCGAGCTTTGACTGCCAGATTGACTGAAGAGTTCGAACGCTTCATTATTGAGTTCGAACGTTCATGACATTTTGTTTCCTTCTAAAGTGGGCATCTGGTCCACCGAAGTCTAAAGTATAATGCTACCATCTAAGCAACAATGAAAAAGGCTCACGGTTTTCATCCTGAATATTGATTTAGGAAAATCTTGATAACGAAATCGTTACGGTCCTCTAGTGCTTTTTCATCCATTTTTGTTGTCCAGCAACGAGATTGACCCTGATCATATATTGAGATACATAAACAATGAAAAGACTCACAAATCTCATCCTAAATAATGACTTAGAAATTTTTTTATAACGAAATCGTTACGGTCCTCTAGTTTTTTTCTTCCATTTTTGTTGTCCAGTAACGAGATTGGCCCTGACCATATATTGAGATACATAAACAATGAAGAAAGCTCATGGATTTCACCTTGAATACTAATTTAGGAAACTTTTAATAACGAAATCGTTACAGTCCTCTAGAGATTTTTCTTCAATTTTTATTGTCCAGCAATGAGATTGGCCATGAGTATATATTCAGATACATAAACAATGAAAAGGTTCACCGATTTCACTCAAATTAGTGATTTCTAAATTTTCTCGATAACGATATTGTTACGATTCTTTAGAGAATTTTCTTTCATTTTTGGTTTTCCTGCAACGAGATTGGCCCTGACTATATATTGAGGTACGTAAACAATGATAAAAGCTCGTGGAGGTTACCAAGAATACCAAATTGCAAATATTTCAATAACAAAATTGTTAGTCCTTTAGAGTTTTCAGTCTCAAATTTGTTATTCGGAAAGTTGATGTCCTGGATTTTAAAATGTGATCTTTAAACAAAGGGAAAGACTCATGGAACTCAAGGAGGGCAACACCTGAGGGTTCGAACCCTTGCTATCAGGGTTCGAACCTTTATGAATTCTAGAAAAAGGCTGACAAAGGGCAAAATGCTAAGGCTCGAACCCTCATGATGAAATAAGGTAAAACCTTCCATTTAATGAGGTAAAACCTTCCATTCCATGCTAAGGTTCGAACCCTTGCTATCAGGGTTCGAACCCTTCTAATGAGGGTTCGAACCTTCCATTTCACGGGTAATTGGCCCACGAAAGGGAAATAGTGAAGGTTCGAACCCTCGCAACGAGGGTTCGAACCTTCATGTTGTCTGGAAAATGGCCCACCGATGGCAAAATGCTAAGGTTCGAACCTTCAGGGACGAGGGTTCGAACCTTGAAAGTCGCTGGAAAATGGGCCACAAAGGGCAAAAAGTAAAGGTTCGAACCCTCAAAACGAGGGTTCGAACCTGCGTTATCTGGAATATGGCCCAGGCAGGACAAGATGCGAAGGTTCTAACCATTACAACGAGGGTTAGAAGCTCGAATATCCTCTCTCTGCCTCAACATTATGAGCATCATCTTGAATGATATCAATGGCATAACTGAACTGAATATGGCTCTTCTAAGTCAGCCTGGTCCCATTCTCCTCCTGAACCATTTACAATTTAGCTAGCAGGGTGCAGTATAGTTGTGACCTTAATGAAAATGCATAAAACTAGGCCTCATGTGGCATGACCTGATTGCACTTTTTATGTGGTGTATCAATATAGGGGTCTATATGATGACCAATCACCATGAGTGCTATCCGTTGTGGGTCCAGCAATATCCAAAAACTCATATTAAAAAACATATTGAAGCTATCTATATAATTTTCAAGCACAAACCGGTCGTGCCTTTTTAAGAGTACTTAATTTTATCACGTGGATGCGGTGACATGAAGTGTATACTACGAGCTGGTAGTAATAAATAGTATACATGAGATGTTCGTATGAAGACTTAAAGGATTTTTTCCTCCTATTTTTTCCATCCGGCCAAAAAAATTGAACCTGGATATAGCATGAGATAGGGGAACGACGTGCAAAATACTAGCCTAAAGAATCTTTGCTGTTTTATAATTATATGGAAAACGATATCATTACGATCCATTTTAGTTTTTCTTTTATAACCTACTATCCGGCAAAGAGATGATCCTGAAAATCTATTGAGATACAAGAGGCGATCAGAAAAGCCTACTAGAGGCTGCAAGAAAGGGATAATTTGAGCATATCACACCATCGATGTCCTCACCAGTACTTGTACAATTCAGTTTGAATCTTGTTATCTAGCTACTCGGTGGCATCCAGTAGTTAAAAATGAGATATCGAGTGAGTGTCACAACATTATCAATGTGGGTATACTGTCATAAAGCATCCAACTCTGAATAACCATCATTCCTCTAGTTCAATTCAGCTGTATAACAATAACATTGACAAAAGTAGAGGCTAGAAAAACAACCTTTAATTCATCTGTTGGAAGCAATAGAATAAATAGACCGACTCCATCCATTCAACACCCAATTACATAAAAACGTCCTTAAAACCCAACCTGGCCATACAGATTGAAAAAATACATCCAGATTCCATAAATAGAAGATAGGTGTCGTTCGCCGTGCTGATTCCATATTCAAAGTCGTCCATTTTATCTTGCCTGTAAACTGCATCAGGTGAATTGCTTTCAAACATGTTGTCATGGTTATCTGCACATCTGGATGATGACCATTCCATGTCCATTTAATAGGTACCTGCACACATAAAAATCCCAATACAGTGGAAGCCAAAAAACAATAAATGAGTAATTAAACAAAAATGTAGTAATTAAATGAAAGATTCATTAATTAAATTGAGATTGCATTTTAAAAAAGATTAGTCGCGCGCATAACAAACCAAAGAAGCACACCACCATGGATTGCAATAATCACAACAACAACAACAACAAAAGAAGGCAGGAACCACTGCTCAAAATGAAAGGGGAACATCAATTTCATAGGATGCTTACTTGCTTAGAAGAGATAAGTGCTCAAAATTTGCCTGCAATTCCTTTGTCTAATGCATAGTTAAGAAGAAAACACACCCGTCAGCGCCAAACACAAATAGAACAATGGAGTAGGATTTTATGATAAGAATAAAGTTTGTACACATGGGTGTAACCAATACATTCACAGAAAGCTGGAGAGCCAGTTCAATGTGCGCACTTCTCTTGGCGAATGTAAATTGAGACAAACAAGTTTTATTCAAAGCAATACGCATCTAAGATGTACAAAAAACTATAAAGGATCCAGTAGCCCAACTGCAAGTTATAAAACGAACAAACAAGAAGTTCTATCCCAGTAAACCAAGACCATGCATAGATGCAAATAAGCATACATACCAGATGGATGTACATTTTGTCATTAAATTAAAAAATATCCATTTTGTAGCATCGATCACCTCTCATAATTGCTGAATCTAGTATTTAAAAATTGACAAACAAACTAGCAGACCCAAAAAGAAAAAACTGAAATCATGTTGCTTAATATCTCAAGAAGTAGAAATCGAGTTCTTAAGAACATATCAAAAGAGAAAAGGAAATAATAAAAAAAGAAACACTCCACACATGTTACCGTTAGAAAAAAAAATTATAAAAAAAGAAAGACAGATCAGTACAAAACAAAGTCAGACATGCATGCATACAAGGAATCATGTTTACACATTGGTTCATCAAATCCTTAAAAACCCACAAATAAATCGCCCTACAATTATCATAGAATCTCACAATTAGAAATCAATTACAGGCAAGTTAACTAACAATTACATATGATGCAAACTTCTTATAACTAAATCCTGTGGCCACTAGAAGACTGTAAACTTGCTGGATAACAAATTTGAGACTGAAAACTCTAAAGGACAGTAACGATTTCGTTGTTAGAATATTTCCTATTTAGTATTTATGGTAACCTCCATTAGTCTTTTTCATTGTTTATGTATCTCAATATATAGTCAGGGCCAATGTCGTTGCTGGACAGGAAAGAAAGAAGTGAAAAACTCTTACGGATTGTAACGACATCGTTATAAGAAAAATTTAGAAATCACCAATCTAGGTGAAATTCGTTAGCCTTTTTCATTGTTTATGTATCTTAATTTATAGTCAGGGTTAATCTTGTTGAAAACTCTAAAGGATCTTAACGATATCGTTTTGAAAAAAAATTAGAAATCACCAATCTGATCCCAATTTGCGAAACTTTTTCATTGTTTATGTTCTTGGTCCTTTACCATGGAGCCTTGTGGCCTGTATGACCATCCAGATATGGTCAATTTATAACACTCAACACTCATTCAAGTTCTAAAAGCCTTTGGATTGGTCGTGCTTGCAGGTGGGTTGGCCATTTCTAGAAGGAACCACATTTAGGTATGTATATTTGTGTGGTTGGGTGTGTATGTATCTATGTTGGACCAGTAGCATTTTCTGGTGAACTAGTATCATTGTGAGCTTCTTTACTATTTTACAACTCAATCTGCTCTATGAAGTGAAAAGGGACCGCAAGAAAACTGCGCGGGCCCAAACAACAGGCACTACCTCTTAGAGACCTGTCTATGTCTTATAGGAAATATATACATCATTGGAGGCTATTGTGGCAGCATCTGTAATAATAGTACAGCTTGTGGGTTTTTCTTAGAACTTTTTATACTCTCTCAAAAGCATCTGCAATAATAGGTGTACTTGTTTGTTAGGCCATTACTTCTATTTAAGGAGTATTTTTTAAATGAGTTGATCAATGAAAAAAGAAAACAAAACAGAGGTAGCGTTTCAGATTTCTCCATGTCTTGTGTATATTTTTCTGCATATTAAAAGTAAAAGTCATCTTGTTCATTGAGAGCATAAGTCTTGCCCGACTAGCACCCAAAATATCCACCATATGATTGAATCACAACGGAAAAAAAGGGGTTCACTAACAAAGACGCCGTCCAACTTTGAGGCTCTAAAATGAAAGTCTTTCCTGGACCGAAGGACGCCTTCACTATCAATATTGCAGTGTCTACTTTCCTGGATCTTCTTCGTTTAAAGGAGTTGTCTTGATTTTGATATTCTTCATACTTCTTTCACCTTTCTCTTTCTAGACCAATGTCATGATACGTCTCCAATCATAAGAAAGATCTTGTCATGGCCTCTCAAAGCCTACAAACTTTGATGCATGTAGCTTATGGATCACCACTAGTCTGAGATTAGATAAAAGAAGCTGTGGGAAGAAAAAATAATGGATGTGTGGGAGATTTTAAATAACAAAAACAATGCATCAAAGTCCGCATAGACTAATCTTAGCGGTTAAATTTTCTAATCTTACACTAAAAGAAATCCAAATAAAAATCACTACTCTACGACATATGGATCACACTCATTACACATTCATACTAAACAACATAGTTAGTTTGAATGGCCAAAAAATAAAGCAAGATAGTTAGTTTGAATTGGACTAAAGGGATTTTCAAGCACATGCCAATTCATGGGTAGTGGGTCTTATCTAGAATACTACCTCTAAGGGAATCAAACATCATAGTGAGTTTGAAGATGTGAACCATTCTGTTGTGACGTTCTCTTGTAAGACTTATTGAGGGCACAGATTGGGTGATTGACATTCTGTTTGGAACTGAGTATGGGAATCAAAGCATATGGTCATGGGCTTAGAATGGTTGGTAATGGAGAGATCAATTGGTCAACCAAGTTATTGGTTCATATTACATTGGTAACTAGCGTGCAATAGGTGTGGTTTATTAGTACTTTAATGTGTAGAGACCATGAAAAAGGTTACTAAAATTCAATATTCTATTTTTGCGCGCGAAAAACTATTTCAATGCTATCATGGTAATTCCATCATATCTCACCTTGGCTGATATGTTCGATTTATCATTAAATATTTTCATGTAAGGAATAAACTGTAAAAAATGCAAGGATTGAAAATAAACTTGCAGTTAGCCTACGCTACCCACTAGGCCTTTTAGATAAGAGTGATATTAATTACAAAAATTATATTCAATGGATGTTGTCTCTAATAATATGATCTCAAGTCACAATAATCTTCATATCTTCAATGGATTTTGGATTCCTCTCATTATAGAAAAAAATAAATTGAAACTCATTTCACATCTAATCCTCAACCCATGAGGGAGAGTCCGTGTGTAATTAGGAAAGAGTTCTGGTTCTTGAGATTTATTTTTAAGTTTATTTATATTGTGTAATTAGGAATAGAGGGTTTATCATGGTAAAAGTTTGAGTCAAATTAAAATGGGGTCTATTGTTCAAATTAGAAGTTGAATAGGAGATTTTAAGTTCAGTTAGTCAATTGTAAGGAGGGATTCCAATCTTGTTCTTTGAATTGCTTAACTTTTGAATTTTGTGAACCTTGCTGGAGGGAAGGAGCAATTATTCAGTGCTGATGATTGCTACAATCATAGCGAATCCATCATTACCATAGAAGAACATTGACAATTCCATTGTCCATGTTATCTGATTTGGAGGTCTTCAGGTTATACAGAGTGTTGTCATTTCTTTCAATCTCTTTTTAAAGTTGGTTTGTAGGCAATTTAGGGGCTCCCTAAGAGCTTGAGGGTCAAGTACATTGATCACATCAGAAGTTAATTTTCATTTTTTGATATAGGGAGTTTAAGTTTACTAAGCATAAGAACTATACTTAACACATAATAGAAGGAACATATTAATCACTAGGAACATGCATCAACTTCTAGTTGGGATAGTACTATTTATCTAGATCCCTCCATTCGGAAAAATAGCTCCTTATATTTCATTTATAACAGACTAAGATCATTGTTTTCAATGACTTGACCTTTATATGCAACACATCTACCAGTAGAAAGTAAATAGTTCTCTACAATTATATTATATTAAGCTAGGAGGTTTTGGATCCAATGTTGACCTGCGGTTATAATTTTGACCGACTGTTACGTAACTACTCAAGCAACTACCCACTCATTTTTCTATCAAAACACTCAGGTTTCAGTTGTTCCTACGTAACTATACCATTTTTGCTCCAATTTCTCTTTTTCTATTTTATCCAACTTTTCATATGGAAAGAGGTAAATTTTTTAATATGTGATGATTTATTTTGCAGTGCATGGAGATACCCTGCTAAGCACGGGTTATTGGGCTAGTAACAAGATTAAACAAAAGAAAAAAAGGAAGGTCTTCAATCCATAACAAATCCCCCTCTCCTGCTTCATTGGAATGAAACAAGTCACAATGATCTTCATATCTTCAATGGCTTTTAGTTTCTTCTCATTCTAGGGGGGAAAAATTAAAACTCTTTTCACATCAAATCGTCAACCCATGAGGGAGAATGAACAAAAATACCTACTGAGGCATTTCTTCAAACAATTGGTGACTAACATGAAACCATCAAAATAGTTGTAGAAAAACAACCATCAAAGCAAACACCCATTAAAAACAAAAAAACTCATTAGAAATCTCATTTGGCAGATGTGATCATGTGGTAGGGTCCATTGTTTGTCTAGGACCATCTATCAAGAGCCACAAAAGCATCTGATGGTCATAACTATTTCTATACTTTTTCCCCTCATTCACATAACCAATGTAGGAGATTAAAGGAAATTTTCAAGGTAATAATTCTTACTTACCTTGTGTAATATTTCACGATTTTGGGGCTGTAGAAAAAGCCTTAACTCTGTCATTCGATAGAAGGTCATCGTCCATGATGTCGCTCGGCGAAGAAGATGGAAAAGCCCTGTCGTTCAGGGGAATATCGCTCAGGAAGAAAAGAAAAGGCCGTCATCCGAGAAAGCTATTCGTCGCCGTCCCTTGCCCAAACGATGTCACACTGCGAGATGCGGTTCAATGTGGAGGGGCACGGGAGGGAGGAAGAGAGGTTATCCCCTGCAGATACCACACACACAAAAAGAAGAAGTAACAAGGGGCAAATTTGTCTTTTTTAATGTGTACGAACACCGAACTGGGTGTTTTGATGTATTTGTGTTTAAATTCGGCTAATATAGGTTTAATAACAATTATTTGGTAAAATTCCCTAGTATCTAATGTTTCTTAAAAGTACAAAAAAAAACCATACTTTTCTTTCTTTACAAAATAATGGCCATGTTTATTTATTCAAAAGCATTAACCAATCACCTTGGCCTGTAACAATAGTGGGTCTACAGACCCCGACACGGACCCCGACTTGGAGCCCGACTTCTCATGGGGTCCGTTGGATCCCAGCCTCCCCTGGGATCCAAGGACCCCATGGGAGGCCTGGATCCCAGGGGAGGCTGGGATCCAACGGACCCCATGAGAAGTCGGGCTCCAAGTCGGGGTCCGTGTCGGGGTCTGTAGACTTTTTGCTGTAACAAATGGATTAGTTCCGATCTATTGATTGAATTCTACATATTATACAGTACGACAATTTAAAATTTCTAGAATTGCCCAGTCTTAATTGAATCGAGGGTGTTAATCTTAATTAATCCAAATTTATTTATTTATTGCATTATCACCTTCCATTTAATCCAAATGTAATTAAGTAATTAAATCTGAGGAGATCTTCATAGTTTTAGAAAATAATAATTTTTTTATCTTTCATTTAATGAAAAGAGTATCTGTTGATTGACAGTCGAGGTTGTTGACTGATATTTTGAAGTAAGTAAATGGGGTTTTTTCTAAAAGAAGAAAACCCAGGTGATTTTTTAAAAATTGTCAAGAAATGTATGGGCTTCTATGTAAACTTTCAAAACAAGAAACGAGTGATCTTCATCGGCCACGTGCTACTTATCCACATACGAAAAAACAAGTAGTTCATGCTTCAGTGGGTCCTGAACGTGACCTATACTTGTGCAGGTGATGGACACAAAAAATTGTACCCCCACCTGTGCAAGTGAACTCACAAAAGATGGGAAGCTCTACCCTATGAATAGTGTACAACTATAATTAAAAATCTGAACTTCTGAAAATAAATATTCTTCACTTATATGAAATATGGTGCAAGTTTTCTCGAATGGAAATGATTGATTTCTACTAAGGAATGGGATCCGGATCCCCTGTTTGGTCCAAACAGGGGAGCCCTGTTTGGACCATACAGGGGGTGCCACATGGAAAGATGAATTTTTTTAAGGAGATGGGATTTTTTTTCCAAGAGATGGGATGTGACTCCTCTTCCATGTGGCACCCCCTGTATGGTCCAAACAAGGCTTCCCTGTTTGGGCCAAACAGGGGATCCATTTCGTAAGGAATGATCATATAAAAGGAGGCGTGATTAAAATATGAAAAATTCATGTGTTTCAATGAGCTCAACTTCTATCTGAATACGATTTGGCCATAAGGTATAATAGAGGGGCCATCATTTTAAGTGGTTTAGTGTTTGAGAGAGAGACTCACTACAAGAAAAACTACATTTAGCGGTGGATAAAAACTGCCGCAATATGTATGATAACTGCCGCAAAATGTATTAGCGGGATTGTATTTGCAGCAGAATAGGGGCTGCTGTAAAAAAATTATCAATAGCGGCAGTTTTAAATCGCCACTAATTATTATAATCCGCCACTAATGATTCATAGCATTTTTTGTGTTATAGCTATAACTGTCTGCTGCTAAATGTGTATCTTGTAGTAGTGGACATCACAAACCGCTGCTGTATCTTGTAGCGACGCACATCACAAACTGCTGCTGGATGTCTCATGTTAGTTTAGTGCTTCTTCATTGAGTGTCTTTATTATATATTTTAAATGAGTTGAGAGTAAGAAACGACACTTGTGATTTTAAAAAAGTTGGCCCTGCCCATTATTTGTAACACAGAAGGAAGAATATGGGTTGGGCTTGGACAGACTGTCACGTCCCCCGAACCCGATTAGAGAATAAACCGGATCCGGGGAGTGAAATTTAGGATTAATTAAAATTTTTGTCCTTTAGGCCCAAGGATTGTAAGTCCGCTGTGAGGATATAATATTTCAAGCCTCAAGTATAATAAAAATTTGTAGAACTCATACAATTCTAGGCATATTTGGATATCAGAAAAGAATAATGAATCTCAATAAATGTTAAAGTTGAACAAGGAGTAAAATAAAACTTAAACAAGAAAGTTAATTTATTACAATGGCCATCCCACTAATCAAGGCCATCCAAAACAATATTGAAGTCAATAAAGTGAAAGTTTCAACGAGGGATAAAGAATAAAAGAATATAAAGAAGTCCCAATGAATCTCTCTTGTGCCAGGAATGATGACGCTACTCTACGTCATCGGCACGCCACTCTCGTTCCTCCTCAACCGAAGGATCTCCTCACCGGCCTGCTCCTCGTAGTAGTACTCACCTGAGGTGTCTGCACACCAAGGAACAGAGTCAACGACATGTTGAGCAATAGATAAGCAAGATATAAATAATCATGATATGCATCAAGTATAAGAGTAACGACAGGCATGATAATCAAGAGAATACAAGGAATCAAAGCTAGGCATAAAGCATGAATAAATAACCAGAAACAATAACAAGAAATCCTAACGTACTAGGAATAACCACTTGTCCGAACAATGCAATGCAAGAATCAAGAGGGAGACTCCGAGGATGTCCAAGCCACCTCCCGGGGTACCAGTAACAATCCTACCCGGACTACTGATACCAAAGTCCGGCTCCAGGGGGATCCAAGCTCCCGGTCCTTGGAATAGTAGCACGGTCCAAGCCCACTCCCAACTATTCAACGCCATGGACGACGTCCAAAGCCGACTGCCCACCCCGATGTCCGAGTAACCGGCCCATCAATAATACCCCAAACTGCAGATGGCTATGACATTCAAATAATAAAAAAGTGGTGTTGACACGAGAATAGACTAAGACAAGCAAGTTTGGCTAGCTCATTATACAAGACATGTTCATAGAGATTATCTCATTCAAGTCAATACAAGACAAATCCAATCACATGATAATCCCTTCAGTCTAGCCAGTCATGCTATCAATTACGTAACACGGGGTCCTAAGGTGCACTCTAAGTCAGGTCCAAGTCCTAATTCTACAAGGGATTTATGTTTTATAATTAATTAGGTGTATTATGCAGAGAAAGAGTGTACAAGGAATTATAACAACATATACAATTCACAAGTGAAGGAGGAATTACAACCCAAACCTAGGCAAGTTGTGTTATCCTTGTACTCTACATGTTTTAGCGGAGTACGTATGGAAATTGAATCAACGATGCTTCTAGGGAAATTCCTTGGTGTACAATCATGTTAAGTATCTATCAAAACAATTTCATATGCATTCGGTTAAACCATGTGTAATACACGAATACCTAGACACCTAATCAAAGCACACCAAGCCACGTGCTACAATTTAATCCCTATTAATGGTCAACTGATAGTAGGTTCATGGTTTCCAACTTCTAAGGCCCAAACCTAAGTTACTGGTCTCATTTCTAATAAAATATAGGCTGGATCAATAATCTAAGTTTTTACATCACTTCCCGACGTTTGATCGTGATGAAACTAGAACCATTGGATTCTACATCTCAAGGATTTTCCAACGGTATATAATATGTAGAAATCCGACGGACGGATTAAAAGTTTTAAGTGTTCTAAGTTTTTCTCCAAATGTTGTCAGAAACTACAAAATTGCCCTCAGATCGATCAGACAAAATCACAAAAGGTCCGATCGATCGGTCTGAGATCCGTCTCAGTTAACTGAGACCAATTTCAGTCGGATCGATCGGACCCCCAATTTTAGTCCGATCGATCGGTCTGCAGGTCCGATTGATCGACACTGTAGACTTGAACCCTCGAAAATGAGTTTTTCTCTCCTTTTTCCTCCTGCCAATCCATGGCTAACCTGCAGAAAACAAGCCTCCATGCTCCCATTTCATCACAATCATCATTCTCATCCATTCTATCAAATTAAAAACCTCCAAAGCTACCATTTAATAATTAATTCAAACCAAATAATCCCAAAACCTAATCTATTATATGAATCCCAAATCGAAACATAACCACAACTTGGAATTTGGGTATTCTAACAAGGAATCATTGCAATCAATAGAAAATTATACACACATGTTTAAATATAAAATGCATATCTACTTGCCTCAACCAAGAAGAAGATTGAAATAGGAAAAACTTGAGGAGAAGCTTTCTATCACGAAATCCACGAATCTAACCCAACCAAACGTAACCTAAAATGCCAAGGAGAAGAAAAGAGAGGAAAATATCGAGATCAAACTTAAATCTAACCAAAAGAGAAGATGATTAAAAGATGACCGTGAGGGAAATCTTACCAAACCGGTATCAATGGAAAGAGGAGATCGAGAGGATGAAGATAAGCGGTTCGGATCGCGGAGGTGATCTCTCTCAGGTAGGGTTCTGGGCTTGAGAAGAGAAGAGGAAGAAGATGGGTTGATGTAGCTCTCTTTCGTTGCAGAGATGATTAAGAGATTAGGGCTAATCCCTGTTTAAGGAGAAGAGAGGGAGGAAAAGACTGAATTGCCCTTAAGTGGGTCCGAAGAAGAAATAGGACACTTGAAAGGCTTCTGATCGTCAGATCGCGACGACCCAGGAGACAAAAATGATTAGTACGACAAGAACTTTTCAATGAACCCAAAAAACCATGGTGTTTGGAATTTTCGGAAAAACACTCAATTTTCCCTAAATTGCTAACTACTCCCTTGCTAAGATCAAACGAACTCGAAATCGAATGAAATTTCGCAGAAACTATTCTAACACTAAAAGAAACTCACTCAAGGCCTAAACCCACTTAAATATCTAACAATACAACTAATTATAATAATAGTAAAATAAACGGGTCAACGGGCCTGCTATTGGGCCTAATTGACCTAGTAAGGTCGCGGACCTTACATCTCTCACCTCTACAAAGAACATTTGGTCCCCCAAATGCCTAAACATACCTCATTGAGAAAGAGATAAGGATACACCTTTTGCATTTGGTCTTTAAGCTCCCACGTAGGTTCCTCCGGAGTGTGATGCTCCCATTGTACCTTGACATACTGGATGGTCTTGGTACGCAACACTACTTCCTTGGTGTCGATGATCTGCGCCGGATGCTCCACATAGGTTGCATCTGCTTGTAGTTGAAGTGGCTTGTGCTGCAACACATAATTAAGATCTGGAATATACTTCCGAAGCATTGAGACATGAAAAATGTCGTGCACACCGGCTAGCTCAGGCGGTAGCACTAAACGATAGGCCATGTCTCCAATCCTGCTCTTGATCTCAAACGGTCCCACAAACCTCTTAGCAAGCTTTCCTTTCTGTCCAAATCTGACAACACCTCTCATCGGGTATACCTTCAGAAACACCATATCCCCCACCTAGAATTCTAAAGGTCTCCGTCTCTTATCTGCATAGCTCTTCTGACGATCACGTGACTCCTTCATTCTCATTTGAACAATTCTGACTTTCTCACTGGAATCAACAATCTTTGAGGGGCCATGAAAACTACGAATTCCTACTTCCTCCCAGCATGCTGGAGTCCTGCATCTCCGTCCATACAATGCCTCAAATGGTGTCATGCCAATGCTTGAATGATAGTTGTTATTATAGGCAAACTCACACAGAGGCAAACTTTCATCCCAGTTCTCCTTAAAATCCAAAACACATGCTCGGAGAAGATCTTCCAATGTCTGAATGGTACGTTCTGACTGTCCATCTGTCTGAGGGTGGTAAGCTGTACTGAATGTCAACTGAGTACCCATAGATGACTGAAAAGTAGACCAAAATCGAGGGACAAACTTAGGGTCTCGATCGAATACTATGGACTTAGGCACTCCATGTAAATTGACTATATTGTCTCTGTACAACGTAGTCATCTTGTTCATAAACTGTCCAGTCTTGAAGGGCAGGAAATGTGCTGACTTCGTCAATCTATCCACAATCACCCAAATAGCATCATTGCCCTTCCTGGTGTTTGGCAATCCTGACACAAAATCCATAGTAATGTTCTCCCATTTCCATTGAGGAATATCCAATGGGTGAAGCAAACCAGGAGGCTTCTTGTGTTCTACCTTAATTTGCTGACAAGTCATACACCTGGAAACGAATTCTGCATTCTCCTTCTTCATTTTCACCCACCAGTAGTGATTCTTCAAATTCTGATACATCTTGGTGCTCCCCGGGTGAATAGAGTATTTGGTGTGGTGCGCATCTGTCATCAACTCTGACTTGATGTCTTGAACATTTGGCACACACAACCTATCCTTACAATACAGAATCCCTTCAATCAATCAGAACTCTGGATTGCCATAAATGTTGTCAATGATTTTCTGTAACTCTGGATGATCCTTCTGGGCTTGCTTGATCCTGTTAACTATCTCTGGCTTCCAATTCCCATAGTAGCAACTAGGACTTTCTCGTTGACAGGCCATACCTCCACGTCCATATCTCTGAACTACTCCATCCATCTCCATTTAGGCATTACACACCCACTGAAAGCCGCCTTCCTACTGAGAGCATCTGCCACCACATTCACTTTCCCTAGATGGTACTTGATCGGAAAATCATAGTCCTTTATGTACTCCATCCATCTCCGCTGCCTGTTATTCAGATCACCTTGTGTAAACAGATATTACAGACTCTTATGATCTGTATGCACTTCAAATCTTTCTCCATACAAATAATGCCTCCACAACTTCAATGCAAACACTACTGCTGCCAACTCCAAGTCATGTGTAGCATACTTCTTCTCATGATCCTTCAACTGCCTGGACCCATATGCTATCACCTTGTCATTTTGCATGAGAACACAACCCAAACAATCCCTGATGCATCTGTATAAATCACAAATCCTCCACTGCCAGAAGGTAAGGCAAGTATGGTTGCTGTAGTCAACCTGGTTTTTAACTCTTGAAAACTCTTCTCACATTCTTCCGTCCATACAAACGGAATATCCTTCCTTGTCAACTTAGTGAGTGGAGATACTATGGTAGAAAACCCTTTCACAAACCTCCTATAATAGCCTGCAAGTCCAAGAAAACTGCGAATCTCCGCTACATTCCGTGGACTACCCTAATTAACAACCGCTGTTACCTTCTTAGGGTCCACTGTCAGTCCATCCTTTGAAATAATATGGCCCAAAATGCTACTTGCTCCAACCAAAACTCACATTTGTTCAACTTAGCATACAATTGGTTATCCTTCAGAAGCTGCAATGATGTTCTCAAGTGATGTTCATGCTCCTCCTTAGACTTCGAGTATACCAACACATCATCTATGAAAACAACCACAAACTGATCCAGAAAAGGAGCAAACACCTTATTCATCAATGTCATAAAAATTGCAGGTGCATTAGTCAACCCGAAAGGTATCACAAGAAACTCAAAATGACCATATCTCATCCGGAATGCAGTCTTGGGAACATCCTCCTTCTTGACTCGCAATTGATGGTAACCGGAACACAGGTCTATCTTCGAAAAGAATTGAGCTCCCTGCAGCTGATCAAACAACTCATCAATTCTCGGTAACGGATACTTGTTCTTGACAGTCACCTGATTCAACTGTCTGTAATCTATACACATCCTTATTGTCCCGTCCTTCTTCACAAATATCATCGGAGCTCCCCACGGTGAAACATTAGGTCTGATGAAACCCTTATGATAAGTCCACAAAATTGTAGCTTTCATTCATCATTTTATATGCATTTGTGGACTTAATTAGGTTAATTGCATAGAATTACACTTAATTTCATGATTTCATTCATTTGAGCATCAAAGTTGGAATCTTAGTCAAATTTGGTCAAAATTCATTACATTGCATGACTTTTGTGAAATTAGGGATTTTCATTTCATTCATCACCCAAACAATTAGTTTTTTTAGTTTCACTAATGCATACCTGCTAATTTTGACACTATGTGTTATTTTTGGAAAGTTAGATATTTTTGGTGCATTAAGTAGGCATGTAGGGTCCCATGCATAGTCAATCTAGATTCTTCACACCTGATTATTATAGACATTATTTAATTTTATTTATTTAGGAGAAATCAAGAGTGGGACCTGCACTGGTGAAACTTGAAGAGAGATCTAAGGCGGGACGCCCTTCATGAAAGAAAGAGAAAATTGGAAACTTTGCAAGGAGAGTTGACTAGTCAAAGTTGCAAGTGATAAAGCATGCCAAACATGGGAAGATAATAAAAAAAAAAGAAAATAAAGAGTCCAAACATATTTTGAACGTCCAACATGGGTCCCACACACCACATTTCATGCCAAAAATAGAAGTTCCCTTAATTGCACAATTATTCTCGGATTCTTCAGGGGAAACTTTGAAAGGAGAGTTGATTAGTCAAAGTTGCAAGTGATAAAGCATGCCAAACATGGGAAGATAATAAAAAAAGAAAGAAAATAAAGAGTCCAAACATATTTTGAACGTCCAACATGGGTCCCACACACCCCATTTCATGCCAAAAATAGAAGTTCCCTTAATTGCACAATTATTCTCGGATTCTTCAGGGGAAACTTTGCAAGGAGAGTTGACTAGTCAAAGTTGCAAGTGATAAAGCATGCCAAACATGGGAAGATAATAAAAAAAGAAAGAAAATAAAGAGTCCAAACATATTTTGAAAGTCCAACATGGGTCCCACACACCCCATTTCATGCCAAAAATAGAAGTTCCCTTAATTGCACAATTATTCTCGGATTTTTCAGGGGCAGCAAATTGAAATGGTGATAACTTTCAATCTGAGTGTCGGATTAGTGCAATCTATATACTGTTGGAAAACTCTTTCCGAGTAGATATCCGTGGAGCCCAAGATTTCATAAATCAAAGCTATATCAAGGGAGATATGGCCTCTGGAAGTTGGCTATTATAATTCTATGCGGGAATTACAAAAGGTTTTTAAAATTGGCAACTTGAGAGATGTTTGAAGAGTTCAATTTGGTGAGACTTGGAGTCCAAGAGACCACACTTAGTAACAAATTCTCTTCAATTCAAATTCTTTCCAAGTGTGAAACCTAACTTGAGTCCTAAGCAAGAAATCCTTACCAATAAGGAAACAAGTCCTAAAAGAGAGGAGATTCTTTGCTAAGAAGGAGGTATCAACATCTATAAAGCTATTCTCCACCAAGCATCTCACCACAGCCCTCTCTTCTATTCCTTTCTTTCTTTTTTTTTTTTCTTTTCCATTAGTTTACTTTTATTTTTGGTAGCCTTGTGCCATGTCCAAGGATTTATTTTGAAGGAGAAAATTTGTGAAGGAGAAGTTGTAAAGATGTAATTTTTAATGATAAATCAAGAAGCATTCTTTGCAATGGCGGGCTAATTTTCTTGATTAGAGTTATGAATGAAGGTAAGTAATTTTATTTTTATTTGTTTAGTAATTTTAATTTGCGTTCCATGATTAATAGGCTTGTCTTTGTGCCCTAGGCAAATCTCTATTTTTATTTCTAAAAATAAAAATTAGTTTTTGACTACTCATGCTTAGGTTTGATAGGCCATGCTTAGGATTTAGATCTTTTGATGGTTTATGCTTACTTTTGATGGGTGGTGCTTAAATTAGTTTATTCTTTTATGAGATGAAGGAAGACTTGAGTTTTGTGATTAAAAAGGGATTTTAAAAGTTAAAATTTCCAAATTAAAAACATTGATTTGTCTTTGATTTGAAGTAAAAACTGGAACAAATTAGGGTTACTGGATAAATAATTGGTGGATGCTTATTGGATTCCTATGCTCTAATCACCTGCATTAATTGGTAGATTTTGAATTTCTAAATTAGTTGTTTATTTTTATATCTAAAAACTCAAAACTTTTCTTAATTGTTAGTTAATTAGTTTTCTTAATTTAAAAGTTTCTTTAATTAGCTCCCTGTGGGTTCGATCCGTTCTTGCCACTGTCTCACCTAGACACCCGTGCACTTGCTGTATTTTATGATTTATAAAGATCACATTACCTTATCTAACAAATCTTCTATCTGAGTCTTCAACTCCCTCAATTCTGCTAGAGTCATCCTATACGGGGCATTCGAAATAGGTGCTGTACCCGGCTGCAATTCTATTGTAAAATCCAACTCACGAACATGTGGCAAACTAGGAATCTCATCTGGAAATAAATCCGGGAGTTCTCGCACCACTGGAATCTCATCTACAGTCTTGGACTTCTTGTCCTCTGCGATAAATGCGATAAAGCCTTCACAACCGCTCCTTATCAATCGTTCTGCCTTCAATGCAGAAATCAATCGAGTAGATGTGGGCTTCTCAGCTCCAACAAACTCAACACTACGGTCTGCACCTTGCAACCTCATGGTCTTGTTAAAACAATCTAACACCGCTCGGTTCGCTGCTAACCAATTCATACCAAGGATTACATCAAACTCCGACATCGGTAAGATGATCAAGCTGGCAGTCAGCTGAACTTCTCCAATCTGAACATTACATCTAGGGTAGATGACATTACAAGGAACTGATCTACCCACAGGGGTGGCTACTATCAAATCATATGGTAGTGTCTCCTTATCCTCCCCCAAGTGAAATGCAAATGCTGGTGCAACAAATGAGTGTGTGGATCTAGGAGAGTGTGTGAATCTAGGATAAAATAAAACTTTAGCATCAAATCCACAAACTGAAAGTGTACCTTCTATGACATTGCATGCATCCTCTGCCTTCTCATGCGTCATAGAGTAAGCTCTCCTTGCCTGCTGGGGACGTTGCTGCTGATATTGCTGCCGTGGCCTAGGACCACGAGCCTGAAATATGGGTGGTACCGGAGGTCTTTGCTGGAATCGCTGTTGCAGTACTAGAGGATGCTGCTGTGGTGGCTGGGGTGGTCTGACAATCATCTGCTGCTGCTGGGGTCTAGCCTGAGCAGGTGGCACCTGTCTCAACGGCTGCGCATGATGTGGAGGCCTGGGCGCCGGAGCTGGGAATGCTGGTGGTGCCACTCCTGTCTTCCCTGGGCAATTGCGAACCTTATGCCCTGGGTCTCCACAATGTAAACATGCACCAGTCTGCTTCCTGCAATCGCGGACATGATGACTTCCCCCATAATAAGTGCAAGTGATCCGCTGAGGCAACTGTTGAAGTACTGGCTCATACCGTAGCCTCTTAGGTGCTGGCTGTTGAATGTGATGGGATGATGAGCTCTGTGACTTGGGTTGAGGTATCAACGCCAAGATACTCTGCTGCTCCAAGGCAATCACATCCTTCAGGGATTCTTCAGCCCAATATGCTTCTTTGACCACATCATCATAGTCGGTCAGTTTGCTGCGCTGAACTTGCATCTTAATATCTGCCCGTAGTCCCTTGATAAACCTCTTAACTTTCTCCGATTCGGGCTGAATTAGATTCCCTGCAAATCTGGATAGATGGGTGAAAGAGATCTCATAGTCTTGTACTGACAGATCACCCTGAACCAATCTCTCAAATTCCTCCATCTTCTGATCGCGGTAGTGCTCAGGGATAAACTTCTTTTGGAACTGCTCAGCGAAGGTCTTCCAAGCTACTCCTTCCTCGACTGTCTCATAAGGGTGCTTAACTATTTTCCATTACCTCTCGACTGCCCCACGGAACATGTGGGCTGCCAACTGCACCTGCTGAACGCCCGTGCACTTGAAGACTTCATATATCTTCTCCATTTGGACTACCCACTCATCTGCTACAGCGGGGTCCTCTATGCCATGAAACTCTGGTGGGAACCTCTTCCTAAACTTCTCAACTAGTTATTAAGGCCATACTCCTTAGCCTGTGGCTGGTCCAATTTCTGCACTACCTCAAGCATCTGAGCTTAGAATACAACCTGACTCTCGTTCCGTCTAGTACTCTGTTTAGCCAAATCCTTCTAAGACTGAATAAATGCTGCCATGAATTGGTGGAATTGATTCTCAGGGCCATCCTGAGAAGAACTACCCTCATGATGCGACACATTGTTGGATTGGGTCTATCTACCAGCAATAATCCTGCAAAATACTCAAGGTTAGTCCTAATATGCCCCAAGCTAACTAACGGGATTCTCACATGCGTCCTATGGTTTCTACAATTTTTACCCTGAGAAACCATACATTGCTCTGATACCATTCCGTCACGTCCCCCGAACCCGATTAGAGAATAAACCGGATCCGGGGAGTGAAATTTATGACTAATTAAAATTTTTGTCCTTTAGGCCCAAGGATTGTAAGTCCATTGCGAGGATATAATATTTCAAGCCTCAAGTATAATAAAAATTTGCGAACTCATACAATTCTAGGCATATTTGGATATCAGAAAAGAATAATGAATCTCAATAAATGTTAAAGTTGAACAAGGAGTAAAATAAAACTTAAACAAGAAAGTTAATTTATTACAATGGCCATCCCACTAATCAAGGCCATCCAACTAATCAAGGCCAACCAAAACAATATTGAAGTCAATAAAGTGAAAGTTTCAATGAGAGATAAAGAATAAAAGAATAGAAAGAAGTCCCAATGAATCTCTCTTGTGCCAGGAATGACGACGCTACTCTACGTCATCGGCACGCCACTCTTGTTCCACCTCAACTGGAGGATCTCATCACCGGCCTGCTCCTCGTAGTAGTACTCACCTGAGGTGTTTGCACACCAAGGAACAGAGTCAACGACATGTTGAGCAATAGATAAGCAAGATATAAATAATCATGATATGCATCAAGTATAAGAGTAACGACAGGCATGATAATCAAGAGAATACAAGGAATCAAAGCTAGGCATAAAGCATGAATAAATAACCAGAAACAATAACAAGAAATCCCAACGTACTAGGAATAACCACTTGTCCGAACAATACAATGCAAGAATCAAGAGGGAGACTCCGAGGATGTCCAAGCCACCTCCCGGGGTACCAGTAACAATCCTACCCGGACTACTGATACCAAAGTCCGGCTCCAGGGGGATCCAAGCTCCTGGTCCTGGGAATAGTAGCACGGTTCAAGCCCGCTCCCAACTATTCAATGCCATGGACGCCGTCCAAAGCCGACTGCCCACCTCGATGTTCGAGTAACCAGCCCATCAATAATACCCCAAACTGCAGATGGCTATGACATGCAAATAATAAAAAAGTGGTGTTGACTCGAGAATAGACCAAGACAAGCAAGTCTGGCTAGCTTATTATACAAGACATGTTCATAGAGATGATCTCATTCAAGTCAATACAAGACAAATCCAATCACATGATAATCCCTTCAGTCTAGCTAGTCATGTTATCAATTACGTAACACGGGGTCCTAAGGTACACTCTAAGTCAGGTCCAAGTCCTAATTCTACAAGGGATTTATGTTTCATAGTTAATTAGGCGTATTATGCCGAGAAAGAGTGTACAAGGAATTATAACAACGGATACAATTCACAAGTCAAGGAGGAATTACAATCTAAACCTAGGCAAGTGGTGTTATCCTTGTACTCTACATGTTTTTAGCGGAGTACATATGGAAATTGAATCAATGATGCTTCTAGGGAAATTCCTTGGTGTACAATCATGTTAAGCATCTGTCGAAACAATTCCATACGCATTCGGTTAAACCATGTGTAATACACGAATATCTAGACACCTAATCAAAACACACCAAGCCACGTGCTACGATTTAATCCCCATTAATGGTCAAGTGATAGTAGGTTCATGGTTTCGAACATCTAAGACCCAAACCTAAGTTACTGGTCTCATTTCCAATAAAATATAGGCTGGATCAATAATCTGAGTTTTTAAATCACTTCCTGACCTCCGCTCGTGATGAAACTAGAACCATTGGATTTTAAATCTCAAGGGCTTTCCAACGGTATATAGTATGTAGAAATCCAACGGACGGATTAAAAGTTACAAATGTTCTAAGTTTTTCTCCAAATGTTGTCAGAAATTACAAAATTGCCCTCAGATCTGTAAGACCCCGACCCGAGTGAACCCGATTAGTGCTAATTAAGCAGCGTGTTAGTTCTAAGCTTGATTAGTGATTTTGGCTAAGTTGGGTTTGGATTAGCTTTTGAGATAGTTTTGGGGGATTTTGATTGCTTTGTGATTAGTAGGGCCCTTTGGGGGTTCCCTCTTTATGACGTTGCATGTGTTTGGGGATTTATTGGAGATTTTACATTCATGGTTTTAATCCCGTTTTAATTGTATTGCTAATCCCTACAACTTTTATGTTGATCCCGTCCCCGTTCGTTATCCCGAAACCCGATTTCATAGCTTTGAGGGCAAAACAGTCATTGCGAACTAAATCTGTACCCAAAACTTGATATTCCCGAAACCCGCGAAACATATACTTTTTGGAAACTAGATATTTTGACGATCAATTCTTCCTTCTTCGTCGAATTCATCCGAGGTCCCAAAAGAGATGATTTCAGCCAAACTAGCTCCTTTAGTAGTGGGACCCAACTCAATTGTTAACAAAGGGAAGCCATTCTTCATTTCCATTCATTCTTCATTTGTTCCAGCACAAGAGAGTGAGAACCTAGGGTTTCCATTGCCTTTTTCTTGCTCTTGCCTTCCATCACCCAATCCACCACCAACCTTGCACAACTTGAGAAGTGGAGATCATCATCTTCTTCCTCATCACCCTAGCTCTCCATTGACACCATTGCTAGAGAAAATCATTCATTACAAGACTTTCTTTGAGCTCACCTTGCCTTTGTGAAGAACCCTCATGTAAGTAATCATTCCCTCCTTCTAGATTTGTGTTCCTCTAGCTCTAGAGAAGCTTCACCCTCATTATTGTAAGGTTCCCTTGCTATTTCTATGTTTGACCATTTTAGGGTTTGTTTGTTTTGGGGTTTTGTACATAGCTTGGATTCCTTGCTTGGAAGAGTATTAGAGTTTGATTTCATTGTTTAGAAGACCCAAGGCAAGTGGATGATGTGATCATTTAAGAGCTTTTAATGTTTGTATGAGAAACGTGGTTGGTTTCACTAATTTTCACTCATGCCTATTTATTGTCTTGCTTTGAAATAAATGCTCATGAAGAGCCTTGTTAGTGCATTTATGATTTTAAAGATGTGTTGGGTCATAGCTTTTAAATTCTTCTTGTTTTGTTTCAAATGCATCTTATGTGAAATGGTACCCTTCTTTCTTCACCTCTTTATATTGAATGTGACATTGATGGAGGAGAATGAGATGGATGTGATGAAGGATTTGTAGTAGTTTGAATGAAGTATTAGACTCCTCATTTGATGTATAAAAGTGGCTGAAAAGGGATTGTAGAAGGAAGAGATAGAGTGGAGCTGAACTGGTCCGGAATCAGTTTCTGGACAGTTCGCTCGAGCGACCATGACACTTCGCTCGAGCGACCTGTCCAGAAAGGGACTCGAAGCATTCCAGTAGCTTGGTCGCTCGAGCGCACCTTTGGTCGCTCGAGCGGTCATCCCAGAACTTGTTCCAGAGAGTTGTTCGTTCGAACGCATTTAAATATTCGCTCGACCCAATGAGTTCGCTCAAGCGACCTCAACTTCGCTCGAGCGAACCCACCTAGACAACCATTCCAGAGAGCGACTCGCTCGAGCGAACTCTCCAGTCCGCTCGAGTGATGGGCCCTGTTGGGCAAGGCTACATCTGGGACAATGTTTAACCATTTCAATGTATTGGGATTATTCCTTGGGAACCCCTCTATGTCAAGGAGAATTATTATGGATTGTATGAGGCCATTTGGGAAAGAAACCATATCACGAAGATCGCAATTGAAGTTTTGAAAATTCAAAGTGCATAAGGAACCCGGAATGTCCCCAAACTCAAAGAGTACCAAATTGCCTATCCACTTTAAACAAATTTTGAACCCGATACTTTACCCATAAATTCCAATTGGCTATTGTACTTTACTGATCCCGAGATTTATACTACATGTCTTGTTTTCCCGAAATCATTGAATCACACTTGATATAGCTACTGTCTTGAAGTGCATTGCACCACATGAAATGATAATGTGCCCTTGAGCACCCCCGTCTTGCCCGTCTATTTATTGTACTTGAGTTACTTGCATATGTCTGATTGTATTTAACCTATGAGTCGACACCACTAAGCTTGGATAACCCTGTTGGTCTGATCCACCGACTTGGAGATCCCCCTCTTGTCCCGCCAGCTGCAGTTTGGATCCCGCTACCGGTTATTACCGTGGTCTTGTCCCGATGCCGTAGATTGCTACCGTGGTCCCCGATGCCCGGCTCGCTACCGTGGTCATGTATAGTATATGTATATGTATTTATATGAGATCCACTGTTTCTCCTCACCTCAAGTGATGAGATCAGTGCCTAGTTATTACTCTATTGCTTTAGCGATAGAGGACTTAGCTTTGTGTGGTTGCCATCTTGCTTGTTTCCCCGTTTCCTTGGTTACCTTACATGTTTTACATTGCATACTTGTATTTGGAATAAATGTTTTAACTTGTTTAGAGAAATTGTCATTTAAACAGGTTCAAATGTTTTTGGAGGTAAATTCATGTATTTCATATTGTCATTGTGTTTTATCCATTTGCCAAACCGTCGTGTTTGACCTACTCTTTGGTACTCAGGTCCCATTGTCGGTTATCCCAAGGAGGAGCTTGAGGAGGCGGTCGTAGAACCGCAACGGTTAGTTGAGTGGCGTGCTGATGACGTCATGTAGACGTTAAGTTGCTATGAGAGACTTAACATTTTGGGGAAACTGTCTAACCATTCTTTGGATTGGTATTTTGGTTATATTGGCCTGGTGGGCCTCTATTTTTGGGGAAATGTAACTAAATGATCTTGTATAAACTTTAACTTACTTTTGGGTAACATGCTAATGATCATTGCTCGTTTTGATACTTGATTATACATGTGATTTAACTTGTGATTAGAAGTGAACTAATATTTGATTTGCTACACGCTTCCGCATTTACAAAGAAATATTCATTGATGGTTGTGATATCCTCACTGCGGACACCTGTGGGAAATTAAATAAATGTATGTTGTCATTTTAACCGGTATGGTTCATTTAGTCCCGATCCCAGATTAGGACCTCGTGGGCCCGGTCCGGGGTCGCGACAAGATCGATTGGACCGATCTGAGATCCGTCTCAGTTAACTAAGACCAGTTCCAGTCCGATCGATCGGTCTGCAGGTCCGATTGAACGGCACTGTGGACCTTAACCCCCTCGAAAATGAGTTTTTCTCTCCTTTTTCCTCCTGCCAATCCATGGCTAACCTGCAGAAAACGAGCCTCCATGCTCCCATTTCATCACAATCATCATTCTCATCCATTCTATCAAATTAAAAACCTCTAAAGCTACCATTTAATAATTAATTCAAACCAAATAATCCCAAAACCTAATCTATCATATGAATCCCAAATCAAAACATAACCATAGCTTGGAATTTGAGTATTCTAACAAGAAATCATTACAATCAATAGAAAACCATACACACATGTTTAAATATAAAATGCATATCTACTTGCCTCAACCAAGAAGAAGATTGAAATAGGAAAAACTTGAGGAGAAGCTTTCTATCATGAAATCAACGAATCTAACCCAACCAAACGTAACCTAAAACGCCAAGGAGAAGAAAAGAGAGGAAAAGATCGAGATCAAACTTAAATCTAACCAAAAGAGAAGATGATTGAAAGATGAGCGTGAGGGAAATCTTACCAAACCGGTATCAATGGAAAGAGGAGATTGAGAGGAAAAGACTGAATTGCCCTAAAGTGGGTCCGAAGAAGAAATGAGACACTTGAAAGGTTTCTGATCGTCGGATTGCGATGAGACAGGAGACAAAAATGATCAGCGCGACGAGATCTTTCCAATGAACCAAAAAAAATCACGACGTTTGGAATTTTTGGAAAAACACTCAATTTTTCTTAAATTGCTAACTACCCCCTTGCTAAGATCAAACGAACTCGAAATCGAACGAAACTTCGCAGACACTATTCTTACACTAAAAGAAACTCACTCAAGGCCTAAACTTACTTAAATATCTAACAATACAATTAATTATAATAATAATAAAATAAATGGGTCAACGAGCTTGTTATTGGGCCCAATTGACCCAGTAAGGTCGCGGACCTTACACAGACAGAGGCGTTGGGCCTACTTGACCGAGCCCTTGAAACATGGGGATCCATGAGCAATGGAGGGATCAGATTACAGACCAAGCATACATTTAGAATTATAATTTGAGTTTTGTTGCTAAAATCTCTTTATACATCTGGATAGGCATGGAATCCAGACCTACCTTAAGTCCAAATTATGATTTTCATTTTATATTGGATCTAAGTGATATGACCCATTCTGTCTATCAAATACTATTTGGATCTAGACACAACTATGCTAATTTGTTATATAGAAATATAATCCTAAGTATTCAAGACATGAAACAAGCAGATCCCAAGTGTCCAAATTGAAGCTGGTCGTTTTATCTTTGGTTCAATTCATCCCATGTTAGTTTAATATTTGATGGTCCAACCACCTTATAAAGAAAACAATGGCTACTTCACAATAACCATGGTTCCACCAACGGAAAAAAAGCTCAAATGTCTAATTTCAAGATCTGCATTTGGCTATCTCATTACCTTGATGTGCCCATCTATTCAGTGGTTCAAATCAACAAACCAAGGCCCATCCATATGATCCAAACCACCCCAAAAAATTACTGAGAAAATCAGGAGATAAACAAATGGAGAGAATCACCCAGCCATATAACACAAGGCCCCACCACCCACCACTACCACCACCACCACCACCACCACACCCACCTTCCTAAATGCTTCTTATTACTACCCAGCAGACAAACCCACATAAAAATACTTTATTTCCCCACACAAAACCCTCTCCTTTCAATTTCCACTCATTTCTTCCATGTCTTCATCATTTCCTTCCTAATTTTTTTCCTATTGAGGGAGGAGATTTCATCAAGTAGAAGAAGAAGAAGTAGAACCAGCACTAGAGAAATGCAAGGAAATCTTCTGGTAGCTCTAACAAGAGTTCCATCTCAACAATTTGTAGCTCTTATAGATTTCTCCGTGATCTCAGTCAGCATTTCGCTTGAGATGCCATCACTTGTGCTTCTTTCTTCCTCTTTGTCCATCAAGCGATCATCTGCAACACATTTGCAATCTCAGTACAGTTCTGTAGGTTGTAAACCTTTGTAACAAGAAGCACATTATTGAGGAACTATATCATAATTCTTTGACAGTGCATGATGGAAACTGTCGCGACCCCGGACCGAGAAATCCGAATCCGGGATCGGGACATTAGTGTGAATAATGATTGAAGGGTCTACATCCACAATATACAATTTATTTAATTTCCCACAGGTGTCCACGGTGAGGATATCACAACCTTGCATGAATATTTCTTTTGTGTGCGGAAGCGTGTAGCAAATCAAATAGTAGACTATCTCTAGTCATGCAGCATTAACATCAAATATCAAAACTGTATCAGAATGAGCAATGATCTATAACATGTTTCCGAAAAGTTGTTAAAGTTAGACAAAATATCATTTAGTTACATTCCCCAAAATTAGAGGCCAACAAAGACCAATATTAGAAAATAATAACCCAAAAGAATGGTTAATAACCTCTCCCCAAAATGTTACGCCTCTTGTAGCAACCCGATGTCTACATGACATCGTCAGCACGCCACTCAACTAGAGGTTGCGGCTCACCTACCGCCTCCTCTGGCTCCTCCTCAAGGAAACCGGCAACGGGACCTGAGTACCAAAGCAAAGGATCAGACACGACGGTCTGGCAAGAGAGTGAGAAGATACAACAACATATAATAGATGAAATACCTCAAAAAGCAAGGGAATCTGTTTAAGCAAGAACTCTCATAAAATAGATAAATCATTTGCTAGAAAACATGTAAACAAGATAAAACATATGAGGTAACCAAGGGATCGGGAACTCACGAGATGGCAATCACATAAAGCTAAGTCCTCTGTCACTAAAGTGACAACAGTATCACGGGACGTTGATCTCAGTCACACAAGGTGAGGAGAATCAACGTAAATCATATATACAATATAAATATACGGGAACGGGACCACGGTAGCGAACCGGGTATCGGGACGGGACCACGGTAATGACCGGGTATCGGGATCCAAACTGCAGCTGGCGGGACGGGAGAGGGATCTCCAAGTCGGTGGATCAAACCGACAAGGTATCCAAGCTTAGTGATGCCGACACATAGGTTAAATAACACATCGATACATATGCGAGTAAATCAAGTGCAAGTAAATCAATGAACGGGCAAGAATATTCAAATGTATAACTTTCATTTCATATCGGGCAATACTCTTCGGGACAAGTCAATGTTACTAGTGTAATCATCAAGCTTTCGGGAAACAATTCATGTGAAGTAAATCTTGGAAAAGAAGAAATAAAGCGAACTATTACAATTCTGGGAAAATATTGATTTCAAGATCTATTTAAGTGAATAGGGGTCCCGTATGTCGATTATTGAAATGATTTGGTACTCTTTGAGTTTGAAGACATTCCGGGCTCCTTATACACTTTGGATTTTCAAAACTTCGAATGACATGCTCGTGATATGGTTTCTTTCTCGAATGGCCTCATACAATGCCTAGTGAATCTCCTTTGATCGACAAAGCTTAACGCTCGAACGAACCGGAGAGTTCGTTTGAGCGGGGAGCTTTTTTTCGAAATCTGGGGAATTTCAGTTACCTGGCGGTCAGCTGCCGCTGGGACAGGCGGCTAGCCGCTGGCTGACCGCACAGCTGACCGCGGCTGGGCTGCAGAAATGCAGCTTACTGGAAAGCTGACCGCCAAGTGCGGTTAGCTGGCGGTTAGCTGCCGATGTGTTCGGCGGTTAGCCGCCGGCCAACCGTGGAGCTTACTGAGTTTTGAGGAGAAGAAGTGTGGTCTCTGGAAAAGCCACCGTGACATTTCGGCTAGCTGGCGGTTAGCCGCCAGGTGACCGCAGGCTGACCGCCAGGTGCGGGAACACCCACTGTAATCAGATTTTTAGCCATTTCTCCTCCTTAAAACCATTCTCCCCACTTCTACTGAGTCCCTACAATAAAATTGAGCTACGAGCTCCTCCAATGCATCCATCTACACTTCTCCAAAACCCCATTATGTGTTCACTCCATCACTTCTTCCATATCAAGTCCAATACAAAGGAAAGAGGAAGGAAACCATTTCACAAACATTCATTTAGGATATAACCAAAAGACAATAAATGCTAAACCAACATGTTTACAAAACATTTAATGAGACTATCAAGATGCATTATGAGCATTTATTTCAACCAAAACACATTAATGAAAGCATGGAAAATCCACAAATACTTCACCAAACCATTTAAAACTTAAAGACATCCAAACATTCACTTGCCTCTAGTCCAAGCTAGTTGAAAACAAGTCTCTATTCACCTGTATTGCTCAAAGCCAAGCTACAATAAAAAACCCCCAAAACAACCCTAAAATGGGTTACACAAGGAATGAAATGAATGAACCAACAATAATGCAAATGTAGCTTCTCAAGGGCTAGGAGGCAACAAATCTAGAAGATGGGAAGAATCACTTACTTGGATGACCTTCAAATGAAGAGAACTAGTTCAAAGGAGATCTCAAGATTGATGGGTTCCTCCAAAATGGTATCAAGATGAAGCTTGTGAGATGAGGAAGTGATTGGTGATCTTCATTGCTTGATTGATGAACTCTTGGTGTGGCTTGGAGATGAAGAAACAAGAAGAAGAGGAAAAACACAAGGAACCCTAGGTTCAGCTGGTTTGTGCTGGAGCAATGGAGAGTAAAAATGAGAATGAAAGAGGTGGGTTCTCTTTTGTTAACAAAGGAGGTTTGGGTCCCACAACTTAAGGGACTAGTTTGGCTGAAATCATCTAATTCGGGACCTCGGATGGATTCGACGAAGAAGGAAGAAATAATCGTCGAAATATCTAGTTTCTAAAGAGTATATGTTTCGTGGGTTTCGAGAATAATAAGTTTTGGGTACAGATTTAGTTTAAAAGGGCTGTTCTAGCCTCTAGGCTTGAAAATCAGGTTTCGGGGCCTCGAATGAACACGGGATCAACATGAAAGTTGTAGGAATCCACGAGATGAATGCAACGGGCCAAAAACACAATTCAAAACACTTCGGGAAAATTTATCAAGAAAATGCAAAGCCGAAAAGGGGACCCCCAAAGGGCCCCACTAGCTATCAAAACACTCAAAGTAGCCCAAAACGAGAATCAAGGTTATTCTAAACTCAACTTAACCAAAAACACTAATGAAGCTTAGCACTAACACGCAACTTAATTAGCACTAATCGGGTTCACTCGGGTCGGGGTCTTACAGAAACTCAAGTAGATAAAGTCAGATAGAAACATTACTACTTAAATATTAATAGGAATTCAAGAGTTTAAAGTTTCCAAATGATTGAACAACTTTTAATCTAATTAGCAACTTAAATTAGTCACTAGCCTCAGATGCAAAAAATCATTAACAATATATGGATAGTGCAAATTTCACAATACTGACAATTTTTATCTAGGTCAAGCATTCATACAAATGGCTCATCTTTCAATGGGGCAAGCAATATATAAAATGGTAAGGCCGATACTTCTTTCATTCAGATTGTCCATCTGGTGGACAACACACTCTGGATAAGCAATAGAAAAAGGCTTCTCCATCACTAAATTCAAGTTGTTTGACTGGCGAACTCTTCTGGCAGTTCAACTAGAAGCAAATTATTGGTGTGATTGTATTGTCAGTAGAGAGCTTTAAAGAAGAAGGGCCACATGAGGATGGGACTTCATCATGTGGCCCTTCTTCTATAAGCTTCACATCAGTGGTCATCTGGAGGGACCAATTAGATTAAAAGTCATTGGAGGGGCCTCCTTTAGCCAACAAATTTATGTTAGCAATTGTTTATTTCTTTATTTCTATAAAAATTACAGAGATTGCATCCACTTGATTCTTATTGGAAGGAATTTGAAGTTATTCATTGTTCTCTTTGATTCATAATTTTATTTGTGGGTTCATGGCTTTTTATAGTACTAAATACTCCATGGGCATTGGGTAGTCGTATTTAGCTCATTCACGGTTGAAGTGTGTAAACTGTAAACCATATTTCTAAGTTGCAATTCTATCACTAAAATTGTCATATGATGTTACACCCAAACCCGAGTTAATCAAGATTAACACTAATTAATCGAGATTAGTGCATATTAAGCATGATTAGTCAATTTAATAGTGATTAATGATTGAAATGGATCAAATTAGTCTTAAATGGATGAATTAAGTGTAATGAATGAATTTTGAAGAGATTGGCTTAATTGAGTTGATTTTAGACTCAAAGTGGTGATATTAAGGACTTTGTCGTAAATACGAATTTATATGTATTTCGTCGAATGTGGTAAAACTTGATGTCAACATGTGTATCTTGATGAGTGCAACACTTTTCATAATATACACATTTTCATTTGACTTGAGATGGGTCGAGTAGATCTTAAATTGACTTAAACTTGAAATAAAGTAAATGAAGTGGGGTTAAAATGCAAAACTGTATTGCATAAAGTTTTAAAAGAACTAGTGTTCTGTTTCAGTCGGAGAAAGCATTCCAGAATAGCTGAGACGACTTGGGTTTTCTTCCTCCCTGTTTTCTTCTTCATTTCTCTTCACTAATTGACAAGATTAGAAGTTGTGCAAAGGAGTTTTGGAAGAATCTTTGAGATAGTTTCACCTTTTTCATCTTTGTTATTGTCTTCTTGCACTGTTGGGTGCTAGAGGCTAGAGTTAGAAGGAACTTTAGTTCTTGCTGTGATACTCTTTGAGGTAAGAGTTAAGTAACTTTTTATAAACCTTTTTGGTTGTGAATAATTGGTTTATAATGATTTTAGTACAAACAATTCAAGAGAAATTCGTTTTTGGGTTTGTTCTTGTTACTAGGGTTTTGAATTGGGGAAAGAATTTGTCTCAAATAGAGCTCAAAGAAAGGGGTTTTGTGTCAAATTGCAACTAGAGGCAAGTATAAACAGATAATTGTGTTTATATGCTAATGGATGTGGTTTTTTTATTGAGTTTTGTTGTAGTTTTGATTTTGTCATATTCTTAGGGTTTAATTGATGGTATGGATTGATTAATTGGATTAATGTTTGGAGAAGGTTTATATGAATGAATGATGAATGAGGAGGGGACAGGAGGTCCCAATTTATGTGTAGGTACTGAAAGAAATGGAGAAAATGATCGATTTTAGGATTCTGCAACTGGGTTCGTTGCAGGTCCGATCGATCGGACTGTCATCCGATCGATCGGACTGTCCCTTAACTGGGACTGTCCCTAAAGACTACTTATAGTATGATTAGTGAATAAGGAATTTATTAATATTTCCATAAAATGTTATCTTTGGATTTTGATCCAAAGTGAAGTATATGTTAACCAAAAGGTTAACCAAGGTTAATAATTGTAGTTCAATGATAATATTCGCTTCCAAAGCTAATTGTTAATACATTGATGGATTGTACGAGATTAGTATAATTTCAGATAAAGCCTATTAATCATATCAAGGCTAGCAATGTTGTTTTACCACCATGGGTGTTAATTAAGGGGACTTTAATGTAAAAATTCACATAAACTGTGATGTCATCGAAAATAGCATGTACATCAAACAACTGAGGATTATAGCAAGTTGGATTGTAAATTGAAGTTGAATTGAATCCGTTACTTGTAATTGAACGGAATTATTTTATTGTTAATTCGAGTCTTGCACTGCATGGTGATTTCTGTAAGCTCATTAGAGCTGTGTTTGCTACAGCAGATTATTTGGGGTGTTCCGGAACTCCGTGGTGATATCAGTTGTCCCCGGCCCGGACTCTGATAAGTCCCACAGTATATGAATCCTTCCGTATAGAAAATGGAAATCCTTCATTTTTATGGAAGATGGAATATGAATTGAAATGTGAACTGCTATTGTAGTTTGCCAAATAAAAGAGTCTTATTGATTATGAATTGGAATTGTACATGTACTGTCTAACCATGAGTTAGATGAATTAAATGTGTACTTAGCGTGTTTACTTATATAATTGTTTATACATTGCTGAATTATCAAATTCATAGTGTTATTGATGGCATTACAGGCACAGTTGCCCATGCCGGTCCTTCTAAGGCCACAGCGCCACCGGAGACGTCCAATACGGTTCCTCCAGGAGGACTAGTAGAATGGAAATGAAATGAAATGAGAATTTAATGAGAATTGGAGGGAAAACTTCTGTTATGGACTTTGAATGGCAACTTTGCACTTTTAATCCTTGCATTGTATTTAATTATGCAAGTGATTAGTTTTATACATAGTGTAAATGGATTTTGTTTTCCATGAGTAATGTATATTTGTTAATATTTGGCTTAATATGTATTCGATATCCCTTGTGAATTTTAACGCGTTGAGATTCACGGGAGTAAGTATGCGTCGTGACTCGTGGTTAACTCTAATTAATCATAATCTCGGGCTCGGGTCGTGTCATACTTATTGTATGGTATTAGAGATAAGTGAAAGAGTTAAGAAAACTTTAAAATCCTTAGAAAATGTGACGACACAGTGAGGAAACGAAATTACGAATCAAATAATACTTTTGGATTTGTGACTTATTGCTTTCACTAAATGTGATTTGTTTTCGCTATATGTTATATATATGTGATGGAAGCATAAAGATATCTATCTTAACTTCCTATGTTATTTCAGGATGGCATCTGGCTCAGGTAGTGGAGGAAATGAGAATGATAATCCTATATATGTGGCTAGTGGGAATGAAGGTCCTCCCCCTACACCTCATACTCCTCCTAATAGCGATGCTAAATTCACTACTATCTTACAACAGCTAGCAAGGAGCCATGAAGCTCAATTGACTATGCAAGCGCAGATTGCTGTGATGTTGCAAGTGCAAAGTCAATGCAAACTCAGATTCAGACTCCACAAGCACCACCAGTTCAGCCACTGCCTAATGTTGGTACTCAGGTGGTAGTGCAGACCAAGGAGAAGGATTCTAATGTTCTCTATGAACAGTTTAGGAAGCGTGGAGCTACTGAGTTTCAGGGTAAAGAAGATGCATTAGTTGCTGATGAGTGGATACAACACATCGAAGATGTGTTTGATACCATTATGTGTACTTCGAAGCAGCGGGTGTTGTTTGCTTCTTCTATGTTACGAGATGTAGTAAAGGATTGGTGGAAAGGTATCAAAGATGCAATAATTGAAACACTTGTAGCTACTGTTTGGGAAATTTTCAAGAAACAATTTGAGAGAAACTTTGTTCCAGAGCATGTTAGACAGAAGAAAGAGTTAGAGTTTCTGAATTTGAAACAGGTACATGACTGTGACAGTATATGTGCATACATTCATAAAACTGTCTAAGTATGCCATGAAATTGATAGATACTGAAGAAAAGAAAATAAAGAGGTTCATAAATGGTTTGAACCCAGCTTACAAGAAAATGGTTATGGTTGGACAACAACCTACACAATTTGATAATGCAGTAGATAAAGCATATACTGCTGAAGAGGTTCATAGTGAAGAACAAGAACAAGAATCAAATGCTGGTCCTAAAAGGAGTGGTAGCCCTTGGATTAGAAAATGAGGTGTAACGCCCCAATTCCGGATACCGAGAAAATCGTCGGAATACTCGAAGTTGGCACGCTACTTCCCGAGAAATCCGAGAACTTCCAAGATCGTAGGTCCGCAGTGAGGTCCAATTTAAAACTTTTGAACAAGATACTATCAATGGTTAAATTGCGGAAGCATAAAAAGTAAAGCGGAAGCAATAGGTATCAATATATTTCAAATGTGAGCAGAACTATAGTCTAGTTTTAAAAGTATCAACTGTGAGAACTAAAGTTAATTAAATAATTGTTAACTACCTGGCTCACTACAAAATTCGCTCTAAAGCCCAAACAAAGTAAGACTCTCAAAGCCCTGGTAACGGCTCTCCGCCCTCCGGCTCGATATCTGGGTCGGCCGCGCCCCAAACGTAATCTCCAATTGCAGGCGCCTCTACGAGCGCGAGCGCGTCCTCTGCGAACTCGGGGTCAAGGCCTAAGCACCAAAGATGGGTCAGATCTAAAGATCTGGCAAGTCACATTATACAAGTAACATAGGACATATATATCAAATGAGTAGAGACAAGTATATAAATTAAAGAATAACAAGGTAAATGATCTAGGCAGTTGAGCAAAATAAACAAATAGAATCATGATAATATACAACATCTAATCTAATACAAAATGGCACATTTACACGAGTTGGATACCGCAACCCTCCCATACTGAACACAGTTGCGACGGGGAAACTCACTAGTGCTGGGGATTACTAACCCCGAAAATCACTCAACAATCTCATACCCTCATCACTCAAAGACCGGACCCGGCATCACACCGTCCGTCTAAACCATAGCTCATCATGATAGCTCCTCAACACTCATAAATAGCTCCTACCGGGGATGATCAGTCCACAGGCTGAGCTTAAATCAACCCAGTGAATGTCTATGCCGACTCAAGGAAACTCTAAGGGTCTGTGTCTGTCTAGGCTTTGCCTTGCGTGAACAAGGTCCTAACCAAGTCTCTAAAAGGTTCACATATCATTTAGTCGATGGATTACTATTCATGTCCAGGCCCACTCATTGGATCCATACCGAGACCCATTAAACACATGGCCTGGTCTAAAACAGTCCAAACGAGGCAATATATCCATTTCCACTGATATTCAGTTCATTCTCATTCATAATGAGTTATACGCCCAGTACAATTCACCTCTCCATTCTAAGGGTACACATTTCCATACTTAGGCCTAAAAAGAGCCCGCCTAGCCACAGACACGGGTCAGTGTTCTTCAATTACACTATCAGGTCACCTCTAAGATATCCTAGGTTCAGGTCCTCCATTTCTTTTTAATTAACAGTTTAACAGCTACACTAAAGATATAAGAGTGACAGTAAATGAGAAAGGTGAAGTATGAACTCCACATATGAGAATCAATCGGGAGAAATAACAATAGTCCAATCCTAGGTAATGGACCACATTCAGGTCCAGGTCCGTCTCCGGTAATTTGATCTCTAAAAGAAGTCTCAGATGCCAAAGGATACTGTGTTTGGTGCTCCTGCGGTTACGGGCATCATTGACAACGTTTAAGGATCGAATCATCTTAGATTACACAACCAAAATCCTACTTGGTGGTCCCCACGAGTCAAGGTTGAGCCACACCATTGACTCGGGCTTGACACATCAATAAATGTCCATTTGGATGGTCAATGGGCCCCCACAAATGATCACAACTTCAAACTACTGAAAACTGAAAAATCACAATTCCTAGTGTGCTCGGTCGACTTGGCAAAGGGCTCGGTCGAACGGGTACACTGGGGGTTGACCCCCAGGTCGACCTGGTGCAGTGTACTCGGTCGACCTCCTGGCCTGGTCGGTTGACCGAGTGCACTGAAAAAAGTTGGATCAAGTCCCCTGGGGTCCTGGTCTGTGCTCAGTGGTTCCTTGTGTGTCCGGTCGACCTCCTGGCCTGGACGGTCGACCGCATACACAGAAAACCCTGGAAAAAGTGATGTTCCAGCTTTCAGGGAATTTTCCTGCAAATCCTGTGTGCTCGGCTGACCTGGAGCAGGGCTCGGTCGACCTGGCACACTGGATTTCTGGCCTGAGTGAAAATTTCATTCTCAGCTATTTTCTGCAAAAATCAGTGTGCTCGGTCGACCTGGAGCATGGCTCGGTCGACCGGGCACATTGAACAGACAGTTCTGCAGGAAATAACTGAGACCTGGGTTTCTCCCAGTTTCAGTGTGCTCGGTCGACCGAGCTGCAGGCCGGTCGACCGGGCACACGCAAAACTGCAGAAACCCAGTTTGCAGGGTTTTCTCCTTCTCAACCCGTTTTTCCATCCAACCTCCTCCATTCTCACCCAAACAACACCAGATCAATAGAAAACACGAAAACACTACAATGCACCATCATCCAACCCAAATAGGGTCATTGATCTTCCAAATGGGGTGAAACCCATCCATCAATGCCAACAATCCATCTACTTTAAGCTCATAGGTACTTCTAGCATGTAAACATTAAATGAATTGAAAATACAGAATCAAGGAAATAAAACCACATATATTCTATGCTAAATCAGTATATTGTACTTGCCTTTGTTTGGATTAGAAGGTTGTAGAGAGAGGAAGAAGAAAACCAATCCAAGAAGGTAAAGTTGCAGCTCCTAGTGTCTTCTCCAGCACAAAAACAGTCTAACACTCAGATCTATAAGGGAGAAATGAGAGAGAGGAAGAAGAGGGAAATGGAAGAGATGAATAGTAGTAGGGATGTCTTGGGAAATGGGCTGGGTTTATAGGATTTGGGGGTTGGCTAAGGACTGAAATGCCCTTTATGGTTGTATGGGATTAGGGTTAGGGTTGAGGGCTTTTAGGTCATTAGGTGGGAAGGTTCTAGAAATGTGCTTTTTAGGAATACCCCCTATAGAAGACTCTATTAACTAGCTAGGGCCTCCACTCACAATTAACCCTAGAAATTGCAAAAGAACCCCTATGACCCTAATACTAATACAACTAGACTAATCTAACTCAAACTTAGGAAAATGTATCTACCCTACTATCCCCTAATTAATATAATTAGCTAATAAACCCTATTAATTAGTATAATAAGCTAACATATACTATTAAATAGTATTCAAATTCTAATTGAGGGCCCATAAGGGGTGGGGCCTCACATCATTCCCTCCTTTAAAACATTTGGTTTTCCAAATGTAAAAACAAAGTTAGAACATACCTGAGGTAGAAGATGTGGATAGTCCTTCTCCACTTGGTCGCGTAGCTCCCACGTAGCCTCTTCCGGAGTGTGATGCTCCCACTGAACCTTCACCCAGTGAATGGTCCGGTTTCGTAGCACCTGCTCCTTGGTGTCGATGATAGCAACTGGTTTGGCGACGTACGAAGCGTCTGGCTGGATATTGAGTGGCTGGTGATGAAGAATGTGCGTAGGGTCCTCCACGTACTTCTTCAGCATAGAGACGTGAAACACATCGTGCACTCTTGATAGCTCTGGCGGTAGCTGAAGCTTGTAAGCAACGTCTCCGATCCTTGACCTGATCTCGAACGGTCCGACGTGTCTCTGCACTAGCTTACCCTTCTCGCCAAACCTAAGGGTACCTTTGGCTGGGGAAACCTTCAAGAAAACTCTGTCTCCCTTCTGAAACTCGAGAGGTCTGTGTCGGTTATCTGCATAGCTCTTCTGTCGGCTGCGGCTGACTTTCAGGTTCTCAACTATCTGCCGAACCTTCTCGCTGGTGTCGCTGACTATGGATGGTCCATGGAAACTCCTTACACCAACTTCTTCCCAACATATTGGGGTTTTGCATCTCCTCCCGTACAGAGCCTCGAACGGTGCCATCTTGATGCTCGAATGGTAACTGTTGTTGTAGGCAAACTCGCAAAGTGGTAAGGAATCCTCCCAATTCTCCTTGTAGTCCAAGACACAGGCTCTCAACATGTCCTCCAGTGTCTGGTTGGTACGCTCGGTCTGCCCGTCTGTCTGAGGATGATAAGCGGTGCTGAAACTCAACTTGGTGCCCAAGGCTTGCTGTAGGCTCTCTCAGAAGTGAGAAGTAAAACGCGGGTCTCTGTCCGAAACAATCGAAGCTGGAACTCCGTGCAAGGAAACAATCTTATCCACATACAGCTTAGTAAGGACGTCGAGTCCTGCCTTCATCGAAACTGGCAAGAAGTGAGCTGACTTAGTCAGTCGATCCACAATCACCCAAATGCCGTCATGGCGTCTCTTGGTAGTTGGGAGTCCTGCGATGAAGTCCATGGTGATATGCTCCCACTTCCACTGGGGTATGTCGAGCTGGTGAAGTAGTCCAGGTGGCTTCTAGTGTTCGACCTTGATCTGCTGACACGTCAAACACCTAGAGACATAGCAAGCTATCTCTTTTTTCATGTTGTTCCACCAGTAGTAGCTCCTCAGGTTCTGGTACATTTTGGTGCTGCCGGGGTGAATTGAGTATCTGCTATGATGTGCATCTGCGAGGATCTCGTCCTTCAGCTCCTGAATATCCGGCACGCACAATCGGTCCTGATAGTAGAGCACTCCACCAATCAATCTGAACTCTGGCCTCTGGTCAAACTGCTCCATCACTCTGACAAGCTTGGGATCGTTGCGTTGACTGTTCTTGACCTTTCCTAGCAACTCTGGTTCCCATGCAGACATGGTAGCAAGCAAGACTCTCTCGCTAAGTGGCTGAAACTGGACATCTAAGCTGCTAAAGACGTCGGTCCACACACCCTCTGCTGCTAGAAAACTGACGAGGGCGGTCTTCCTGCTCAAAGCATCTGCTACGACGTTCGCCTTACTCGGATGGTATTTGATAAGGAAGTCGTAATCTTTGATGTACTCCATCCATCTCCTCTGCCGGTTGTTGAGGTCGTTCTGAGTGAACAAGTATTACAAGCTGCGATGATATGAATGCACTTCGAATCTCTCCCCATAGAGATAGTGCCGCCACAACTTCAATGCAAAAACGACCGTTGTTAGCTCCAAGTCGTGCGTTGCGTACTTCTTCTTGTGCTCTTTCAACTGGCGTGATCCATAGGCAATGACCTTCCCCTCCTGCACCAAGACACAACCAAGACCGGTCCCTGAAGCGTCGGTGAAGACTACAAATCCACCGCTACCGGTAGGTAAGGACAAGATCGGTGCTGTCGTCAATCTCTCATTCAGCTCTTGGAAGCTGTTCTCGCAAGCATCGATCCAAATGAACGGTACATCTTTCCGCGTCAGCTTGGTCAACGGGGCTGAAATCGTGGAGAAGCTCTTGACGAATCTGCGATAGTAGCCTGCTAAGCCGAGAAACCTCCGAATCTCCGTGGCATTCTTCGGTCTCGCCCAATTCGTCACTGCGTCTATCTTCGTTGGGTCCACCGCTAGTCCGTTCTTGGAGATGATATGCCCGAGGAAAACTACTTGCTCCAACCAAAACTCGCACTTGCTAAGTTTCGCGTACAACTGGTTGTCGCGCAACAACTGTAGAGACGTCCTCAAATGCTGCTCGTGCTCCTCTCTAGACTTGGAGTAGACCAACACGTCATCGATGAACACAACTGTGAAGCTGTCGAGGTACGGAGCGAAGATCTTGTTCATCAGGGACATGAACACTGCTGGTGCATTCGTCAACCCGAACGGCATCACAAGGAACTTGTAGTGGCCATAGCGTGAACGGAACGCTGTCTTCTGCACATCCTGCTCTCTAACTCGCAGCTGATGGTACCCCGATCTCAAATCTATCTTCGAAAAGAACTGCGCACCCTGAAGCTGGTCGAAGAGCTCGTCGATTCGGGGAAGAGGATACTTGTTCTTCACTGTTGCCTGGTTCAGCTGTCGATAGTCGATGCACATCCTCATCGATCCATCCTTCTTCTTCACGAAGAGTACTGCTGCACCCCACGGTGACACGCTCGGCCGGATGAAGCCTTTGTCTGGCAACTCCTCCAACTGAGTCTTCAACTCTAGAAGCTCTACCGGAGTCATGCGATAAGGAGCTCTGTAAATCGGTGTTGTGCCTGGTGCAAGCTCAATGGTGAAGCCGATCTCTCTAACAGGTGGTAATCCTGGGATCTCGTCGGGAAACACATCAAGAAACTCGCAGACCACTGGGATCTCCTCTACTCCCTTCGTCGGCTTATCCTCCGAGATGAACACGATGTAGCTTTCGTAACCTAATTTCATCAATCTCTCAGCCTTCAGTGCCGAAATCATCCGAGTGTCAGGTGATCTCCTCTCACCCACAAACTCGATCGTGTCATCCGAACCGTCGATAGTGAGTCGGACTGTCTTCTCGAAGCAATCCATCACCGCTCGGTATCTAGCCAACCAATCCATCCCCAAGATGACGTCGAAGTCATGCATGGGTAGTACGATCAGATCTGTAAGCAAAATGCACTCCCCAATCTGCACTCGACATCTGGGGTGGTAAGTCTGACACACCACACTCCTACCCATCGGTGTGGACACAACTAACGTACAAGGCATAGCCTCGCCTATCCCACCAAGGACTAAAACAAAAGCTGATGACACATACGAATGTGTCGCTCTTGGATCAAGCAACACTCTAGCAAGATGATCACTGATAGATAGAGTACCTTCCACCACTTTGCCTGCGGCCTTTGCATCCTCGTGAGTGAGTGCGAAAGCCAGACCCACAGCCTGGGGTCTCTGCTGCTGGTGCTTCTGGGCATGGTGCCTCTGATGTCGCCCTCGCTAGTACGCTGCCCTCTAGGACTCGATATGGGCATTACAAATTTTTAGTTATGCCTTTTGGATTAACGAATGCACCTGCAGTGTTTATGGCTTTGATGAATATAGTTTTTGCTGCTTATTTAGACCAGTTTGTTGTGGTCTTCATTGATGACATCTTGGTATATTCAAAGTCAGAGCAAGAACATTCACATCATTTGAGAACAACATTGCAATTATTGAAAGACAATCAGTTGTATGCAAAGCTAGAAAAGTGTGATTTTTGGTTACAACAGGTGGCATTTTTGGATCGTATAATTACTAGAGAAGGATTAACAGTGGATCCAGCTAAGATTGAAGCCATTACTAATTGGAAAAGTCCGAAGAATGTTCCTGAAGTGCGGAGTTTCTTAGGATTTGCTGGGTATTACAGAAGATTTGTAAAAGACTTCTCTAGAAGTGCAGCACCATTGACAAAACTGACTTGGAAGAACATTTCATTTGTATGGAATGATGAATGTGAGTCCAGTTTTCAAGCGTTGAAATAGAGATTAGTCTCAACCCCAATCTTGTTATTACCTGATGGAAGAGGAGGATTTGTAGTTTATTCTAATGCCTCTGGTATAGGATTGGGATGTGTACTAATGCAGAATAACAAGGTCATTGCATATGGTTCACACCAATTGAAGGAACATGAGAAGAACTATGCTACTCATGATTTAGAGCTTGCGGTTGTTGTATTTGCTTTGAAGCAATGGAGGCACTATCTGTATGGAGAGACTTTTGAAGTTCATTGTGATCACAGAAGCCTTCAATAATTGTTTACTCAGAAGGATATTAATCTAAGACAACGCCGGTGGTTAGAGTTGATAAAAGATTATGATTTTCCATTCACCTATGTACCTGGAAAAGGTAATGTAGTAGCTGATGCTTTGAGTCATAAATCTGCTAACTTGGCATCGCTGGTTGGTGGATGGTATTTGATTGAAGAATTCAGAGATTTGGATGTGTCTATTGAATTGGTGGACAATAGAATTATGTTTGCACCAATGTCAGTGTTTGAACCAATTCTTATCAAGCAAATCAAGGAAAAACAATTCGAAGATCCTGAATTGGTGAAAATCAAGGATAACATTGCAGCTAGACCAGATTTTGTGTTGGTCGAAGGAGTTCTCTACTTCAGAGATAGATTGTGTATACCAGCACAAGAAGATTTGAAACATGCAGTAATGTTTGAAGCCCATCACACCCAATATTCTATGCATCCAGGAAGTACTAAGATGTACAAAAATCTTAAGGACATGTTTTGGCGGAATAATATGAAGCGAGAGATCACAGGATATGTATCTTCATGCTTGACCTTGAAAGTCCGGGGATCCGAACCCTAGAGGGGGGGTGAATAGGGTGAGCTTCAATTATGACCAATTTTAACTTCTTTAACTTAAACTAGTCACAAGTGGTGATTACAAATAAAATGCGGAAGCTTAATAAAAACAATCACCACAAAGCAAGCACCATCACACAAGGATTTATAGTGGTTCGTGTTAGGAATTTTGTAGATTGCAATTTGATGGATGCATTATCATTCTAGCATCATTTGATTTACACACTTGCATTGTTTTAAATAAACTTGAAATCTTGTTTTATTCATGCATTGCTTTTAAGATTTGTAAAAGTATTGATTTATGCATGATTTGTATTTTCATCTTGGATGCATTTGTTTTAAGAAAGAGTTTTCAAGAAATCAAGCGAGCCTTTGTTTTAAAAGTTTTGAATCTTTTTAGGCTTTTTATGTCATGTTTTAAAAACCATTAGAATCTTTAAAACATGTTTTTCAAGCTTGATTTAGTGGCCAAAAGGTCCCCCATAGAAAAACCTTCAAATATGCAAAAGTTGCAAAGGGAGGCTGTCCCGGCAGTGTTGCCGGTCGACCGAGAGGCAGGTCTCGGTCGACCGAGACAACTGGAGGTAATTTCTGCAGTTTTGAACTGAAACCTCCAACGGTCAGAAATCTGACCGTTGTGCCTTCCCGGTCGACCGAGACCTCTTTGTCGGTCGACCGAGGACTAGCCGTTGGCAACTTTTTGCTATAAATATGAGTTCTTTCCCTTGCCAAAAGTTGGGAATTTTTAACCCCTCCTTGAGAGGATTTGAGGCATATCAAAAGGGAAAAGAACCAAGGGATGAAGGGGAAGATTAGGAAAGCTAAAGCTTGGATTAATGAAGTTAAACCACCAAGTAGGCTCTTCCTTTCTTAATCATATGTTTCCATGCTTTGTTTTATTTTTGGTAAATCATTTCTAGCATGATAAACTATGTTTGTGTTGTGTCCTTAACATGTGTTATGTTTTGAGTTGATTTATTGTTTTGGATACAACACCATATGATTCAATTCAAGTAGTACTTAACTTTGGTAAATCTAAGTAGATCATGTTAATGTAAAAACCTTTGAAATCATATGTAACATGATCCATATACTTGGTTGAATCTTTGGTTGTTGTTTTCCATCATAAGAAAATCACTTTCAAAAGTATCTTATGTTTTGGACTCAAGTTCTTTACAAATCATATGTTTTCATGTTTTGTTTTATCATTGGTAAATCTTTGTAACATGTTAATCTATGATTTGTTGTATCCTTAGCATGTGTTATATTTTGAATAGATCTATTGTTTTGGATACATCACCATTGATTCATCAAAGTAGTACTTTATCTTTGGTAAATCTAAGTAGATCATGTTAATGAAATATGTAACATGATTCATATACTTTGTTGAATCTTTGGTTGTTGTTTTTCCATCATAAGAAAATCTCTCTCAAATGTATCTTATGTTTTGGATCCAACATCATTACAAATCATATGTGTATTATTGTTTTAATGCTTCACAACTTGCCTTACTTTGATTGGTAAATCATTTTCAAGTTGTCTTTATAATTACATATGATTTGTCCCCTATTTTCAATCAAATCTATTTTTAGGTTTTGAGCTTCATTGATGATTTGATTGACATCCCTATGCATCACATGTTTAGAGCTAATCCATTTCATACAACTTGTGTAACTTTGATATCATTAACAAGTTGTTACTTTTAACATGTGTTTGCATTGTATCCTCAATCATAAATGTTTTTGAGCTAAAACTTTCAAAAGCCTTAGGCATACATTTATGAGCTTTCATTTTCAAAATGATTGAGGACCACACACACACACTTCATATACTTTCATCTTTGCATTCATAGTGTGAGTGTGTATTAGTTTTTCACTTCCATATCCGCCTAATTAAGAGGCAATGTAATGAGCTTAATAGAATCTCCATCAAGTGTATGATAGACACTAATTAGTGAGATAACCAACCTTGTGGTTGAAGAGGTTATTGCTTAGCCTATAAAAGCATAATGGATAGGTTGATGTTAAGCCTTGGAAAATCATCATTGTAAGGTTATTGCTTAGCCTTGGAAAGCATATTGTAAAGGTTATTGCTTAGCCTATTGAAAAGCATAAATAGTGGAAATCCGGTGGGGTGTTGGTTCACAAGCCGGTAGTGGATGTAGGCATTGAGGCCGAACCACTATAAATACTTGTGTGATGGTGATTGCTTTGTGGTGATTCTTTTGTTAGCTTCCGCATCTTGTATGATTAATCATCACATGTGACTAGTTTGTTTTAAAGAAGTTAAAATTATTAAAATTGGTCATAAAAGAAGCTCACCCTATTCACCCCCCCTCTAGGGTTCGGATCCCCATGGACTTACAGTTCGGCCTCAATGCCTATACATCCACTACCGGCTTGTGATTCAACACCCCACCGGATTTCCACTATTTATGCTTTTCAATAGGCTAAGCAATAACCTTTACAATATGCTTTTCAAGGCTAAGCAATAACCTCTACAACGATGTTTTTCAAGGCTTAACATCAACCTATTACACTATGCTTTTCTTAGGCTAAGCAATAACCTCTTTAACCACAAGGTTGGTTATCTCTCTAATTAGTGTCTAAAATACACTTGATGGAGATTCAATTAAGCTCATTACATTTGCCTCTAAAATATGTGGATATGAAAATGAAAATCTAACTCACACAAACACTAAATGAATGCAAAGATGTATGCTCATGATGTGTGCGTGTGATGTCCTCAATCATTTTGAAAATGAAAGCTCATAAATGTATGCCTAAGGCTTTTGAAAGTTTTAGCTCATAAAAACATTTATGATTGAGGAAAGAATACAAGTCACATGTTAAAAGTAACAACTTGTTAATGATATCAAAGATTCACAAGTTGTATGAAATTAATTAGCTCTAAACATGTGATGCATAGGGATGTCAATCAAATCAACAATGTAGCTCAAAACATAAAAATAGATTTGATTGAAATTAGGGGACAAATCATATGTAATTATAAATACAACTTGAATATGATATACCAATCAATGCAAAGCAAGTTTTGAAACTTTAAAACAAAGTTACATATGATTTGTAAAGATGTTGAATCCAAAACATAAGATATATTTGAAAGAGATTTTCTTATGATGAAAAACAACAACCATAGATTCAACCAAGTATATGAATCATGTTACATATGATTTCAAAGATTCTTTCATTAACATGATCTACTTAGATTTACCAAATAAAGTACTACTTGGATTGAATCAAATGGTGATGCATCCAAAATAATAGATCAATTCAAAACATAAATATGTTAAGGACACAACAAATCATAGTTTAACATGCTACTAAAGATTTACCAAAGATAAAACAAAACATGAAAACATATGATTTGTAAAGATGTTGAATCCAAAACATAAGATAGTTTTGAAAGTGATTTTCTTATGTTGAAAAACAACAACCAAAGATTCAACCAAGTATATGAATCATGTTACATATGATTTCAAAGATTCTTTCATTAACATGATCTACTTAGATTTACCAAATAAAGTACTACTTGGATTGAATCAATGGTGATGTATCCAAAACAATAAATCAATTCAAAACATAAAACATGTTAAGGACACAACACCTCATAGTTTATCATGCTACAAAAGATTTACCAAAAATAAAACAAAGCATGAAAACATATGATTAAGGAAAGTAGAGCCTACTTGGTGATTTAACTTCATTAATCCAAGCTTTACCTTTCCTAATGATCCCCTTCATCCCTTAGTTCATTCCCCTTTATTTGCCTCAAAACCTCTCAAGGAAGGCTTAAAAATCCCCAACTTTGGCAAAGGAATGAACTTCATTTTATACCCAAAAAATGCCCAACGGCTAGTCCCCGGTCGACCGGGTACACACAACGGCTATAAAAATGACCATTTGAAAAACTGCTTTTAGTGGGGGCCAGTGACCGCCGGTAAAAGTGGTTTTGGCCACCGGTATAAGTCATGTTTTCCCAAAAATATATTTTTTAAAGTAATTTTGGTTGGGAATTTTTGGACCATTAAATCAAGCTTGTAGACATGTTTTAAATCAAACTAAGATGTTTAAAAACATGAAACACAAAAAGCCTAAAATGATTCGAAACTTTAAATCCAATGGCTTGCTTGATTTGATAAAATTCTTTTCAAATTTAAATGCATCCAATATCTAAAACCAAAACATGCATAAATCAAGATTTCTACAAGTCTAAAAACCAATGCATGTATAAAACAAGATTTCAAGATTTTCTAAAATAATGCATGTGTGAAAATTCAAATGATGCTAAAGTGAAAATGCATCCATCAAATTGCAATATACAAAATCCCTAACAGACCTGTCAGCGTATAAAGTTTGAGCATAGAAAACCGCCTGGATTACTTCATCCTTTACATATTCCTAGATGGAAGTGGGAACACTTGACTATGAACTTTGTATCTGGTTTACCAATGACCAGAAGACATCATGACACTGTATGAGTGATTGTGGATCGTCTTACGAAGTTTGCACATTTTTTTCCATTCAGAAAGGATATGGGATTCAGTGAAATGTCTAAGTTGTTTGTGAGAGAGGTGACTAGATTGCATGGAACACCAGTTTCGATTGTGTCAGATCGAGACAATCGATTTGTTTCCACATTTTGGCAATCATTCCAAAATTCAATGGGTACTAAACTTCGGTTTAGTACTACATATCATCCACAGACAGATGGGCAGTCTGAAAGGACAATTCAAACATTGGAAGATTTGCTTCATGCTAGTGTTATGGATTTTGGTAGTGATTGGGATGAGCATCTTGCGTTGTGTGAATTTGCATACAACAACAGTTATCACTCCAGCATTGAGATGGCACCGTTTGAAGCATTGTCGAAAATGTAGGACTCCAGTTAGCTGGGAAGAAGTTGGAACCAAAAGCTTCCATGGTCCTACGATCATTGCAGAAGCAGCTGAAAGAGTTCAGAAGGTATAAGATATATTGAAAGTAGCTCGATCAAGGCAGAAAAGTTATGCTGATAATCGCCAGCGTGATTTAAAATTCACCATTGATGATTGGGTATTTTTGAGAACTTCTCCAATGAAAGGTACAATCCGATTTGGGTACAAAGGAAAGCTTTCACCAAGATATATCGGACCTTTCAAAATCAAGAGCAGAATTGGAGATGTGGCTTGTCATCTAGATCTTCCAGTGCAACTCTCTGGTATCCATAATGTATTTCATGTATCTATGCTTCGAAAATATGAGGCAGATCCTACTCATATCATTAACTATGATGAGATTCAAGTTCAACCGAACACCACATATGTTGAGAAGCCAGTTCGAATTATCGATACTAAGGAGGAGGTTCTTCGCACAAGGACAATCAAATGGGTTAAAATCCTTTGGGCACATCATGAACCCAGTGAAGCAACGTGGGAATTAGAAGAACAAATGGCTCGAAAATATCTAGAGTTGTTCGTTCAGTTGAGTTTTACTTATTGTATTTATACTTATTGTGTTTATGTTTCATTCGGAAGACCGAATGATTCAAAAAGTTTAGGAGAGTGTTACACCCAAACTTGAGTTAATTAAGATTAACTCTAATTAATCAAGATTAATGCATATTAAGCATGATTAGTCAATTTAATAGTGATTAATGATTGAAATGGATCAAATTAGTCTTAAATGGATAAATTAAGTGTAATGAATGAATTTGGAAGAGATTGGCTTAATCGAGTTGATTTTAGACTCAAAGTGGTGATACTAAGGACTTTGTCGTAAACACGAATTTATACGTACTTCGTCGAATGTGGTAAAACTTGATGTCAACACGTGTATCTTGATGAGTGCAACACTTTTCATAATATACACATTTTCATTTGACTTGAGATGGGTCGAGTAGATCTTAAATTGACTTAAACTTGAAATAAAGTAAATGAAGTGGGGTTAAAATGCAAAACTGTATTGTATAGAGTTTTAAAAGAACTAGTGTTCTGTTTCAGTCGGTGAAAGCATTCCAGAATAGTTGAGACAACTTGGGTTTTCTTCCTCCTTGTTTTCTTCTTCATTTCTCTTCACTAATTGACAAGATTAGAAGTTATGCAAAGCAGTTTTGGAAGAATCTTTGAGATAGTTTCACCTTTTTCATCCTTGTTATTGTCTTCTTGCACTGTTTGGTGCTAGAGGCTAGAGTTAGAAGGAACTTTAGTTCTTGCTATGATACTCTTTGAGGTAAGAGTTAAGTAACTTTTTATAAACCTTTTTGGTTGTGATTAATTGGTTTATAATGATTTTAGTACAAACAATTCAAGAGAAATTCATTTTTGGGTTTGTTCTTGTTACTAGGGTTTTGAATTGGGGAAAGAATTTGTCTCAAATAGAGCTCAAAGAAAGGGGTTTTGTGTCAAATTGCAACTAGAGGCAAGTATAAACAGATAATTGTGTTTATATGCTAATGGATGTGGTTTTTATTGAGTTTTGTTGTAGTTTTGATTTTGTCATATTCTTAGGGTTTGATTGATAGTATGGATTGATTAATTTGATTAATGTTTGGAGAAGGTTTATATGAATGAATGATGAATGAGGAGGGGATAGGAGGTCCCAATTTATGTGTAGGTACTGAAAGAAATGGAGAAAAAGATCGGTTTCAGGATTCTGCAACTGGGTTCATTGCAGGTCCGATCGATCGGACTGTCCCTTAACTTGGACTGTCCCTAAAGACTACTTATAGTACGATTAGTGAATAAGGAATTTATTAATATTTCCATAAAAATGTACTATCTTTGGATTTTGATCCAATGTGAAGTATATGTTAACCAAAAGGTTAACCAAGGTTAATAATTGTAGTTCAATAATAATATTCGCTTCCAAAGCTAACTATTAATACATTGATGGATTGTACGAGATTAGTATAATTTCAAATAAAGCCTATTAATCATATCAAGGCTAGCAATGTTGTTTTACCACCATGGGTGTTAATTAAGGGGACTTTAATGTACAAAATTCACATAAACTGTGATGTCATCGAAAATAACATGTACATTAAACAACTGAAGATTACACCTTAATGGTTGGTATTAAATAATGGGAATTGATACATTGAATTGTATCGAAGTTCGATTGTAAATTGAAGTTGAATTGAACCCGTTAATTGTAATTGAACGGAATTATTTTGTTGTTACTTTGAGTCTCGTACTACATGGTGACTTCTGTAAGCTCATTAGAGCTGTGTTTGCTGCAGCAGATTATTTGGGGTGTTCCGGAACTCCGTGGTGATATCAGTTGTCCCTGACCTAGACTCTGATAAGTCCCACAATATATGAATCCTTCAGTATGGAAGATGGAAATCCTTCCTTTTTATGGAAGATGGAATATGAATTGAAATGTGAAATGCTATTGTAGTTTGCCAAATAAAAGACTCTTATTGATTATGAATTGGAATTGTACTGTCTAACCATGAGTTAGATGAATTAAATGTGTACTTAGCATGTTTACTCGTATAATTGTTTATACATTGCTGAATTGTCAAATTTATAGTGTTATTGATGGCATTATAGGCACAGCTGCCCATGTCGGTCCTTTTGAGGCCACAGCGCCACCGGAGACGTCCAATACGGTTCCTCCAGGAGGACTAGTAGAATGGAAATGAAATGAAATGAAAATTTAATGAGAATTGGAGGGGAAACTTTTGTTATGGACTTTGAATGGCAACTTTGCACTTTTAATCCTTGCATTGTATTTAATTATGCAAGTGATTAGTTTTATACATATTGTAAATGGATTTTATTTTCCATGAGTAATGTATATTTGTTAATATTCCGCATGATATGTATTCGATATCTGTTGTGAATTTTTATGCGTTGAGATTCACGGGAGTAAGTACGCGTCGCAACTCGGGGTTAACTCGGATTAATCATAATCTCGGGTTCGGGTCGTGTCATATGAGCGTGCAAACGCAATGAAATTAACTCCTAAGGGCTTTATTCACCCCCCCCCCCCCTCGCCCATTCTGGACCCTTCAAAGTTCCTTACCTCTGAATTCATTAGGAATTAAGCAAACCCAAAATGTATTATATAACCTTTTTCCCTTTTATATAATAGTGAAGTATATCCTCTGACAGACAATACTAGTTAGATATGAAGCAGAGTGCCACCTTCAGATAATTCTTGAAATATTTTCGAATGGATGGATCAAAGAAAAATGAATCATTTGAAGGGCTCAAGCTAACACCTTCTTCCCATGCCCATTTCACATATTGACTCTTTCCACCCATGGGTTGTAAGTTATTGACCAAGCTCAGAATCAGCCGGACCCCATGTCGCCGTGCTTTAGCAAAGACTCAATCCAATGCCTGTCATTTTCTTCGATCATCAAATGCAAAACTATGGCAAAAGAGGAAAAGGAAACTAAAATAGAAAATACTTACCGGTGATTGACCATGCTTAGCAGCTTAATCTTAAACAACAACTGGTAATATTGTATGAGATCTCAATTAGCACAAGTTTAAAGTAGGCTCAGTCAATGATAGAAAATTGTATGAAACAGACGTATAACTGTGCACTCTGCTTCTAAGTAAAAATATTACAGTCATTGTGTCATACAAACATATCTGTTCTAGTAATCACCAGTAATAGAAATATGCACCAAATTATCATAAAAGAGTAGGAAAGGTAAAAACATTGAAAAGAATATGGGTCCTTCAAAGATCAAACCTTTCCGCTATTTCTTAAATTCAGATTGCCACGAGCTCCACCATTAGAATTTAGAGTGTTGCAAAAGATTGATGAATGAGATGTAGAATATAAAATCATAGCAGGGTCAATGCAGAAACCCAGAAGGGAAGTAACAATCACAAAAGCCATAGGACAAAAAAAAAATCAAGTATTCCTTCTCTCCCACTGTAATATTTACTTGGAAGACAAGCTAGAATAAAGCTAAATATTAAGAATGCAATCACAATGCCATAATATATATACCTTCAAGTCTCTATTTGATCACATGAAATTAACCTTTATCTTTATACCAACCTACTTTCTTTTTTTTTCTGATTTCTATTAATTATTATCTTAACAACTAATTGTAACTGATTGTTTTGGTCTTCTCTCTAGATGAAGATACCACCTCTTTCCTAGCTCTATCTCCAGCCAATGAAAAATTAAATGAACAAAACACTAACAAGAAAATCCATTGAAAAAAATAATAATAAAAGAAAAATCATTGCAGCATATTTTCAGACAAGTGCTAGATTTAGGAACAGCTGCATTCAAATTGTGAGCTAATCATTGATTGCAAACATCCTAGAAATGTCCATGGGAATAAGGATTTTCATTTTCCCTATTAATTTTCAGAAGTACAAAGCACTCAAATTGAATTGAAGTTCCAACAATTAAGGCTATGCATCTTGAAAGAGAATAAGAACATACGGAGTTGGGTGGATGAAAGAGAAGCAAAAAAAAAAAAAAAAAAAAAAAGGAAAAACAAAGGAACTTCAAGAAGAATATATTCTTACCTTGAAGATGTGGAAGGAACTGCAAGAAGAATATATTCTTACCTTGAAGATGTGTTTATCAAATCGGCCCAGTGAGATCTGAAGAGCATGGTGAGTTCCATCATTGGAATCCCATGTCCTACAGACAGTGAGGCCCATCTTGGCACCAGCTTGAAGCGTTGTTCTCACCCAGGGCCTGTTGAACTCCTCCACAGCCTGAGACATCAACCAGTAAGAACTCCACCCATTCACATAGAATGCCTTCCCATCCACAATGAATTGATTCCCATTCCTCTCCAAAAAACCCATACTGGGCTATTGAAATTGAGACCTCAAGTCCCCCAAACTCATGTAAATGAAGGCAACACATGAAGCAAAATCAAGAAGGGGATACAGTTAAAGCCCATTACCTGCTACCATTGTATCGGGAGGATCAGAGTGTCCCAGGAAAAACAACTCAACAGCCACCAAATTTGAACTCTGAAAACCTGTATATAACGTCCCAAGAAAGTGAAAAAAATAAAAAATGAGCCACCCAAATGAGATCTTGCACAACCTTTAGCTGTCACAACGAAAGTTGTTTTCAATCTTTAAAACCATGAACATCAATACTATTTTGACATGTCCTTGATGGAAGCTCTTTTTCAATTAACTGTAGAGGAACCCAAATGAGAACTGGTGTATTTAGCATTTAATCAAAAGGACCCAGATGAGTTAAGGAACAAAATGATGTCGATTGAATAAGTGAACTGCCGAAAACAATTGTAAAGGACCCAGAAAGTCTTTATAGTGTCTCCGAAAAAGTGTGCAATGCTTCAAAAATCTCAATGCACTGTGGAGTTCCATTGCTAACTAGAGACATGGACAATCCATTTTCATCATATCTAACAAAAGAATCAGCAGAAAATATGGTTGAAAAAAATCGGCTGATATCGGTTCATATCGGCCTGTACCGAGCCGATATCTCAATGAGGTATCGGTCTTGGTAAATATTGTCAAAATCTCGGCCTATATCGGCCGAGATTTACATCATATCGGCGGAACTGATATCTCGACCGATATTTTGAAAATATCGGCCGATATGAGACAAAAAGGGTAAAAACCCTAATTTTTTCATTTTTCCCCCACCTTCATCTTCTTCTCCTCTCTTCTCATCTCCTTACTACCCATAGCAGTAGCCACACTCTATCACACATCCCTCTTGCATATTTTCAAATCCCACTTCTATTTTTTGAAGAAAATATTATCTAAGGTAAGAGAAAATCAACTTAAAGCATTTTATTATGTGTTTTTTTTTAGATGAAGCATAGAGGTTTGTCATTTATGTTGTTTTCTTCATTTAGAAGTTAGATCTACATACTTTCATGCTAGATCTACTCATACACATGATTTTGAACTTTTTTTTTTCTTATTTTTGGATTTTTTAATATTTGAATTATAATATATCATTTTTTGGGGATTTCATCATAAAAATGTTCTTTTAATGATTCATGATCATTGTATGGTGTGTAAATGATTGATCTACATACTTTTATGTTGGATTTATATATTTAGGATTTTGAAAATGATTTTATTACAAATTTTTTTCCTAAAAATAATTGTTGTTACTTGTTAGAATATTTGTGATACCAAAGGCTTAATGGCTTATTAATAGTGTGTAGATGATAGATCTACATCTAGTAATAGTCATAAACATGATTTAGATTTTTATTTTAATTATTTTATTTTTGGATTTTTTAATATTTGAATTACAATATATCATTTTTTGGGAATTTCATCATAAATATGTTCTTTTAATGATTCATGATCATTGTATGGTGTGTAAATGATTGATCTACATACTTTTATGTTAGATCTATATGTTTAGAATTTTGAAAATGATTTTATGAATTTTTTTTTCCAAAATATAATTGTTGTTACTTGTTAGAGTATTTGTGATACCAAAGGCTTAATAGCTTATTAATAGTGTGTAGATGATAGATCTACATCTACTCATAGTCATAAATATGATTTAGATTTTTATTTTAATTATTTTATTTTTGGATTTTTTAATATTTGAATTATAATATATCATTTTTTGGGGATTTCATCATAAATATGTTCTTTAAATGATTCATGATCATTGTATGGTGTGTTAATGATTGATCTACGTACTTTTATGTTAGATCTACATATTTAGGATTTTGAAAATGATTTTATTAAATTTTTTTTTCCAAAAAATAATTGTTGTTACTTGTTAGAGTATTTGTGATACCAAAGGCTTGATGGCTTATTAATAGTGTGTAGATGATAGATCTACATCTACTCATAGTCATAAACATGATTTAGATTTTTATTTTAATTAATTATTTTTGGATTTTTTAATATTTGAATTATAATATATCATTTTTTGGGGATTTCATCATAAATATGTTCTTTTAATGATTCATGACTATTGTATGGTGTGTAAATGATTAATCTACATACTTTTATGCTATATCTATGTATGTAGGATTTTGAAAATGATTTTATTAAATCTTTTTTTTCATAAAAATAATTGTTGTTAGAGTATTACTATTACTTGAATTTCTTATTTTATAAGAACAAGATGGTGCGTGAAATAGATCCGACATGGAGCCATGGTGAAGCAGTTGGAAGAAAAAGTAGAGTGAAATGTAATTATTGTGGAAAAGTGCTCAATGGCGGGATTACTCGATTGAAACAACATTTGGGACATGTATCAGGACAGGTGATAAAATGTCATAAAGTGCCACCAAATGTGACTGCTGAAACGAAGTAACTCCTAAATGCATCTGTAAAAAAAAAAAAAGTTGTACAACAAAGAAGAAGAACTGAGGAACTTGATGCATGTAAAGAAGAAGTATTCGGTTCCTCCTTCGATGATGACGATGAAGACCCGGAAATGAGGAGGGTTAGGAGAGAAGGTGTGAGGTCACTTCAGGAGGAGGAAGAGAGGAGAAGAATGCAATATGAAGTAGCCTCTAGAGGTAGCCAATATGAGCAGGGTGGGTCATCCGAACTTGGGGGAGCGAGTTTACGTCGGGCATTTAGTCAAAAACAACCCCGTCAAGATCCAGACATTGAGGAGATTGAAAGACCTCTTACACATGCACCTCAGCAAGTGGGGCCAACGGACCCATTTGCTTATAGAAAACCAACATCAAAGCAGCCCAGTATTATGAAAGCATTAAAGGACAAGTTTGGTAAAGCAAGGGAACATCTAGTGAGAGCCAGTGGGAAGATTTTTTTGGATGGAGGCATTCCTCCCAACAAGGCATCTTCTCCTTATTTCACTACCATGTTAGATGCAGCTGCAGAACATGGTCCAGGTATAAAGGCACCCACCCCTTATGAGATTGGGCATGTCTGTGTTGAGAAAGAGTATAAGGAGTGTTAGTTTTATGGTCTCAATACCAAGTATATGATGTAATAAATTGATTCATTTCTTTATTTATCAAATCATGCTTTCCTTTCATAAGATGAATGGTGATTTATTACTTAATGCACATGACTAATACATATGACATAATGGTTCATGAGATGAACTGGGTCCCATTAGTATATTAGATGTGATATGTGTATATGGATGAGATCCGCATACGGGAGATATGTGTCACAAATCTTATACTTAAAATATCTTTGAAAGTCCTTGGGATCCTAACCCTAGAGGGGGGGTGAATAGGGTGAGCTACAATTATGACTAATTAAGACCAATTTTAATTCTTAACAAAAACTAGTCACATGTGATGATTAACCATACAATATGCGGAAGCTAAAATAAACAATCACCACAAAAGCAAGCACCGCAACACCAATGTTTATAGTGGTTCGGCCTCAATGCCTACGTCCACTACCGGCTTGTGATCCAATCACCCCACCGGATTTCCACTATTTATGCTTTTTACTAGGCTAAGCAATAACCCTTACAATGTTGTTTTTCTAGGCTAAACAACAACCTCTCAATGTGCTTTTATAGGCTAAGCAATAACCTTTACAAGATGCTTTTCTTAGGCTAAGCAATAACCTTACAAGATGCTTTTCTTAGGCTAAGCAATAACCTTTACAAATGAGAGATTTCTCAAAGAAGGTGTCTTCACAAAAGAACACTCCAAGAGATACAATTTAAGCTCAATTGAATTGCCTCTACATAGGCTAATATGAAAGTTTAATTCAAATTACAAACATACACTAAAACAAGTTAAAGTGTGTGCACAAGTGTATGAATGCTTTTCTTCAATCAATTTCTACAATAAAGCTCCTAAATGAATGCATGATGCATTTTAAAATCAAAGCTTATAAAATGACGATTGAAGATAAAACTAATCACATGAAAGATTCACACAACTTAAAGAAATGATATAAAACATGTTGTATGAATATAAAAGTCTAAGAACACATGTGATTTAGATGAGAGTGATTGCAAACCATTCTAATATACCAATGAAGATAATGAGTTTGCAAAACAACTCTTTAAAAGCTAGAAATCATGCATAAATGAAAATACAAAGATTTAAACATGCATTGATTCTACTTTTAATGGAAATCAAAATGATTAGTAATATGTACCTTTTTAAAACTCAAGCATTTGATTTCCAAATAGCCCTCTAGCCTTTCCAACTTCTTCCCCTTTCCTTGGCTCCAAAATGGTCTCAAAAGTTCATGGTTCAAGCCTTGAAAAAGGTTGGAAATGAATGGACTTTATAGCCAAAAAGTGCCCAACGGCTAGTCCTCGGTCGACCTAGGAACAGGTCTCGGTCGACCTAGAACACATTTCTGACCATTTGAAAAACTGCTTTTAGCGGCGGACACAGAGACCGCCGGTAAAAGTGGTTTTGTCCGCCGGTAAAAGTCCTGTTTTCCTAAAAATGTATTTTTTTAAAGTAATTTTGGTTGGGAATTTTTTGGGCCATTAAATCAAGCTTGAATAGCATGTTTTAAGTCATTCTAAGATGTATAAAAACATGAAACACACAAAGCCTAAAATGATTCAAAAGTTTAAAACCAAAGGCTAGCTTGATTTGATAAAACTCTTTTCATATGAAAATGCATACAAAGATGATTCTGAAAGAGATGAATGTATGCAAAACACAAACCTAAATTCTCAATATGATTTCTCAAAAGTAATGCACAAAGAATTAGGTTTTCAAAAGAGTTTGGATTCTAAAACCAATGCATCCAAGTTTAGAAACAAAACATGCATAAAACAATACTTTTACAAATCTTAAAAGCAATGCATGTATAATATCAGATTTCAAGGTTTTCTAAAACAATGCAAGAGTGTAAATTCAAATGATGTGAATATGATAATGCATCCATCAAATTGCAATTACAAAATCCCTAACAATCTTCACAACCAGTGATGAGACTGAGCATCTCATCTGACAAGGTTGCAGCAGTTTGATCACTATGAGATAGTGTGATTTGTCTCGATCATCAGAATGTAAGATTCTGGATCATAGTGTTGGTACATTGGATGTATTGAAGGACCATGAGAATCACCTTATGAAACACTGTCTCGATTTAAGGATTGCTCTCATAATTCCCTAGCAATAGGCTCTCAATCCTGAGACATTGATGAACTCAAGTTTCTGTCTATTCATTTGCTTTGAGTCACCAATGAGTGAGGCCAACTGTAGGTCAACACCTCGGTGTCTTGGGTACGTGGTAGTAGAACTGTGGGAACATGCAATGATCAAGATGGAATCTAATTACATTATCCCCTTGTGCCAATTAATGGATTTATCATTGGTAAGTGCGCACCCATTCCGATTAAGAATTAATTAGATCGGTACCAAATGATCACTATAATTAATTGGGGCTCAAGGATAATAAGATGTGGATATAAGATTGGACGGGACAAATTTATTCCAATTGATCCATGGATAATGATAGAGGGGCCTACTTTTGGTAATTGGGAAGTTTAGGGTCTTCACTGTAATTTATTCATAAGACTGGAGTGCAATTGCATTTATATAGTGGAGTTATTTACAATTAACTGTGGGCCCAGATTTCACATGAGATGTGGGGTCGTGTGTCCCAGTTGGAGCTAGCTTTCTAAGGAATCCCTAGTGGTCCCCACGCTAGCTCAAGATAATAGAAATGTACTAATTATAGTAGAACTCTAAAAGGAAATAGAAAGTTACTATTTCTATTTGAAGTGAGACTTCTAATAGTGGTAATAGTAAGTTACTAATTATTAATGGAAGTGAGACTTCTATTTTAATTAGTAAAAGAGGAAGTTACTAATCATATTTGAAGTAAGACTTCTAATTGTGATTTAGTAAGTTACTAATGGAAGTAGGACTTCTATTAGAAAGGAGAAAGCTACTAATTGTTGTGGAAGTAAGACTTCTATGGCAACTAGCAAGGGAGAAGGTTACTATTTTGTAATGGGAGTTAATCTTCTATTTCAAATAGGAAAACAGGTGGAATGGAGGGCCATAAAAAGGGGAATTAACCCCTCTTGGACGTGCATATTAGTGTGAGCAATTCCAGCCACTTTGTGCAAGTGTTGCACAACTTCTCTTCCTCTTCTAGTTCTCCTCTCTTCCTCCTCTAGTTCCTTGGAGTTACTAGTTAGGTTTTCTCTTGAAGATCCCACCATCTTCTTGAGAAAAGAGAATCTAATACGGGTCATAGCGTGGAAGATCAAAAGGTGTTGGAGATCTTAATTTGATTAGTGAAGGTGTTCATCATCAAAGAAAGATATCAACTTCTCCATTAGAGCACTACAAAGCTCCAAAGGTATGAATTTACATTCTTGTATGTTGTAGATTTCGTAGTTGCATGTTTATGTGCTGTTTTCTATCATCTAGATAGTATATATTGCTGTACATGATTCATGAGTTTGAGGGATTGCTGTGAGAACCCGACCCCTAATTTCTTGGATTAGTGTTGTTTTATTTATGGATTAGTTTCTTTTAGTGAGATTAGCGTTTTTTGGGTTGAGTTTGTGAGCTAGAATAGTTTTTCACTAGTTTTGGGGAGTTTTGAGTGCTTTTGTGATTAGTGGGACCCTTTGGGGGTTCTTTTAGTGACTTTGCGTGTAATTGGGAGATTATTCAAAATTTCCAATAATTCTTGTTTTAACCTCGTTTGACTCATTTTGTTAATCTCTACAACTTTGAAGTTGATCCCGTCCCCGTTTGAGACCCCGAAACCCGATTTCATAGCCTTGAGGGCAAAACAGTCTTTTCACACCAAATCTGGACCCAAATTTCAAGATCCCAGAACCATGCCAAAATTATACTTTTTGAAAACTAGATTTTATGAGAAACATTTTCCTCTTCTTCGTCGATCGCATCCGAGGCCCAGAAATGGATGTTTTAATCCCAACAAGCTTAAGTGATGGTGGGGCCCAAACCCACCCTTTTATAAAAGGGATCAGCCCCTCTCTTCCTCTCCCATTCGTTCCAGCACTTGAGGGGGGGGGAGAACTCCAGCTCCATAGGACTTTTTCCCTTTTCTTCTTCTCCTTCTTGCTTCCTTTCACAAAACCCACCTCCAAACCTTGCAAAATGGAGATTTGAGCTCAACTTCTTCTTCTCCATCCTTCTAGCTTCCCATGGACACCATTATTGTACAAATCCAAGGTGGGCAGCCCCTATTTCAAGATTCTTCTTGTTGATTGATGGCCCTAGAGGTATGGATTTCCTTCCGTCTTCTATTGTTGAGCTATGGTTTTCCCTTAAGTTCTATTTCCTAGTTTGGTTTAAGTCATTCCTTGTCTTTCATAGTTTGACCCATTTTAGGGTTTGTTTTGGGGATTTTGCTTGTAGCTTTGGAGCTTGGATTTGGAAGAGTGTTTAGGCTTGACTTCTTGATTAGAAGACCCAAGGCAAGTGGATGATTTCATTTTTATAAGCTTTCAATGATTTTGGTATTTTCCACTCATGCCTATTTATTGCTTTGTTTTGAAATAAATGTTCATGATAGAGTATTAATAGTGCATTTATATCATAGAAGTGTACTGGTGCATAGCATTTAATTTCCTCTTGTTTTGTCCTAAATGTATTCTTTGGTGAAATGGTTTCCTTCTTTCTTTATTTGTATTGGATTTGATGTTAATGGAGGAGGTGATGGAATGAATCCATATTGGAGTTGTTGAGAAATGGGGATAGTGCATTGGAGGAGCTTTTAGCTCAGTTTTATGGCAAGGATTAAGTGGAAGTGAGGAGAGTGATTTTGAGGAGGAAAATGGCTCAAATCTGAACACAGTGGGTGTTTCCTGCACCTGGCGGTCAGCCAGCGGTCACCTGTCGGCTAGCCGTCTGGTGACTGGCGGCTAACCGCCAGCTAGCCGAACAGTCGCGGTTACTTTTCCAGAGAGCAACATTTTCTACCTGAAAACTCAGTTAGCCTCACGGTTAGCCAGCGGCTAACCGCCGAACCCATCGGCGGCTAACCGCCAGCCAACCGACCCATTCGGTTACTTTTCTAGAGAGCAACATTTCCACCTGAAAATACGGTCAGCTAGCGGCTAACCGCTGAACATGTTAGCGGCTAACCGCTAGCCAACCAAACCATTTCGGTTACAATTCCAGTAACCTGTCTTTTTGTCAGGCCAACCGCGGTCAGTCGCGTAGTCAGCCAGTTGCTAACCGCCGAAGCCAACGGCGGCTAACCGCCATCTGACCGCAAGGTAACCGCAATTACCAAGAGAACCATTTCGGAGAGCTCCTCGCTTGAGCGAACTCTCCGGTTCGCTCGAGCGCTAAGCTTTGTCGGTCAAAGGAGATTCACTAGGCATTGTATGAGGCCATTCGAGAAAGAAACCACATCACGAGGATGTCATTCAAAGTTTGAAAAGTCAAAGTGTATAAGGAGCCCGGAATGTCCCCAAACTCAAAGAGTACCAAATTATTATTAGATCGACATACGGGATCCCTATTCACTTCAAATAATCTTGAACCTGATACTTTCGCGAAATCTCAATTGTTTATCGTATGTCACTGTTCCCGAGATTTATATTACATGACTTGTTTTCCCGAAAGCACCGAAGTTACACTGGTAACAGCTACTTGTCCCGAAATGTATTGCCCGACATGAAATGACAGTGTGCCCTTGAGCACCCCCGTACTGCCCGTTTACTTATTTTTACTTGATTTATTTGCACATGTCTCGATTTGTTATTTGACCTATTAGTCGGCACCACTAAGCTTGGATAACCTTGTTGGTCTGATCCACCGACTTGGAGATCCCCCTCTTGTCCCGCCAGCTGCAGTTTGGATCCCGCTACCCGGTTATTACCGTGGTCTTGTCCCGATGCCGCAAATTGCTACTGTGGTTCCCGATGCCCGGCTCGCTACCGTGGTCATGTATAGTATATATATTTATGAGATCCACTGTTTCTCCTCACCTCGAGTGATTGAGATCAGTGCCTAGTATATGTATATGCATTTATGAGATCCACTATTTCTCCCCACCTCGAGTGACTGAGATCAGTGCCTAGTTATTGCTCTATCACTTTAGTGATAGAGGACTTAGCTTCGTGTGGTTGCCATCTTGCTAGTTCCCGATTCCTTGGATACCCTACATGTTTTATATTGCTTATTTGTTTTCCGGTAAATGATTCATTTCTTTTATGAAAGTTATTATTTAAACAGGTGTTAATATTTTCCAAGGTAAATTCAATTATTGTTATATTGTTTCTCGTTCCTTGTACACACATATGTTTTAAATGAATACCCAATTTGTTAAATATCCATGCTTCTACATATGCTTCAAATGAACACTTGTTTTGCCTGATCTCTAAGCTTACACATGTTTTAAATGAATACCTGATTTGTTAAATACCCGTGCTTTTAAATATGTTTTAAAGGACACTTGTTTTGCCAGATCTCTAAGCTTACACATGTTTTAAATGAATACCCGATTTGTTAAATATCCATGCTTTTACATAGGTTTCAAATGAACATTGGTTTTGCCAGATTTCTATGTTTACACACGCTTTAAATGAATACCCGGTTTGTCAAATACTCATGCTTTTAAATAGGTCTCAATGAACGTTTCTTTTGCTAGGCCTCTATATTTACACATGTTTTAAACGAACACCCGATTGTCAAATATCTATACTTTTATAGAAGATGTAAATGAATATATGTTTTGTTAGATCTCCATGTTTTACCCATGCTTGAAACGAATACATGTTTTGTCAGAGATCCACGATTTGGCACCCGTTTAATTATATGCAGCATTGGATCAAATAGCATGATTTATCATATGTTTTATTCTTCAGTATATTTATTATCTTTTCATCCACCTGCCAGACCGTCGTGTCTGACCCACTACTTTTGGTACTCAGGTCCAGACTTCTTCATCCCGAGATGAGTGCCTTTGTTGGTTATGGAGCCATGTTTTGCAGGTTGTTTTGTCGGCTATGTCATGTAGACATGGAGCTTGACATCGGAGTTGCGTCACATTTGGGTAGTGGTTATTAACTTGTTATTGTATGGCTTTTATTAGCCTTCTCTTGGGATTCTTAATTAATGTACATTGATAATTTGTAACTTGAACATGTATGGGAATGTAATATCTTGTTACTATCAGCTCTGTACTTTGTTGTGATGGTTTACTCCAGTCTGATATGGCTCTTGATATAATAGCTATATGCTAGGGGTTGAGTGCGTCGCGGAATCCGATGACTACGGACTCCGGGTCGCAACGCCACGAAAGCTTCCGCAAAATATTCAGAGTGTATTAAAATGTGTTGTCTTCACACACGCGGATCCTGGGAGAGAGAAAATATAATTATCCTCAATCCCATTCGCGCCCCCGAGGTTCTGGTTTGGGAGGCGTGACAATTGCATCCTGGATTGGGTTTGTTGCCTTCTAGACAATTGATCCCTGCATCAAGTGGGTCAAAAGTTTTTTGAAACCTACTGGAAGGCCCACCTATTTTCCAACAATTGGTATCAGAGCCATACCTCATCTCTAATCATGTTAGATCAGTAAGCTTGCTCTAATCTTTGCATGAGATGCGAAGAAGATGAAGCAAGGGCTATGTAAGGATCAGTTTTGATGAATTTACTTGGTTTGATAGTAGATTCATGTTTGGATAGTCATAAAAGGGTTTAATAATGATGGAAGGATGGTAGGAAGTCATTGGAATACTTTAGAAGTGATTTGGTGAAGAATGAACGAGAAACAGAAAACCCAACTTGCAGGTTCTCGTCAGTCCCGTCGACCTGGCCCGTGCTCGGTCAACCAGCTGACTTGCAAGTCGGTCGACCGAGCCCCTTGGCCGGTCAACCGAGCTAACTGCACAGAATGCTGCAGAAACTTTTTTTCAGTTTCGGGTCTTCTCTTGCATCCTATTTTTCCAGCATTATTTGGCAGCCTATTTTTGTGGTTTGTATGGTTGTATGAGATACTAACTTGCAGATGTTCATGTTCTCTCCATATGGCCCACAAGTCTTTTGCTTTCTATTTATGGTGATTGGTTTATTTAAGGCTAAATGTAAAGGGCGTCATGGTTTCCTTGGTTTCCCATGAAAGGGCAAGGCATGATGAATTTCCCTATAGCCCTTTTATTTCCATGTTTAGATTACGATGTAAGTCTCATAATCGAGGCATAGGAATTTATGTATTTTTTCTAAATTTGTAAATTCTGGCGATGTCCGAGACGAAGAAGAAAAACGATGTTGGACTCCTAATCAAAAAGTTTGAAGATTACCAAAAGTATTTTGGAGATGCCCAAAGAGTTTGAGGAATTCCAAGGTTTTGGAAAGTCTAGAAGTCCAAGAAGTCTATTCCGCTAGGGCCATGTGGAGGAGAGGACTAGTTTCTAATTTTAGCACTTTCTATTTATGGATGCATGCTTAATTTAGAATGTTTCCAAATCTGATCCAAACGTACAAAGCAAGTTACTAAAATTGGTCAAATAAAATTAATTTTTGGAAAAAGTTCTATTTAGTGTTGATGACCCATGAGATGGACACATTGGTAACACTAATTTAAGAAACTGGACTTTCCTTAAAATAACTTGACTTGGAACCAATCTTATGAGATGATTTGATGTTCATATATATATATATATATATATATATATGTGGGCCCTAATACCTAAAAGAAAATCCTCAACTCTAAATTATTAAGTGGGAGCGGGGCATTTAAATTTATAAATCCCCATGGTTTTCCACCATAGGTCCATTGTAAGGAAAGTATTAGCCTCGCGCCATCTTGAGAATGACCATTCCCCACGGAGGGCTTTTACTTGTCTGGTTACTAGATATGGTTCTCCTACGGATAGTGTTGATGAGATGGGGCGGGGGCCCACTCCCCAAGGAGGAGCTGCTCGCAACAGTTGTCATGCAATGCTAGTTGGTGGGTTACACTTAACTAAAATAATGATGTAGTATCTCCAAGGATTTGCCTCATTTATTTTAGAAACCGAAGTAAATCGAGAGTCATTCATTATTTGATATGAGATACCTAGATAATAATGAATGAAGGGGATCAAGGAAAGTTAGTCTTAATCCTAATTTTGACCAACTTTGATCCGCACCAATTTAGGTGGTATTCGCACTCCCCAAGGAGGCATACCCCAGGGATTGGGATTCCGATATATTCTGAATTAAGTGGTTATGAGGATTCCATATAGATTTAGTAGAATACTAAACCCTAATGTCATTTAAATTCATTAATTGAATGTATGGTTATGTGCTACAGTATTTCAAGCATGAATTCAAATACTTTCAATCCACTTGCGACCATCCTCAACCAGAATAAGTTAGTGGGATCCAATTATGTAGATTGGAAACGGAACCTGAATATAGTCCTGACAGCTTCAGGATATAAATATGTCCTTACCAAAACCCCCCTTGATGAGCCTGACCTGGATGCACTGGAAGAAGAAAAGGAACTTTACACCCAATGGGCCAAAGATGATGAGATGGCCAGATGTTACATTCTGGCATCCATGTCTAGTGTTTTGCAACACCAACATCAATCCTATAAGACTGCAAACGATATTATATCGAACTTAAAGGAGATATTTACGGAACAGGGCAGGCCTGCTAGACAGGCTGCTATGAGGGTGCTTATAAGCACCAAGATGGCTAAAGGCACACCAGTACAGGACCATATGTTGAAAATGATGGACTCATTGAATGAGTTAGATGTACTGGGGGCTGCAATTGATGCAGAATCACATATTGACATAATCCTTGAGTCACTACCAGAGTCATTCAACAATTTCAAGGTTAATTACAATATGAATAAGATGAATCTGACTCTGGCTGAACTGTCTAGCCAGATGGTGGTGATTGAAGGGATTATGAAGAAGAAGCCAACTGCCCTAGTGACAGAAAAGTCAGATGTCAAGTCCAAGCCGAAAGGCAAAAAGAAATCAATTCCGATAGGTCCTAAGGTGGAGAATGCTCCTAATGGTGGCGTGGCCAAGGCTAAGGGTTCAGGATCAAAAGGAAAGTGTTTCCATTGTGGTAAGACAGGACATTGGAAAAGGAATTGTCCAAAATATCTGTCTAAGAAGAAGACCTCAGGTATGATTAAGTCACTTATTTTTGAAGTTAGTTTAACAACTGGTACTTCAGAATCTTGGTGTATGGACTCCGGGGCAACTAATCACATATGTAATTCGTTGCAGGGGTTCAGGGAACCCAGGAGGTTTAGTGACGGAGAAATCATTGTCAACCTAGGATTTGATGCTAAGGCAGAGATTGTTTCAGTGGGAGTTATTACTTTATGTTTTTCAAATAATAAGTTGGTTTTGTCAGACACGTTATATGTACTGTCTTTACGGCGGAATTTAATTTCAGTATTCTAGTTTGGTCAATACAAGTTATTCCATTACTTTTGGTACTGAAGTTGTCATAAAGAGGAATGGTACTTTTATATGTTCTGGCAAGGTAACCACTAAGCTTTATTTGTTAAACTCCTACAATGTATGAGATACATGATACTGAAACAATTAATAGATCATCATTAAAGAAGAAGTCACCTTCATCTAATCCAACAAAACTTTGGCACTTGAGGCTAGGTCATATAAACTTAAACAGGATTGACAGGCTAGTGAAAGATGGTATCTTGCCTTCATTGGTGGTAGAACCAATGTCTGTCTGCGAATCCTGTCTAGAAGACAAAATGACCAAAAGACCCTTTTCATCCAAGGGCAATAGCGCCAAAGATTTATTGGAATTAGTGCATACTGATGTGGACCCATTAATGTCAGAGCCAGAAGAGAATATGAGTATTTCATCACTTTCAGAGATGATTACTCAAGATATGGATACATATACCTTATGCACTGCAAGTTTGAGACTTTTGAAAAGTTCAAAGAGCTTCAAGCGGAAGCGGAAAAGCATTTAGGTAAAAGTATCAATACTCTTCGATGAGATCGAGGAGGAGAATATCTCTCTGCTGATTTTATGGGATACTTATCATAAAATGAGATTCTATCCCAGTTGTCTGCTCCTGGTATGCCTCAACAAAATGGAGTAGCAGAAAGAATGAACTTGACTCTTTTAGATATGATTAGGTCTATGTTGAGTTTCTCAGGATTACCTATATCCTTTTGGGGATATGCCTTGGATACTGCGATGTACATACTAAATCTCGTACCATCTAAGTCTGTACCTAAGACTCCCCGGGAGTTGTGGTCTGGGCGAAAGCCTAGTCTACAACATTTACACATTTGGGGTTGTCCGGCACACGTGCTAAAGGTTAAGACGGATAAGTTGAAAATGAAGTCGGAAGTATGCATGTTTGTAGGATATCCTAAAGGAACTAAAGGTTGGTTATTCTATAATCCCAGAGAGCAGAAAGTGCTGGTGAGCACCAATGCGGTTTTTCTGGAGGAAGATTATATGATTGACCGAAATCTTTGGAAAAGGTGATCTTGGAAGAGATTCAAGAACAATCAATTCCAAATCCAAGTATGACCGAACTTAAGGAAGAATCACCCATACCTAACCTAGTAATTACACCAGTGCCTTGTCGTAGTGGGAGCATTGTCAGGACCCCTGACAGGTTCTCGTTCTTGGGAGAGTCTTACGAGACAATCCCGGAAGAACTGGAACAAGATCCCTGTAACTATGATGAAGCAATTAATGACATAGATTCGGGACATTGGCAAGATGCTATGAAAGTTGAGATGGAGTCTATGTACTCTAATCAGGTCTAGACACTTGTGGACTTGCCTGCCAATATCAAACCTATTAGGTGCAAGTGAGTCTACAAGAGAAACAGAGGACCAGATGGAAGAGTTGAGATCTTTAAAGGCCAGGCTCGTTGCGAAAGGATATACTCAGAAAGAAAATATCAATTATGAGGTAACCTTCTCGCTGGTAGCCATGCTCAAGTCTATCAGGATACTCTTATCCATTGCAGCTCATCTCGATTACGAGATTTGGCAAATGGATGTCAAGACGACGTTTATCAACGGCCATCTTGAGGAAGACATCTTATGATGCAGCCAGACGGTTTTACAGCGAGTAACCAAAAACAAAGAGTTTGCAAGCTGCAGAAGTCCATTTATGGACTGAAGCAGGCATCCCTGGAACATCCGTTTTGACCGGGCAATCAAGTCAGTTGATTTTTGTCAAAAATCCGGATGAGTCATGAGTGTACATGAAAAGTGAAGGAGGCAGGGTAATTTTTCTAGTCGACGACATCCTTCTCCTAGAGAGTGGTATATGGATGTTGTCAACAGTAAAAGTTTAGTTGGCTAAGACTTTTGATATGAAGGACTTGGGAGAAGTCAGCTACATCCTAGGGATCAAACTCCATTGAGACCGAAATTTAGGATGATAGGCTTATCCCAATATGCGTACATAGATGATGTGCTGGTATGGTTAGCTATGCGTAGTACTAGACCAGGTATCTATCACGCAGTAGGCCTAGTCAGCAAATATCAGTCTAACCCAGGACCCGAACATTGGACTGCTGTAAAGTGTATTCTCAAATACTTGAGAAGGACTAGAATTTACATGTTGATTTTGTTAGTTTATGGTCTCAATACCAAGGGTATATGATGTAATAAATTGATTAATTTCTTTATTTATCAATACAATTCATGCTTTTCCTTTCATGAGATGAATGATGTTTTATATACTTGCACATAACCAATACAAAAGACATAATGGCTCATGAGATGAACCAGAGTCCATAAGTATACTAGATGTAATACATGTGTATGGATGAGATCCACATACAGGAGATATGTATTGCAAATCTTATACTCAAATATTTTCATAACCAGTGATGAGATTGGGCATCTCATCTGACAAGGTTGCAGCATTTTGATCACTATGAGATAGTGTGATTTGTCTCGATCACCGGAATGTAAGATTCTGGATCATGGTGCTGGTACATTGGATGTATTGAAGGACCATGAGAAGCACCTTATATACACTGTCTTTATTTTAAGGTCTGCTCTCATAATTCCCTAGCAATAGGCTCATAATCCTGAGACATTGATAAACTCAAGTTTCTATCTATTCATTTGCTTTGAATCACCAATGAGTGAGGCCAATTGTAGGTCAACACCTCGGTGATTTGGGTACGTGGTAGTAGAGCTGTGGGATATTCAATGGTCAAGATGGATCTATCTTTAATATCCCCTTGTGCCAATTAATGGATTTATCATTGGTAAGTGCGCACCCATTCCAATTAAGAGTTAATTGGATCGGTACCAAATGATCACTATAATTAATTGGGGCTCAAGGATAATAAGATATGGATCTAATTTGGTGGACAGGTCCATTTGATCCATGGATATAGATGGAGGGGCCTACTTGTGGTACTGAGGAAGTTTAGGGTCTTTATTGTAATTTATTCCTAAGAATGGAGTGTAATTGCATTTATATAGTGGAGTTATTTGCAATTAACTGTGGGCCCGGATTGCACATGAGATGTGGGGTCGCGCGTCCCAATTGGAGCCAGCTTTCTAAGGAATCCCTAGTGGTCCCCACGCTAGCCCAATTTATTAGAAAGATACTAATTCTACTTGAACTCTAATAGGAAGATTACTATTTCTATTTGAAGTGAGACTTCTAATAGTGGTAATGGTAAGCTACTAATTATTAATGGAAGTAAGACTTCTATTTTGATTAGAAAGGAGAAAGCTACTAATAGTTGTGGAAGTAAGACTTCTATGGCAATTAGCAAGGGAGATGTTTACTAATTTGTAATGGGAGTTAAACTTCTATTTCAAATAGGAAAAGAGGAGGATTGGAGGGCTATAAATAGAGGAATCATCCCCTCTTGGTCGTGCATCATACATAGAGCAACTTCAACCCCTTTGTGCAAGTGTTGCACAAGTCCTCTTCCTTTATAAGTTCCCCTCTCTTTCACCTTTAGTTCCTTAGAGTTACTAGTTGGGTTTTCTCTTGAAAACTCCACCATCTTCTTGAGAAAAGAGATCTAATACAGGTCATAGCATGGAAGATCAAAAGGAGTTGGAGATTCTGAATTGGATAGTGAAGGTGTTCATCATCAAAGTAAAGAACTCAAATTCTCCATTAGAGCACAACAAAACTCCAAAGGTATATCTACATCCTTGTATGCTGTAGATTTCGTGGTTGCATGTTTATGTGCTATTTTCTATCTTCTAGATAGTATATGTTGTTGTACATGGTTTATGGGATTGAGGGATTGCATCCTGGATTGGGTTTAATGCTTTCTAGATTATTGATCCCTGCATCAAGTGGGTCAAAAGTTTTTGAAACCTGTCTGGAAGGCCCACCTATATTCCAACAGATTTCTGGCAATAATGAGTTGATTCCAGTCGGTTATACAGATTCTGACTTCTTGTCAGATAAGGATTCCAAGATATCAACTTCTGGGTATGTGTTTATGCTATAGCTGCTTGAGAAGCAACTAAAGAAGCAGATTGACTCAACAGATTCCTTATGGAACTTGGAATGGTACTTTTGGCAGGACAGCCGCTCACAGTTTACTGTGATAACAGTAGGGTAGTCGATAAGTCCAAGGAACCCAGGAGCCAAAAACATGTACAGAGGTAGTTACACATGGTCAAAGAGATTGTGCAGAGAGGTGATACTGCTATCACCTAGATAGACTCTGTGGACAATCTGGGAGATCCCTTTACTAAGCCTTTGACTACCAAAGTCTTTGAGCAACATGTAGATGTGATGGGCATGAGATGCAACCCTGACTGGCATTGAGCCCAAGTGGGAGATTGTTAGTTTTATGGTCTCAATACCAAGTATATGATGTAATAAATTGATTCATTTCTTTATTTATCAAATCATGCTTTCCTTTCATAAGATGAATGGTGATTTATTACTTAATGCACATGACTAATACATATGACATAATGGTTCATGAGATGAACCGGGTCCCATTAGTATATTAGATGTGATATGTGTATATGGATGAGATCCACATACGGGAGATACGTGTCACAAATCTTATACTTAAAATATCTTCACAACCAGTGATGAGACTGGCATCTCATTTGACAAGGTTGCAGCACTTTGATCACTATGAGATAGTGTGATTGTCTCGATCATCAGAATGTAAGATTCTGGATCATAGTGCTGGTACATTGGATGTATTGAAGGACCATGAGAAGCACCTTATGAAACACTGTCTCGATTTAAGGATTGCTCTCATAATTCCCTAGCAATAGGCTCTCAATCCCGAGACATTGATGAACTCAAGTTTCTGTCTATTCATTTGCTTTGAGTCACCAATGAGTGAGGCCAACTATAGGTTAACACCTCGGTGTCTTGGGTACGTGGTAGTAGAACTGTGGGAACATGCAATGATCAAGATGGAATCTATCTACATTATCCCCTTGTGCCAATTAATGGATTTATCATTGGTAAGTGCGCACCCATTCCGATTAAGAGTTAATTGGATCGGTACCAAATTATCACTATAATTAATTGGGGCTCAAGGATAATAAAATGTGGATCTAAGATTGGACGGGACAGATTTATTCCAATTGATCCATGGATAATGATAGAGGGGCCTACTTGTGGTATTTGGGAAGTTTAGGGTCTTCATTGTAATTTATTCTTAAGACTGGAGTGCAATTGCATTTATATAGTGGAGTTATTTGTAATTAACTGTGGGCCCAGATTTCATATGAGATGTGGGGTTGTGTGTCCCAGTTGCAGCCAGCTTTCTATGGAATCCCTAGTGGTCCCCACACTAGCTCAAGATATTAGAAATATACTAATTATAGTAGAACTCTAAAAGGAAATAGAAAGTTACTATTTCTATTTGAAGTGAGACTTCTAATAGTGGTAATAGTAAGTTACTAATTATTAATGGAAGTGAGACTTCTATTTCAATTAGTAAAAGAGGAAGTTACTAATCATATTTGAAGTAAGACTTCTAATTGTGATTTAGTAAGTTACTAATGGAAGTAGGACTTCTATTAGAAAGGAGAAAGCTACTAATTGTTGTGGAAGTAAGACTTCTATGGCAACTAGCAAGGGAGAAGGTTACTATTTTGTAATGGGAGTTAATCTTCTATTTCAAATAGGAAAACAAGTGGAATGGAGGGCCATAAAAAGGGGAATTAACCCCTCTTGGACGTGCATATTAGTGTGAGCAATTCCAGTCCCTTTGTGCAAGTGTTGCACAACTTCTCTTCCTCTTTTAGTTCTCCTCTCTTCCTCCTCTAGTTCCTTGGAGTTACTAGCTAGGTTCTCTCTTGGAGATCCCACCATCTTCTTGAGAAAAAAGAATCTAATACGGGTCATAGCGTGGAAGATCAAAAGGTGTTAGAGATCTTAATTTGATTGGTGAAGGTGTTCATCATCAAATAAAGAGATCAACTCCTCCATTAGAGCACTACAAAGCTCCAAAGGTATGAATCTACATTCTTGTATGTTGTAGATTTCGTGGTTGCATGTTTAGGTGCTGTTTTCTATCTTCTAGATAGTATATATTGCTGTACATGATTCATGAGTTTGAGGGATTGCATCCTGGATTGGGTTTGTTGCCTTCTAGACAGGTGATCCCTGCATCAAGTGGGTCAAAAGTTTTTTGAAACCTACTAGAAGGCCCACCTATTTTCCAATAAGGAGTTGCAGACTTGAGTGCAAACTTTCAAATGGGGATGGAAGGAAAGAGGTTGCACACTAATGTGCGATGGGTGGATGACCATTACACATCGTCATCTCTTGCATTTTCTAGTCTACTTGTCTATGGGCACAGTGTTTATCAAATCAGTTGATGCAACTGATTACTTTCAAGATGCAAAATATATTAATAAGTTATTGAATGAGGTGATTGAAGAAGTTGAGGCATATTGTGTAGTTCAGGTTGTTACCGACAATGCTGCAAACATGATGGCTGCAGGAATGATGCTTATGAAACAAAGGCCAAGGATTTTCTGGTCTCCATATGCAATGTAACACATTGCCTGGATTTAATGCTTGAAGATATTACAAAAGGAAAAGTCATGAAGCAAGTGATTGGTAAGATAAAGAGGATCACCAATTTTTTTTATCAATCATATAGACTCATTTCCATGATGAAAACGCATACAGACAACCATGAATTACTACGGCCTGGCATCACTAGATTTGCCACCCATTTCATTGCTATCGAAAGTGTTTACAAGTATAGAGAAGGACTTCTCTGATTGATAAAATCACATGAGTTCATGAATTCAAAATGGGGAAAGAGGCCAAGTCCCATTACTATAGAAGTATGTGAAATAATTGAGTCCAACAAGTTTTGGCCTCATGTGAAGGGTGTTTTGAATGTTTTTGATCCCGTAATAAAGGTTCTTTGATTGGTTGATGGCGATGATAAGCCAACAATGAGCTTCTTACATGAGGCCATGGAGAGATCAAAGCTAGCTCTTCAAGCAGATTGTAAATATTACAAAAAGTTTTGGAAGATCATCGACGACCGATGGGGACGACAATTGAAACATGATTTACACATTGCTGGTAAGTGAATAATATCCTTTAATACTTGAATTGTTGTATTCAACTCTCCATTCTCTCCTCAATCCTCACTATATTAATATATCAATGACTAAAATTCATTGGTTTTTATTGTTACAGGATACTTCTTTAATCCCCAATTTACGGATGGACACATATCTGATGAAATCCGTTTGGGACTGAAAAGTGTAATTGAAAGACTGGCAGAGAGTACAGTGAAGCAATTTGGGCTACTAATCAGGTAGGAATGTAGGATAATTAAGGAAAAAAGTATATAACATTGTAATTTCTCTAATTTATTTTTCTACGTTAATGTCTTCAGATTGACATATACAATGTACGTGTTGGAAGCTTTAGAACGACGATTGCGCGGAGAGCTATGACACAGACCTATCCTGGTATTGATTGTAATAACATCTCTATATTATTTAAGGACTTATTATTATTTTATTGACTCTAATATCATTTCTATTTTTTTTTCAGCTGAATGGTGGTTGAATTATGGAGAGAATGCTCCTACACCAAGGACGATTGCTATTAAAGTCCTTAGTCAAACTAGATCGTCTTCAAATTGTGAAAGAAACTGGAGAACATTCTCATTTATCCACACAAGACCAAGAAATAGATTGATAATGCAAAAGCTAAATAAATTGGTCTGCATTCACTGTACAACCTCAAGCTCCAGAGTAAAAATAGAAGGAGAAGACAGTTTAAGGATCACCTGGGTCATTTCCGTCCAATTAATTTGGACTATATCTTTTCAGAAGAGGATACTGTGTTAGGTCAATGGCTGGAGGAACAAGAAGAACCGGTGTTATACCAAGACCCAGAGTTTGAGGAGTTGATGGAGGAATTGACTGGGGATAGTCTTGAGCCAGTGAGGGCCATAGAAAGGATAGAAGAAATAAACTTGACAATGCAGTAGGGGCGCGCACCTAATACGAGTGAGCCAAGGGGAAAGGAGGTGGACGAGGAGAGTGAGTCAAGTATTTTTACTTCATCATCAGTAGGAATTCCACCTGACTTTCCCGGGGATGAAGGTCATTATAGAGATGATGAGCTTGTCACTTATGAGACATTTGAGCATTTTCCTTATGCTACTGAGTTAGATCCTCGCTGTGGCTATGTCAGACATTTGGATAAACTGAGGCAAGGGGGTAGTAGTAGCGTCGGCGCCGCTACTCATGGTCATCATGGGAGTTATGTTGGCCAAGGTGCCATGTATGGACAACATGGGGGTTATGTTGGCCAACAAGGTGCCATGTATGGACAGCATGGGGGTTATTCATATGACCCTAATTGGGTACCCCCTTCACCAACACTGATTATTTCTATCGAACAGATGTTAATTGAGCAAGGGAGGCTTCTCCCACCAATTTCCCAACGACCTTTTTATGCCCCTCATGACTATTTCATGCCATTTGATTACAACCAACCATCTCAATCCACAGGGGATCAAGATAGTTCATCATCTTATCAAGAACAATCTGAATATGGTCATGGGTATGGTAGTGCTGCACAACAGTATGGATCATATCTTTTTGTATGGAAAAGTAGAGGTTTTCTTTTTTCTTTTTTGTATTTTAATGGATAAAGGTAATTGCTTTTTGACTTTTTGTATGAAAAAGATGGAGGGAGTTTTGAATAAAGTGCATTTGATGTGACAACTTGTTTGGAAAATGAAGGCTTTACTTGGCTTTGATTATATTAGTAAAGTGCCAAATGGGCCCTAAAGAATGCAACAGTCAGGGGAGGGGGGGCGGGGGTGCCTTCCGATTTCTCATCGCAGAATCCAATCAAAATTGCGTAAGAATACATTTTCAAGTTCAGTCTTTAGATATGAACATCACAAGATACAAATTTAAGATGATAAACAACACACAATGTAGATATGAATCATTCCATGAAAGTCATAAATCCTAAAATGAACACAAGACGTAGGTGCCTAGCGTGTAAGTGTGTGTTGAACATCACAAGTTACATACTCCTAAGAAAAGAGTAAAAAAAAAGTACTATAAAACAGAACAAATACCATGATCATCAAAGATGATTACTATTGCTCCAAAATCCATTTCTATCATGATTCAGACAGCTACTGCTTGAAACATACAAAAATGCCCTCACATGGTACTGCAATTTCATGCATTTAATATGGTCAATCAACCCCCCGAAGCTCTTGACCAATCACAACTTAACCAGAAGAGTTTCTTTCCAATTGTGCCTATGGTCAATTAATTTTCTACTCAACTGAAACATTCAGGTCAAAACGGAGCAAAAGACCAGACCCATCTGATTGCAACATAGTTCATTAAATATAATAATTTGCAAAGCATCAAAGAATATAGAAACTATGGTGGAAGATGCAAGCAGAACACTTTCTTATTGGAATTTCATTTTCTTTTATTTTGGAAAAAGAGAGAATGCAATTGGTTTTTAAACCCAAATAATGATTTTAGCATGTTCAACGGGGATTAAACATACCATCACGTCCTCTGATGCTTGATCCACGAGCTGCCCATCTCGGCGTGTATGAGTCATTCAGAACACTTCCATCCGATCCAGTACCTGCCCATTGGGATCTCGTGCCCGCTATAATCGTTTAAAATAGTTAGATTAACAACAATGAGATGGATATCCAAAGTATTATATTAACAAAAATGATTTAACTAAATAAGAAATTACCGCTTCATCGCATATTCGGGCGAAACTTTTTGTTCCAGCCATATGACTCATCATTTATGCCTCGCGATTTATAGAGTTTCTTCTGCTTCGTGCCTATTTATAGTAATGCAAACATTAGTTTTTCGAAGAAAATAAACAAAAGTAAAAGAAAAATTAAAAATTTCGGCTTAGAAATCATAAATTTCTTATTTGTTTCATACCACCCCCTCCTGAGACCCGCAGAACATAATGAGCGACGCCCATTGGTCCGGATTCACTCTAGCAGGATAGTGTTGCAACTGCTTCTGAATGGTATGATATGGTTTTTAATATTTCTTCTTCAATGAGGCTTTCCAATTCCTCCAGCTGTGGCTTATCTTAAAGTAAACCTATCTCTTCGATTTCTCGTTATTGCCCAAATCAAATTTTGCTTACAAGACATGCATGAAAAACACGACATTAGTACAAATAAAACACATGATATCATCATAATTGAATCAATTACATTAATACTTGTATAGCCTGCCACATATCCATTGTCCGCTCTGCAGACCTTCTCCTCCAATCAGAATAATTGAGGGGAGCTTTCTGCCCATCTCTTGCAATGACGCCAATATACAAAGAAAGTCTCTCATTCCTTCCAATGGGCTGCGTATTCAGTACATTCTACCACGATGCGCTCTCGCTGATTAGTGAAAGCACTGCATCGATTTGGGCCTCATTTCCTCCTTGCTTGAGTTCCTGTTTAAAAAACAATTCAATAAATAAAGGGAAATGAAGGCCAATAATTTCAAATGATATCAATCGATTATGAAAGTGAAAAAGATTTTCATATTTTGAAACTGAACCTAACTAATATCAGCAAAGGAAGACTAAATTTGACAATCCTACACAAATTTTAGTTAACAATAGATTATTAAATAACAGGGGATTTTCAAATAGTTCTTTTTATGCTTTTAGTCTTGTGATTTTAGTTGTAACTTGACATTTTATAATTTCAGTGTCAGTCCCAGCATTTCCACATTGCTAAATAACGTATGAAATTCTGAACCGACATATTCTTTCCTCTGCAAGTTTGAGTTGGTACTGAAATGACAATTCTGGGATGTCAAGGCATCACTTTTAATGGAGAGAAAGGAGGACAAAAAAAAGGTCATATTGCATCTTGGGTAATTAATAATCATGTAGCATGAAAATAAAATCAATTCTAAAACTCAATGCTCCAGAACAAACATAATCCAAATTTCCAAGTCAAACCAAGATTATGATGTGGATAAGAAAGAAAAGGCGATATGAACATTTGCCCTCACAAAAGCCTTCCTTTCGGCAGTATATTAAAAATAGCATTCTTCGAAAAAATAAAAAAAGAAAAGGAAAATCATCAGTAGGAACCTCCCATAAACCCAATAATTGTCTATGCCTGAGTTTTGGATCAACCCAAATTATCAACCTTGAGCTAGAATTTGAATTTAGAGTCGGGCACCCGAGTACAAGTTGGAGCCTGATGATGTTAGAAATAGGAACAAAACTTCTCAACTGGTTAGATGTATGCAATACTGAAATGGGTCCACGATCATTTAATCACAAGATTCATATATTCCATAGAAAAAGAAAGATAATAAGAAACGAAAATAAGCAACACAACAACAATAATATAAAATAATTGCAACATAGAACAAAATAACAACAATGAGTGTTAAACACAGAAAGAATTAGCAAAAGAAGAGAAGATTATCAAACCTAAACTTCCTATGAAACTATTTTTGAATATATGTAATTACCAGAAGTAGATGCCTGGGTGTCCATCCGTGCTAGCCGGTCCCCTGTCTGTGATGAAGATGACATATCTAACATGTGCACCAATATGCTTATATTCAATAATAGTCACTTAGTAAATTCAAGGATTTTTTAAAACACAAAAGAAATACTTGTAGCTAACACACACACATACAAAAAATAAAGATGCAATGCATGGGAATTCAATTACATGTTACAATAGTGGTGTCATTTATTTACGTTGACATCCCATTTCAAAAATCTGAAATGGTGTCAGAATCTACAAACTCATTGTCGTCAAATTTAGAATCATCTCCCTAGTCCTTTATCACCGCTTGGGTGCCAAGATGTGTGTCAATAGTTGTCCCAGGTACATCTACCGTTACTTCATTAATAATATCAACATCAATACAAATGTCTTCTAACTATTGAGCATCATATGGCTGACTTTCCAAGTATGTCTCCTCTTCATTTGCATTAAATGAATCCCCATGCATGTCAAAAAAATCCCTAGGTTTTGTCATAATAACAACGTGCCAATCGATTTCTACCGGGTCTTCCACATAGAACACTTGCAAGGCTTGAGAGGCGAGCAGAAATAGTTCATTGGTGCTTAATAATCGCTTCAAATTTACAAGCATAAACCCCAACCCATCTAGCTTGACACCCTTGCCTTGGGATGTGATGTCGACCCAATCACATTTGAATAAGACCACCTTTCGGTCTTCACAGTATTCCAATTGTATGATATCAGTCAAAACATCGTAGTAGGTAATATCACCTATGACAGGGTTCATGTCCTTAGTACTTGCAAAGCTCGATATCTTTGCAGTAACCACAACTCTGCTACTTTGAGTCTTACTTTTCTTATCAAGATCTTTCGTGCAGAACCTAAATCCATTTATCACAAACTTGGAGAAGCTACTGGCCACCTTACTAGGACCTCTAACCAGTAGTCTAAGGTCCATAGTAACCCGTTTGTCACCTTCTAGTCGCAATCAACCAAGCTGTGTGATTACCACATGTTAGTCATGCACCAAAATCACATGTATGAACAATACATGTGACACATATGTTAGGGATTTTGTGTTATTGTAATTTGATGGATGCATTATCATATTAGCACCATTTGAATTTTCACACATGCATTGTTTTAGAAAATCTAGAAATCTTGATTTACACATGCATAAAGTCACCTAAAGGCTACCAAATGCCTATAAAAGGAGGTGATTCCAAGAAGAAAGGATCCCGAAATCCCTGAACACAGACGCCCAGAAAAACACACGGAGAATCCCGGAATTCCAAACTTAAGATTCAGAAGCCCTGCTACTCTGAAGAAACTCTGCTGCAACAAACACTCAAAGGTGATCAAAGTCCCTTTGGGGGGGGGGGGACACACCCCACTCCCTCCTCTAAGAAAAAGCCTCATCTTCTCCTACTCAACATGGCCAAGACGTGGCTATTCAGCCCGTCTCTTCGTTTTTCATTGGGTATAGGACCTTCTCTTGATCCTTATCCACTAAAAAACTAAAGTTTAAGCGAAGCCAAAGAATCAAAGCATCAAGCGTTCTCTTCTGAAGGACGATGGCGAAGTCCATACATGACTTGCGACAGTCGATCTGATTTGGTCCCTGCAATCTCCTGAGAAGTCAGATTCCCTTTCTAACTTTTCTATTGTATTTTGTATTTTCTTTAAGAGACAAAAACATCAGAATTCTTGTCTTTCTTTACTCATGAGATTTGTAAAACGCCTTTCACGGCACAATCGCCCTTCACGGCACCAAATCGCCTTTTACGGCAAACAAAACCGCCTCTCATGGCATTCAAAAAAATTGTCTCTTTTCTTTAATATATGTGCAATTTGGAAAGTTAGAAAAAGGTTGATTTCCTTTCTACTTGCGAAGGTGGATCTCCAGATCACCATTTATAAATTCCAAGTAGAATAGAAAATCTGGCAAACCCGTACAAAAATAAAAGATGCCCTTTTTTTTTCTTCCCCTTTCCTCCCATTTCCATTTCGATCTCTCCTCTCGGCGACCAGGGGGACGGGGACGGTTGGGAGAGGAGAGGAGAGAAAAAAAATCGGGTCCATCAAGCTGGCACACCCGGTGGGACCAGTTCATTAGAGAACGTGATGCTTGAATTCTTAGGCTCCTTTCTACTTGGTGGCCTATGTTGGATCTTGCATCCAAAAAAATGAGATGTGATTTTTGGAAATTTTCTACCTTTGAACTTATTTCCATTCTTTCTCATTTCAAAAAAATAAAATAAAAAAAAAGAAATCTGATTTCTTTTTTAGGATTCAATTTTTGAGAAACTTTGATCCTCTCCTCTTTGAACTTGATAGCTCACAGAAATGTTCGCAGCTATTGTTCTTATCGGGGAATGGGCCATCTTTTCTCTTTGATGAGTCCGATAGGGATTTCAAAAAAAAAACTCTTAAAAAAAACTCTTTTGGAAACAAATTTGAGAAAGTTTGGTCCCCTCCTTTTCGGATTTAGCGCTCGCAGAAATGTTTGAGCCCTTATTCGGATTGGAACACCGCTCGTTCTCTTTGATGAATCCATAAAAAAAATAAATTTTTTTTTCATAACCCACTAAGGTTGCATCAATTGCGTTCTTTGACCAAAGTAGATCAAGAAAAGCCTTGTCTAGAGTGTGGAGACAGCTAGACTGTTCGAGGCAAGGGCTCTCCAAATGGGTACACTAAGTAATCCTACCCTTACCTGGGGGCTGATCTATTTGCTAAGGTTTCATAAGACCGAAATGAAAACCTTTGTGTTTCTTTCAAAAAAAAAAAAACAAAACAAAAAATTCTAAAAAAAAAAACTATAAAAAAAAAACTTCTGTCACTTTTGGGTTCGCATTCAAGAAATTTTGGTTCCCTCCTTTTCAGATTTAGCGCTCGCAGAAATATTTGTGCCCTTATTCGGATTGGAACACCATTTGCTCTCTTTTATGAATCCGATTTAGACCTTTCAAAAATCCCATCTCGTGTCCATTCCAAGGATGCGATTTGCAACATTTGTACCTAGCGGTGCTAGTACGCCCTTCCGGGTCTACTGTAATCGCGACCGACACATTTGTTTCTCAAACCTTATATCATCTTACCTCGAGTGAGCTTCGCTTCTCAGTAATTTGAATTAAGGTCCACAATTGCTTCTAGCAGTGACTGGAATGCTCGCTCTGAGCCTCCTGTACTTGCGTTCAGATCAATTATATCTTTTTGCCTTCTTTCGTCTCACTTGGACTGGGCCATGTTCCCTTGAGCGATTTGAAAAGATAAAACCATAGTTCTTTCCCATTTATGATCACTATATTCTTGTGATTACTAATGGACATGGTCTTGTTTTAGAAGTTTTCCAAAAACTAACAATGGCAGCTTCATTAACCATCACGTTTGATGAGAACAAGTACCAACTCATGCTCCAAGAGAAGCAGAATAAGTGCATCCATAAGCACCCTGCTAGCTGTCGAAGTGTCACCTCCCTCGGCAAATCCCAGAACACCGGGTTGACCTCTACTCCCCGGACTATCATCTTCGGGTCGCTAGGACCATTCCCACATCCCGTAGAGGAAATCGCACCTGCCAAGAAGCAGAAGATCGCCCCGCAACGTGTCACTGCCATGACACCAAGGGTGAACGCGAAGAAACCCGAAGCCCGTGGCAACCCCATGAAGCCTCAACCAGAAGAACCAGGTCTACCCTAAGACTTGGTCCCCAAGACCTTCACCAAAACAAAGGAGGTCCTGAGCATCTGCAAGGCCATCATACCTGGCCCCTTTCAAAGAAAACATGTTCTATCCTCTTGCATACATGAAGGAGGAGAAACCAGCCTCTTGCCTGACAAAGAAGGTAACCCATCATGAGTCAGCTTGCTCTTACAAGCCAAAAATCAAATCATACATCACCAGGCCTCTGCAAGAACCTGCCAAGGCCTGCATTCCTGCGGTTCGACCCTTTATCTCAACAGGGACTGAACTCGCAAAATTCAAAGCTTCGCTACGACAGTCGAAGGACCGAATCCAAATCCTGTCTATGCCCAGCTTCAAAGAAGACAGGCTCGGCTGCTGCGCTTGAGGGAGTACATCCTTCATTGCCAAAGCCCAGCCAGAGCTGACAGAAGCTCAAATTGCCCGTCGCATACGACGCCGCATGTCGTATCGACAAAAGAGACTAGAAAGGCAAAGGACCCAGCATCCTACCCTCCAAGTCTCCCAAAAATGGATCGAAAAAGAAAGACCCGACCAAGTTGCTGTTGTCCATATGGTTGGCAAAACCAGAAGACGCCAGAAGTCGGCAACCAAAATTCATGTCCGGCGACTGGCAGCGTCTCCCGGACACAAAGACGCCTGGAAGAATCTTTTGCTCCTTCAAACCAAGGACAACAGAGTAATCCTTCCTCAAGCTCTTCAAGAATGAGCCCCAGCTTAGTCACCAAGACAATGTCCTCATTCGAATCACGGAGGGTGAACGTCTTGGCTACAAACTCTGAGCAACCTCGCAATCCACCTCCTGATGAAATGACCGCGCTCATCCAACAATTGGAGCAAGGTCAGCAGAGGATTATGCTCTCATGGAAAATCTTCTTTTCTCTTTTCAGCGTTAAGAAAACAACCAATCTCCTCCAGATAACGAGGAGAATGCGGAAAACAGTGAGTCACGTGCCCTAACCAAAAAGGACATTGACGATATCCTCGCCAGAGCAAAAGAAGAGGATACATGAAGGAACATGGGATCAAGCCACCATATCTCTTATGGATGGACTTGGTCCCGTTCCCTACAAAGTTCAAGCAACCTACTCTCCAAACATATACGGGGAAAGGTTTGTCCAGACAACACGTCATCCACTTCAAAATATTGATGGGAGTTATCGCGGATCAAGATGCCCTTAAGATCCGTCTCTTTGCAAGTACCCTAAAAGGTTCGGCCTTCGATTAGTACTCCACTCTGCCGGAGGACTCCATTCAAAATTGGGCCATGCTAGAGACACGCTTCCTAACTCACTTCAAAGGTGAGGATCATCATGTTACTATGACACAGCTCTGCAGCCTAAAACAGGGAGAGAATGAGTCAACTTACGACTTCATTCACAAGTGGAAGGCGATGGCGTACAAGTGCTCAGATGTGCTGCCACAAGCGTCGCTCGTCGACATCTACCGTAACAACATGAGAGCGAGAATCTGCTCCATGATTATCGGCAACAAATCCAAGAACCCGGGAGAACTCCTAGAAGCTTCCATGGAGGCCGAAACGGTGATCAAAGACCTCAACAGTCAGCAGTCATCAAAGAAAGAGCATGCCACCATTACGACCTCAAGGCCAAAGAAAAAGGAGGTTCTTAATGTGCAAACCAAGTCAGCTCCTCAGCAGCCAAAGAAAGCTGAAAACAAAGCTGCAGGTATGAAACCTGAACTCTCTGGTGCCTTCAGAGAATGAGTAGAGAAAAAATACCCGTTCGATGAAGATGTTGAAGAAATTTTCGAGGCTCTTGTTGCAAATGGTAAACTCACTCTGCTTGAGCCCAAAAGACCGGGAGATGTTGGCAAAACCAATGATCCTCGGTATTGTCCATACCATCAGATGATCTCGCATCCTCTCAATCAATGCTTTGTTGTGAGAGAAAAGATCAACGAGATATGGAAAAATGAAGTCATCACCTTTGACAAAAACTATGGTCCTGCCTCCGTCAACATGGTGTCGTATGGACAAACTTCAAAATCACCAAAAGAGAAGATCACCACTTCCTTCAAGGTGATAAAAATGACCCAAATGTCCCAAGAGTTGGTTCCTTATCCAACATCAGACGGACAACCTATATGGGTACATCCCGATCTCCTAGAAGATGAAAATTGGGAGATCGTTTAATAAAGCCTACCGCTCAACAGTGAAGGCAAGCCAAGAGACAACTCCGCAAGCTCAAGTAGCAGGAGAAAGCTCAACCAAAACAAGAAGTCCTGGAAAAGGCAGAAACCTCTTCCAATGCTTCGCTGGGGGCAACGGAAGAACCCAAGGCTTCAAAGGCGGAAAGAAAATTCACCCTTGGTGATTTCATGCCACCTTAATTCATAAATGAAATTGCGCAGGGGGCATCATACTCTTGCAATTTGGTAATTGGATTCTCCATGGATGGATACGAGTCCAGTGATACCGCTAGAGACACCGACGAGTTGGAGGAATCCCTTGAAACAGGAGAATGCCTCTTCGATGAAGAAAGAGTTCCCGAATCTCACCTCATGCCGGTAATCTGGTATAACCCATATGGGCAACAAGGATCCTGGTCTGATGATGAAGGAGACCAAGAGCTTGTTCAAGAAAATGTTGTTGATTCAGCACCCGTCAATGCTCTAACGGTACTCAATCATGTTGAACCACAAGGAGCGGACGAAGAAGAAGATTTGGCTCCTATGCTTGATCCTGAAGAGTATGCATGGATCTTGCAGCGCCTTGCCTTAGAACAAGAGCAAGATCTTCGCGATCAAAATCCGGAATAGGAAGTCCCTGAAAATCAACAGGTGCCTTCTCCCTCAACTCCTAAAAATGGATAAAATTACTGGATAGATGATCCTCTCACATCCGATGATGAGTCCAATTCCCAACAGTCCACTTTGGGGGAATCTCCCATTAGGGCAACGTGCAATGCGATAGCTTAGGATGATAGTGCCTCTGAAGCATCATCTACCGAAGACACGTACTCACCGGTTACACCTGATAGTATATCTTTCGGAGCTACGTTTTCTCGGGTGACTTCCACTGAGATAACATTTTCTCAGCCTTCGTCCCCTAAAGCCATGACGTCGCAGCTCATAGCTCTTCTGACTGATCATCCTGATGAAACTTCAGCCGGAGAAGACCTGGTCAGTTGGTCCCAGATACCTATTCTCATAGGAGATGTCTGGACCGACAAATTACTCAATGAAGGAGAAAAGTTGCTGGATGTTGTTCAGGACTTGTTCCCCGAAAATGCTCCATGTAACGCAATCATTGAGAATGGTGACTCTGCTGCAGACACATCTTCAGTAAATGAGAAGGATCAACCCTTGGGTCCCAAAGATGATCTTCCAAATGAAGACCCTTCTCAAGAAGCTCTTGAAGTTGGTAGAAGTACCCGTTCTGGCCGGGATTACCACAAAAACTACAACCAACCTTCTTTTTCTTCTTATGAAAATCTTTCGGGAACACAAAATGTAAACGCCCCAAGTGGCAATAATAATGAACATGCAAGCCCGAAGGAGGCTTTCAAACACGACTTGATTGAGCACTTCAAACACATACCTGCACAACTCTACATCCTGAACTTATTACGAATGTCTCTACAAACTCGTGATAGTCTCATTTCATAACTGCAAAGGGTGAATATGGATGTCAACAAACATGTCCCATAAGTCCTACAAATTGAAATGGACTATAGGGTCAAAAAATCAAATACTCCCTCAAGGGGAGAAAAGAAGAAAACCGAAGGATCAGGCATTGAATGCCTCTCGATACAGAAAGCAACAAGTGCAACCATTGCATTCGATAAGGATGACCTCCTGCTGGGTGAGACAAAGCACAACCGACCCCTGTACTTCACAGGGTACATGTAAGAAATGCTGATACACAGAGTCCAGATCGACCCAGGTTATGCACTCAGCCTCATCTCTACTTCGACACTTGAAGAGCTGGGCATCCCACCTAGCAAACTGAGTCACACGTCTGTATCCATCTTTGGATACGATGGGAGCGCTCAAAGGCCTATCGGCAAAATCAGGTTCAAGTTGCAAATTGGTGACCTTATCTCTGAAGTCACTGTGTATGCAATAAGAACCCCTTCATGCTACAATATCCTTCTTGGACGTCCCTGGATACATGAGAATGGTGTCGTCCCTTCAACTCTACATCAATGCATCAAGTTCGTTGGCAACGACGGCTCGATACGTCGAGTGTTTGCAGACTTCAAAGGCAAAGAGGTCCATTTTGCATATGCTCAAATGTACAAAGATGGAAAAAGAAAAGGAGGAAGAAATAACACCCTTTGTCAAAAATCTCCGGAAAGATAAAGGCAAGGCTCCTTAGCAATCTTCGGAAGAAAACAAACCTTCCAGTAAATCCGAAGAGAGAGATCCATCTCCCTTCGTTGTTTCTCTCAAATCTTCCAAGCCTTTGGTCATAACAACCAAAGCAAAGAAGACAAAGCAAAAGTCTGGGGGCAAGTTTGTCGTCTCCTTCGTGTCTATCATGCAAGACACGGATTCGGAGTCAGAGCTCGAAGACAACACACCGTCAAGCCAAGCCGACACTCAACAAGTTCAGCCTGCTCTACCTCCAAAAGAGACACCTGCTGACGTAGAAGATCCTACGTCTTCTTCCTTTGTTGTTCCGGCAACATCAGCAGAAGGGAAGCCAATCTTCTTCCACAGATCAGAAACTTCTTCATCAAATTCCATGCTTGAACCTTTCCAAAACGAAGGTATGCCTCAACTATTTCTATATAGTCCTATAGCACAAGCTATTATGAAGAAAATGGGTTATGATACTCAAAATCCAACCGGTCTGGGACAAGGTCGCGGTATTCTCACACCATTGGAGCTCGCCTTGACCAAAAATCAACTGGAACATTGGAGACTTTACGGTCATGTAGAAAAATCTTCACATGGGTTGGGGTATGATCCCGACGCTCCCATGAGACAATTGACACAAATGTTGAGGAGTCGATTTACAGACCAAGCTTCAACATCTCATGTCCTTGAAGGCATCAGTCTCCCTGGATATCTCTTTGAAGAGTCACCCGTCAAGGATCTAGGAAGCTCTATAGATCGGTATGATTTATCTGATGATGAAGAGGAATTATCCGGTGATAAAGACATGTGGCATTCTGACCCAGAAGAACCATTATCTCCAAAAGAAGTACTCTACTTCGACCTAGTTTCAACAGGTGATTGGAATCACCTCATAGCAAGCCTTGAGAAAATCAATGATCCTAAAGACCCATGGCCAGAAACAAAGCCTTGGCCTGAAAATCCTCTTGAAACTCTAGAAGGTTTCGCCGAGTTGGAAGCCTCCGAAAATATTGTGGAGGAACCACCTTTGAACCTTCCAACAGAAGATCCTGTTCAAAAGATAGACTTGGGAACACCAGATAACCCACGTCTTGTATTCATAAGCAAGAATATAAAGGATGATGAGTTACCCGAGTATATCTTTTATCTTCGTGAGTTTGTTGATTGTTTTGTATGGTCTTATGCTGAAATGCCTATCTTAGATCCCAAAATAGCAGTCCACAAACTCAATCTGCAAAAAGATATCAAGCCTGTCAAACAAGGCCAAAGAAGATTCCGCCCAGACGTGATGGACAAAATTGAACAGGAAGTTCAAAAACTCAAAAGCGTCGACTTCATCCGCGAGGAACAACATCCTGAATGGTTGGCCAACATCGTCCCCGTGACAAAGAAAAATGGGCAGATCAGGGTTTGTATTGATTATAGAGACCTAAATGGCGCTTGTCCCAAAGATGAGTTCCCGCTCCCCATACCAGAGGTGATGATTGACAACACCTGTGGGTTTGAGCAAATGACATTCATGGATGGATTCTCTAGCTACAATCAGATAAAGATGCATCCTCAAGATGAAAAACACACATCATTTCAAACCCCATTTGGCATGTATTGCTACGCTGTCATGCCATTTGGTCTAAAAAATGCTGGTGCTACATATCAGAGGGCTAGGATGAAGATATTCCAAGATATGTAGCACAAGACGGTCGAATGTTATGTTGATGACCTCGCCGTCAAAAGCAAAAGAAAAGAAGACCATCTCAAAGATCTTCGAGAAGTCTTCCTCAGACTTCGCAAACACAAATTGCGGATGAATCCACTAAAATGCTTCTTCGGTGTCTCATCAGGTAAGTTTCTCAGATTCATAGTTCGGAAAGGCGGAATAGAACTTAACCCCATCAAAGTCAAGGCTATCCTAGAAATGCCATCTCCAAAAACCCTAAGACAACTAAAAGGGCTTCAAGGGAGGTTGGCATACTTCCGACGGTTCATCTCTAATCTGTCAGGGAAGTGCCGTCCCTTTTGCCACCTAATGAAGAAAGGTGTTGTCGCGACCCCGGACCGGGCCCACGAGGTCCTAATCCGGGATCGGGACTAAATGAACCATACCGGTTAAAATGACAACATACATTTATTTAATTTCCCACAGGTGTCCGCGGTAAGGATATCACAACCATAAATAATATTTCTTTGTAAGTGCGGAAGCGTATAGCAAATCAAATATTAGTTCACTTCTAATCACAAGTTAAATCACATGTATAATCAAGTATCAGAATGAGCAATGATCATTAGCATGTTACCCAAAAGTAAGTTAAAGTTTATACAAGATCATTTAATTACATCTCCCAAAAATAGAGGCCAACAAAGGCCAATATGAACAAAATACCATTCCAAAGAATGGTTAAATAGTTTCCCAAAACATAAAGTCTCTCATAGCAACCAAAAGTCTACATGACGTCATCAGCACGCCACTCAACTAACTGTTGCGGTTCTACGACCGCCTCCTCGAGCTCCTCCTCGGGATAACCGACAACGGGACCTGAGTACCAAAGAGTAGGTCAAACACAACGGTTTGGCAAATGGATAAAACACAATGACAATATGAAATACATGAATTTACCTCCAAATTTGGAGCCCATATTTGGTTTCTATAGACCAAAATTTAGAGCGAGTCCTTAGGAAAATTAGATCATCTAAACACCATTCTGCTGTCTCACACACACATGCACTAATGGCTGAGGCAAGAAAAGAAGAAGAGGCGCCACCTCTCCGACCCTTGAAGGAGCACTATACTCCTTCAGAATAAGCATCACCATCGTGTATTCAGCTGCCTGTACTATATGAAATCAAGCCCAGCACAATCAATCTGATCCCTTCTTTCTATGGCTTGAACAATGAGGACCCGTACAACCACATTGATGAGTTTTTGGTCATTTGCTCTACGGTGCGAATCAACAATTTCAGTAGTGAGGCCTTGAAAATGTTTCTCTTTCCGTTTTCATTGAAGGACAAAGCCAAGTATTGGCTGAGTACTTTACCTGCAAACTCTATCACTACTTGGGCCCAACTGCAACAAAAATTCTTGGATAAATATTTCTCTGTGGGTAAAACAAATCAGTACAGGAGATCTATCACATCCTTTGCCCAAACTGATAATGAACAATTTCATGAGGCATGGGATAGATTCAAGGATCTCATTAGAAAATGTCCTCATCACCAAATTGCCAAGTAACAATTGGTTCAGTTCTTTTATGATGGATTGTCTCCTGAATGGCGGAATATGGTAGTCACCGCCAGTGGGGGATCAATTATGCTAAAAAATGAGGATGAGGCATGGGAGCTTTTTGAGAATATGAGTGAGATGTTTCAGCACCATGCCTCCACTGCTAGATTGGAGAGGCCAGCAGCCTCGATTTTGCAGAAACCTAAGGGGGTATTTGAAATTCAGCCCTCTAATGAGCTCACAACCCAAGTGGCTGCCTTGACCCAAAAATTGGATCAGCTTTTATCTGTGGGTCAAACTCTCTAATCCCCACCCTCTCAAGGTGGTTGTGCTTTGTGCTCTAGTCCCACTCATTTTGTAAGCAATTGTCCTGCAGCACCCCAATTTCCTGAGTTTGTGCAAGAGCAAGTGAATGTTGCACAGGGGTTCTCCAAACTGGGTAATGATCCATTTTCGAATACTTGTAACCCGGGAAGGCGCAATCACCCCAACTTTTCATGGAAGTCGCCCAACAAGGCACTTCATTCTCTCAACCGGGAAATGGGCCAAATTTTCAATACAATCCTGCGGCCTATCGTTCCCAATAATCTTACCAGCAACCCAACCCTCAACCACCTCAAAGAACTCCATCATTTGAGGAGACAGTGTTGCAAGAGCTCAAAGAGCTCAAAGCAATCACTCAGTTGGTCCATTCCCACTCTCAATCCATAGCTAAGCTAGAGGTCCAGATCGGGCAAATAGCTAATGCTCTTAACAAAAGAGAGGAGGGACGCTTGCCTAGCCAACCCATGGTTAACCCTAAGAATTCTTTTGAGGTGGGTAGTGGCTCGCAACAAAATGATACCTATCTTGAGCAAGCGAAAATGGTTGTCACATTACGGAATGGGCGTGAGGTTGAGACTAGGCCTGAGGAGCCTAAGCACGGTGTGAAAGAGCCCATAACAAATCCCAAGAGCTCTCGGGCTGAAATGGTTTCTAAGGGAAACGAGGCACCCCCATATGTGCCTAAAGCCCCTTTTCCCACTTGTCTTGACACACCCTCTCCCTTTAGTAAGAAGAAAGCAACCATGGATGAAATGTTGGAGGTGTTTAAGCAAGTAAAGATTAATCTGCCTTTGCTAGATGCTATCAAGCAAGTCCCTTCTTATGCTAAATTTCTGAAAGATTTGTGCACTCAGAAACGCAAATCTAAATCTCATGTGCCAAAGAAGGTTTTACTTACCGAGCAAGTGAGCTCAATTCTCCATAATGACACTCCTCCCAAGCTGAAAGATCCTGGCACTCCCACCATTACCTGCACAATTGGGAGTCACGTTATTGATTGTCACGCCCCCCGAATCGAAACCTCGGGGGCGGGAATGGGATTTAAAGCATAAATATATTTTTCTCCCAAGATCCGCGTGTGTGAAGACAACACATTCCAACACGTTATGAATATTTTTGCGGAAGCTTTCGTGGCGTTGCGACCCAGAGTCCGTGGCCATCGGATTCCGTGTCGCACTCAACCTCTAGCATTTAGCTATAATATCAAGAATCATATCAGACTGGAGTAAACCATCACAATATATTACAGAGCTGACAGTAACAGGATATTACATTCCCATATACGTTCAAGTTACAATTATCAATGTACATTAATTAAGAATCCCAAGAGAAAGGCTAATAGAAGCCATACAACAATAAGCTATAATCACTACCCCAAATATGACGTCGCTCCTATGTAAAGGTCAATGTCTACATGACATAGCCGACAAAACAACTTGCAAAACATGGCTCCACAGCCAACCCAAGCACTCATCTCGGGACGAAGAAATCCGAACCTGAGTACCAAAAGTAGTGGGTCAGACACGACGGTCTGGCAGGTGGATGAAAAGATCATAAATATATTGAAGAATAAAACATATGATAAATCATGCGATTCGATCAAATGCTGCATATAATTAAACGGGTGCAAAATCGTGGATCTCGGGCAAGACATGTATTCGTTTCAAGCATGGGTAAAACATGAATATCTAATAAAACATGTGTTCATTTACATCATCTATAGACATAGATATTTGACAATCGGGTGTTCGTCTAAAACATGTATAAATATAGTGGTTTGACAAAACAAACGTTCATTTGAGACTTAGGTAAAAACATAAGTATACAACAAACCAGGTATTCATAGCAGTCTGGCAAAATCAATATCCATGTGAAACATATGTGAAAATACGGATATTTAACAAACCGGGTGTTCATTTAAAACAGGTGTAACCAAAGGAATCTGACAAAACTAATGTTCATTTAAACACATTTCAAGGCATGGATATTTAATAACTCGGGTAATCATTTAAAACAGGTATAAACATAGATATCTGACAAACCAAATGTCATTTAAAACATATTTCAAAGCATGGATATTTCACAATTCAGGTATTCATTTAAAACGTGGGTAAACCTAGGGATCTGACAAACCAAATGTCATTTAAAACAAAGCACGGGTATTTAACAATTCAGGTATTCCTTTAAAACATGTGTAATCATATAAATCTAGCAAAATCATTGATCGTTTGAACCATCTGTAAAAGTATGGGTATTCACCCAACCGGTATTCATTTAAAACATGTGTGTGTGCAAAGAACAGAAAACAATATAATAATAACTGAATTTACATTGGAGAATATGAACACTTGTTTAAATAACACCTTTCATAAAGGAAACGAATCATTTATCAGAAAGCAAGTAAGCAATATAAAACGTGTCGGGTATCCAAGGAATCAGGAACTGGCAAGATGGCAATCACAAGAAGCTAAGTCCTCTATCACCGAAGTGACAAGAGTATAACGGGATGTTGGTCTCAGTCACACAAGGTGAGGAGACTCAACGCAAATCATATATACAATATAAATATACGGGAACGGGACCACGGTAGCGAACCGGGTATCGGGACGAGACCATGGCAAGAACCGGGTATCGGGATCCAAACTGCATCTGGCGGGACGGGAGGGGGATCTCCAAGTCAGTGGATCAGACTGACAAGGTTATCCAAGCTTAGTGATGCCGACTCATAGGTCAAAACCAATCGAGACATATGCAAGTAAATCAAGTACAGTAAATAAATGGGTAAAACGGGGGTGCTCAATGGCACACTGTCATTTCATATCGGGCAATACATTTCGGGACAAATAACTGTTACTAGAGTAACTTCAAAGCTTTCGGGAAAACAAGTCATGGGATGCCAATCTTGGAAATGATGTGAAACAATGAACTATAACAATTTCGGGAAAAATATCGGTTTCAAGATCTATTTAAGTGAATAGGGGTCCCGTATGTCGATTATAATAATTACTTGGTACTCCTTGAGTTTGAAGACATTCCGGGCTCCTTATGCACTTTTCGATTTTCAAAACTTAAAATGAGCTTATGGGTAGTACTAGATGTTACAATAGAAAAGAATCAAGATTATAAACGGTCCATCCTAGGCATGACATTAATCCGGAAACATCGAGCAACCTATTCAGTCACCGAAAGGAATAGAATTCGCGATAACCAAGGAAAGACTTGTGTTTAGATATAAAGAAGATATCGCGTCGTTCCATCCCGTTCAAGATTGAAATGGATTGAACTTTGATGCCACCGAACCAACCGTGAGGGGTGTCGGCTCAAGACATCCTCACACATGGTCCAAACAGTCCAAAAAGGGTAGCCAGGGTCCCACCTAAAACCAAGAATTAGTGCCTAGATCATTACCATTCTTTTCTTTTAGTTCCCTAGTCTTGAAGACCTTAGATTAGGGCGTAATTGGTCTTAACACTAAGGTATATACCCCTAGGACTCATAGAAACCCCAACGGTTTCCAAAAAAAACAATATCAAATTCACTCGGTCCGATCGATCGGCCTGAAAAGCCTCCCAGTTAAAGACAGTCCGATCGATCGGACCTGGGCGTGCAGGTCCGGGAAACACTTGATTTTTCTCCTCTTTTTCCTTTCCTTTCCAACACTTAGACCACTAGCATTTCTCTTCCATAATCACTTAAAATCCAGATTAAAACTCCAATGAAAAATTAACTTTAAACACCTCCTTTCTTCTCATTTAAAACCAAACCAAAAGGGAAGAATTTCCAATATATACAAAGGTCCATTTGCCATAATCAAGAGATAATTAAAAGCTATTGATCCCATTTCCATAACAATAGATTAGTTGACAAAACTCTTTTAAATGAGTATCTATTTCAAATAAATACAAGCTAGTAAACATAAACATGGGTGGAGAACCCATCCCCATTCATTATAAAACCATATGAACAAACTTTGACCAAATGGAATGCATACATTTCCAAGAGATTAACAAGAGAGAAACAACCATTAATATGCAATTTCGAAATCAATATATATGTGGCAAGAAGCATATGTGCAAACATGTATTCCATGATTAAGAACAAGTAATAAAACTTAGGATTTTCTCATAAAACTTTGATAACATTAAAACCATCCATTCATCCACTTGCCTTGGGTTCCAATCTAGCAAATCAAGCTCCTAATCACCTCTCAAGCTCAAGATCCACAATCTCTACAAAAACCCCCAAAACAAACCCTAAAATGGGTTAAACAATGAAAGACAAGGAATGGGCTCAAACCCAACTAGAAAATAGAACCTAAGGGAGAGCCATAGCACATACAAGGAAAATGGGAAGGAGTCTTTACCTCTAAGGCCATGAATGAACAAGAAGAAGCTTGCAATAGGGGCTGCCCACCTTGGTTTTGCACAAGAATCACATCCATGGGAAGCTAAAGAGATGGGGAAGAAGATGGCATAGTTAGGTTTCCAAATGGCAAGAGTTTCTTCCAAGAATGAGAGGAGAAAGCAAGAAGAAATGGAAGAAATGAAGAAGAGGGGCTGCTGGCACTGTAGCTGGGAGTTGCAGCCAATGGGGAGTGGAAAATGAGGGAGAAAGAGTGAGTGGAGTCATTTTATAATGGGTGGGTGTGGGCCCCACTACACTCAAAGCTTGCCAAGGGTAAAACATCTATTTGTGGGCCTCGGATGCGATCGACGAAGAAGAGAAAAATGTTTCTCATAAAATCTAGTTTTCAAAAAGTATAACTTTGGCATGGTTCTGGGATCTCGAAATTTGGGTCCAGGTTTGGTGTGAAAAGACTGTTTTGCCCTCCGGGCTGGAAAAACTGATTTTCGGAGCTTCGAACGGGTACGGAGTGAACACGAAAGTTGTAGAGGTTAACAAAATAAGTCAAATGAGGCTAAAACAAGAATTATCAGGAATTTCAAATAACCTCCCAATCACGCGCAAAGTCACTAAAAGAACCCCCAAAGGGTCCCACTAATCACAAAGGCCCTCAAAATTCCCCAAAACTAGAGAAAAACCATTCTAGCTCACAAACTCAACTCCACAAATACTAATCCCACTAAAAGAAACTAATCCACAAATAAAACAACACTAATCCAAGAGATTAGGGGTCGGGTTCTCACATCGATCATGCATTGTTGGATCTGGGAGCGAGTGTCAATTTCTTGCCTTACTCGGTGTATGAGCAGATTGGGCTAGGGGACTTAAAGCCCACTCCGGTTACCTTACAACTTGTTGATAGGTCTGTTAGGGTGCCCCGGGGAATAATTGAGGATGTTCTGGTCAAGGTCGACAAGTTCTTTTTCCCTGTCGATTTCATCGTCCTTGACACTGAACCAGTGCAAAATTCACGGAAGCACACTACTGTCATTCTTGGACGGCCCTTTTTGGCCACGGCCAATGCGAACATTAATTGCCGAACTAGAGTTATGGATGTTTCCTTCGGGAATATGAAAGTGAGGCTGAATGCTTTTAGGGCCTCTCATCAACCTTCAGACCAAGATGACTGCTTTGCAGTCAATGTTGTTGATGAGCTTGTAGAAAAAGCTCTTCACCCTAAGGATACTTTGCCAGCTGTCATTTCTCCTAATCTGTCTGATGGTCAGGAAGCTCAAATTTTGGATGTGTTGGAAATGCACAAGAGTGCACTCGGCTGTTCAATTGCCGAGTTGAAAGATATTGATTCCTCCACACTACAAAAAAAAGGACTTTTAGTCTCGCTTTTGAAATGAGCTTTTGTGTCGCTTTTACAATAAAGTGACACAGTATGGTCTGATGTGTCACTTTAGAGGAGGAGTAAACGAGGAGGAGGTTTGTTGGGTCACTTTTCTATAACGCGACACACAAAACAAATCTATAGTTTTTCCCCACTAAACAAAAGTGACACAAGAAGTTTGATTGTTATTTTCTTTCATGAAATAGGAAAGAAAAGCGACACATGAATTTGGGCAAGTGATAATTTGGATTCCCTTCATCGTATATCCCATCCCTTCATTCCCTCCTTACCTTATTCCCTTGGCGCCCAAATACCCCAACGATCAGAGCGATCCCCTTGAGGAGTGTCTGAGACGATCAACAGGTGCACATCATCTCTGCAACCCCCCCCCCCCATCCCTCCAATCCTCCCCTGCATCGTCTCCATTCACACAACCCAGGCGATCACCTTCAGCCCTGTGCATCATCAGCCAGCCTCCCATCTCCATCTCCATCGCAGCCATCCAACCTCCTTCTCTCTTCTCTCCTCAGTCCTCACCAAACCCGCCACCCTCCGCTCCATTATCTTCCTCCGCCAGACACAAGCAGCAGCAGCCCCGGCCCACACGCATCACCTTTTTCCGCCTCCTGGAGCCGCCCCTGCACCAGGTACACCCCTCCCTCTTTCTACACTCCGCACACACTGCGCATGCACCATTCCCCCTCTTCTCTCTCCTTCTTCTCTGTTCTCTCCCTCTCTCCCTTGCTCCCCATCTCTCTGCTCCCTCTCTACTTTCTCTCTCTTTCCCCATCTCTCTGTTCTGTCCCTCTCTGCTCTTCTCTCTACTTCTTCTTCTTTCAGCTATATATGTTTCTACTGTCTGGGTATGGAGATTTAGGGTTTCTGCTGGATTGTGGGAGTGGGTTCCATGGTGCTGGGAGATTTTAGGGGTGGATTGTGGGAGTGGGGTCCATGATGCCCATGTCGTTAGGAATACACATGTTTACAGGAAAATTATATTGAAAAGCAAATTTTTTTTTAAAATGCTAAGAGGCCTAATGGGCAAGCTCCAATATCAAAACCAGAAGAAAGGGGAAAAGATCTTCATATGTTTGTATGGAGTTCTAGTGCTTCTCCTGTGTCAGATGTGTTTGGAACTCAACAAGAGTGCAGAGCTGCAGTAGAGCCTTCTGTGAAAGAAGTCCAAATTGCCACTTCTCCAGGAAAAGGTTCCTCATTTTTTTTTTAATTTGTTTTTGTTTTGATGTTTTTAACAGTTTGATTTGGTTTTTGTGTGTTTTGATTGAAATGGGTGTTTGATTCATAGGTGAGGTTCGTGGAGATCAGCAAGAAGAGTACTTGGGGGGAGAGGATTTCAGCTTTGGCAAGAGAGATATGGAAGAAGGAGATGTGCATATGCACAAGAGCAGTGGAGAGAAGGGGAAAGCTATGCCTCCTACGAGTGTAATGACTAGGCTAATACTGATTATGGTGTGGAGGAAGCTTATCCGGAACCCAAACACCTATTCGAGTTTGATTGGTCTCACATGGTCTCTAGTTTCGTTCAAGCAGAACCGAGCATTTCTCTGAAACAAAACATTATCTTCTTCTGCTCTGCAGAAACATTCCTAACACTTTTGTTGTTTTATTATTTCTCTGCTTGTGTTTGTTGGGTTCTGTTGCAGATGGCATGTTCAGATGCCTGCTATTATAGCCAAGTCCATTTTGATATTGTCGGATGCAGGTCTAGGCATGGCCATGTTCAGCTTGGGTGAGTTCTTTTGTCTGCAACATACCCCTCTGTTTTCAAAGATCATTTAATAACTCCAGTCTCCAGTAGAGTAGATTAATCCCATTTGTCTGCACCCTGTCACTTTTTCACTTGGACTGTATGTTTCCCCACTTCAGAAATGTCCAAAACAAAGTCCCATCCAAACAAAGATTACTTTAAAAAACAGAACAAAGAAAGAAAATCATATTAGTAATTAGACCATATTTCACTGCAACTGATTTGATGATATGCATCATCACATTGATCAATTCTTCACCTATCCATAAAACTTTCTTTGAAATGAAATCTTGGCCAATTCTCATACAAAGACATCACTGTGATATTTGATGTGACACCAAGTCCCACAAAGCACATTTCTGTTCAAAAAGAAAGTTACATGGGGTCTCAATCACTAGAGATGTATCATTATATGAACTGGGTTTTTGAATCTACATCTATTCTTAGAGCCCTGCTCCTTTATCAGGAGGACTGGGACCATCACTTGATAAAGTAAGAGTCACATGGAGTAGTATAAAACCAAAAAAGTGTCCTTGAGTAAATTGCTTAGTTCCAAAAAAAAAAAAAAAGTTGTATATAAAATTAGTTGGGAGTAGTCCCCCATGTAGGTGGCGCCATGTGGACAGGATAGTCATACTCATAGCATTCCATCTGCATTCAAAACAGTATGTTTGATGTTCTGTTTCTACAGCAGTTAATATTTATATATTTAAATTGGTCTGATGATCTGATGAAATGTCTTCTCTTGTGAGTTGTTGGATTGGATGTGAGTTGTGATGTGGGGTTTTGTGGGTGTGATGATGGGGCAAGATTGTTCATGGCATTGCAACCGAGGATCATAGCATGTGGCAATTCGACAGCAGCTTTTGCAATGGTTGTGAGATGCTGCCATGCTGATTCTGCAGGACATGCTGCATGTTCCACCATTGTATATCTTTGCTGCATTTATACCTGCTGTGATGGTTGCGGGTCTTTATTTCTTTGACCATAGCGTGGCTTCACAGTTGGCACAACAGAAAGAGTTCAATCTCAAAAACCCATCTGCATACCATTATGACATTTTGTTACTTGGAGTCATGGTATTTTTTATTACCAGTTTTCTCATCAATGTATATAATTTTTTTTACCATGCTCTTTTTCTAATTGAGGTGCAACTGAATAATTCCAGGTTTTACTTTGTGGATTGCTTGGGATTCCTCCTTCAAATGGTGTCATACCACAATCACCTATGCATACCAAGAGCCTCGCCGTTCTCAAGCGGCAGGTTTGTAGAACCTCAAAACTGCTTTTCTAACATTATGTGATTCCTTTCCAATTTCAGGGCCTCCTTGGATGTGCCTCTAATTTTCATTCTCACTGACACCCAAATTACTATGTTCACATTCTGGAGGAATGGCCTGTTTGTGGCTTTTGCTAAAATGGGGAACTGGTGGGCATCCCTGTTTTGTGGCTGATGCAAACAATCTCACCTTCGTTACTTACATGCAGTTGATTCGTAAGAAGATGGTTCAGACTACTAAGGAAAGCATAAAGCAGCAAGACAGCAACTCAGAAATTTATGGAAAAATGCAAGCAGTGTTCATAGAAATGGACAAATGCCCTGCTGTAAGTATCTTGCTCAGACAAACTTCTACATTATTTTTTCCTTTTCCATGAAATAAACCATAATTTCCTCACTTTCCAAATAATTAAATAAAACAACTAAACTTGAGAAACCAAGTTTTAAAGACAAATCACCTTTGCTTTTTTTGTTAAAGGAATAAAAAACTCATTTTTATCCCAATACCTGTGTCTAACACCAACTCTAAAGGGTTAGTGATATAGCATTATTTGCACTTCGCTAGGAAGACATTATGGGTGTACTCCAAATAACAAGTAAACTTGATATTTTGGTGTAACTAATTGTATTATCTTGTTTTGAGTTTTGGATGTGGGGTGTGATTAACCTTGTTGCCCATTTCATAGGTTGTGTCTCCCCTAAAGACAGAGAAGCATAAGATTTTAAGAAACGAAACCAAAAGAGTGATGGTTTGCTTCTAAAAGCATGATGATGATAGTCCCGGGTTTTCATTTGCTACATAGGAGTTCAAGGAATTTTTCCTTTATTTTTCTAGAGATTAGTCTTGGCTAATGAGATGACCCTCGGGCCATTTCTAGAGGTTGCTGCTACTACTAATTCTTCGCTGCGTTTGAAGAACGCCCCAATCAATATTGATATTCAGTTGGTGTTGGTGCTGTGGAGATTCATTACAACGACGTGTTTGTCGAGATAATGAAACAAGATAATAGAGAGGATAGATTTTAGGAAAGACTTAGAATTAGTTTGAATTTTAAGTTTAGAATCAGTTTCAAGTGATAATGTAAGATTATGATTAAATTGTTACAACTTAAAAGCATTATCACAACATACAGAGCATTACCAAGACAGCAGTAATGAACATAAGAAGTTAAACAAGAAACTGAAAAACTATGATAGATTCTCACACAAACTATGATAGAATAGTTCAAAATATTGCTACACTGCGGGCTTTGACCCAATGGATCTCCATGATCCAAAAGCCCATTTCAGAGTAGCGCCTCATGGCTGCGGGCTGCATCGGATCTAAGTCAGGTAGTCCAATACCTTAGCTAAAATTCTGTAAGGCTTCATTAGAAAATAATCAAGCAATAGACTATTAATGAGTTCCTTCTTGACTTCTCTGGAATAGTGCAATATGTAGTAACAAGGTTGGTGTTCATGTGACATGATTTGTGGAACTTTGCCACAAATTCCACCTAGTCCTGCTTCATTGTCTCCCAATCTCCTAAAAAATGCCAAAGGAAATCTAGTGAGGCTCTGGGAGACAATCCTTTCCATGTTCTACCTGCAACTTTTGCTCTTAAAGGGCTTTCTAAGTAGTTGCCTCATGTCCTCTTCATTTGTTGATTTTGTCTATATCATTGCATCGTCACCCCCCTGCCCCCCTCCACCCCACACACACACACACAAACAATAGACACTCACTGCCCTTTGCTTAAAGAAGTTTTGCTTTGATAGTATTGTCATTATTAACTTTTTTTTAAAAAATTTGATAACATCAAATCCTAGCATCATCAGCTATGATATCTTTAATGAGATTTCTCATGCTTGTTCTTATAGTTTTTTGTTTGATAGGTAATGATGTTTGAACCTAGGTTGCAAATGTGTTTTCCCTGCAGGTTTTCAGCTCCTGGATGCACTTTTGTGCTGTACGTGTGTTCACTGAGAGCATTCTAAGATATGGGTTGCTTCCATCAACCCATATCAAACATGGGTTTCGTTCACACTGAATTTCATTTTATCTAAATTGAGTTCACTTGGAATAGATACAAATTGGATTGGAGAAAGGTTAGTACTGTGTATATTGGTGTAGTAAACCCCAATTCTTTTTGTTGTTAATCTCTCTCTATATATATATATATATATTGTCACTTGTGTTGTCTATCCATACATCTTGCTCAGCTCATTCTTTAGTTGATGTTAATTTTGAGTGATAATTTTTAAGATAACTGGTCACCAAGTGTTAATTATTCTTAGATTTTGAGTTATAGTGTTGACATTGTTTTTATTCGTGGGGACATGGACAAACATTTCTAAGCTACATGCTTTCAAGGTTTTAAAACCACAATAATTATTCCATGAGAAGGGAAGGGGGACCAGTGAAATTTGGGAGCACAGGATAACAGAAGATTGGGTTTGTTTTGAATTGAATGGCATTAAAAGAAACCCAGATGCAGATGCATCCTTGGAGTTCTCCTTTTCATGGGAAGGAATCAAGGGGTCCTCCTGATCTGTCTATGCTGCACCAGGGTTAACAACCACATGCTAGAATCTCAACCAAACCCCACCCACCCCCAGCCCACATATTCAAAGTGCCCATAAGACAGATATCAATCTGTGCCGCTGCTGCAATGTGCTGTATGGAATCCCATGCTAAATCCCTTAATTAATTTTAGCTAGATGGATGATGCCATATACTCAGAATGTGTTGAATCAGTCATGAATATATATATATATATATGTATATGCTTTATCATTTCAATACATTCTTATGATATCATTTGAGTGTGTTCTTGATTATATCAACTTGGAAAAGTTATTGTTTTAAGTAGTTCACATGGTTTGTCTTTTTGACATACTTGCAAAGTTGGTTGTGGTTTTGTGATGTTGATGAAGTTTTTTTTTTTAAGATGATAGCATGTTAACTAGTGGATTTTGTGTATGGGTAGCAAATCACCTTGCCTTGTGAAAGAAAAGAAGTCTAATGTTGGGTATTAATATGCTTGCCTGAGTATTTTCCTTACATAAGGTCCTAATTATTTTTTTTCAACTTTTAATGATGAATGGGTTTATTGCAGTTATTTGTTCTATTGATGGCATGATTAACTTGTTTTGATTAGCTAGTTCTACGAACTGTTTTATGTTGTGCAAGCATAGTTAGTAGTCATTATTCATGTATGGAAAAGCACAAAGGTACATGATATATTGATCTATATCTGTCATGATTACCATTGCATCCACGACCCCACTATAACTACAATAACCACTAGCACCATGTCAGTAGCAACAACCATATCCACTAGCACCAGGTGGGCCCCAGCAGCTGGTATGCATGGTAAGTCCGTGCACATCAGATGCGTAGCAATATTACCACTATTTATTTGTTAGATACACGTAAGCGTATGTATAATCCATTTTTGATTTTCTTTTGGATATTTTGTGGTGTCAGATTCGCAGGAAAATGAGAGAAATTATGGTTAACCAAGCAACATCTTGCAATCTGAAAGAGTTGGTGGCAAAGTTCATCCCTGAGGTGATAGGAAAGGAGATTGAAAAAGCGACATCCAGTATTTATCCTCTGCAGAATGTCTTCATCCGGAAAGTCAAGATCCTTAAGGCCCCTAAGTTTGATCTTGGGAAGCTGATGGAGGTATGTTCCCTTGCCTGCCATCTATTTCTGATATTGTTTCCCTTTTATATTTCTGGTGACAATGAGCCATATATTTATCAATATAAAATAAAATAGACCCCATCAAGTGAATAATGGCTACTCTCTTCATCCCTCTGTTCTTGAACAGGAATGAAGAGGAGCATTCCTAGTTAATTAGTGACAAACATATCATCCTGTCAATTCTATTATAAGCTGTGCCACTACTTGAAAAAAGAACAAAGAGAAACTGAATTATTTATGTATTTACAAAACTGGTGTTGTATACAAAATACAGTAATCATCATTATTTGCTTGAAATATATAATTATTGTTGGGGGCTATGCAGGTTCATGGAGATTACTCTAAAGATGTGGGAGTAAAGTTGGAGAGGCCCACTGAAGAAACCGTGGTTGAGGTTATGTCGTGACGCTTTGGTTATGAATTCGAAGGTTAATGTAAATAGTTTGGATTATGGATGGATTCAAATTGGCTATGTTTTGAATAGTTTGTTTGATTTAGTGCGTGGACGAGCAAGTACGTTCCTTAATGTGAATGGTGATTAATTTCCAATTAATGAAATGGTTCTTATTGAATGTTGCTATCTATATTTTTTTGCATCTTTTGTAAGGCAGGTTTAGTGATTTGAAAGTGTATCCATACTGCAGCATGTTATTAGTAATGTATATATTGCATTTTTATTTTTAAAAAAAATGGATGGTATCTCGCTTTTACGGAAACTGTCACAACTGATGACTATTTGTGTCACTTTTGGTCTGAAAACAACATATTGATCACTGCTTTTGAAAAGGGAGACAACAAAGTTATCTTTCTTGTGATGCTTTTAAGTTATTTCAGTGTCACTTTTGGGTTTAAAGTGACACAAGTAACCATTTTTTTGTGTCACTTTGATAACAGAAACTGACACAACAAAGGTATTTCTTGAGACGCTTTTACGAACTTTTAGTGACGCCGGCAGATAAGACGCTTGCATAGTCATTAGAAAAGCGACACAAACCACTTTTTAAGACACTTTAAAAGTGACTCATTAAGACATTTTTCTTGTAGTGCCATTTGCATATCTTGTCCCCCTTGCATTGCTGATTTTACACTTTCTCGAGATATGCAGAGATTTTTAGTTCCTAACCTACAGGAGGTAGACATGAAGGAAGTGCTGAGTCATGTCTTTTTGCAAGTTTGGTTTGTACTTCTTAGGTTTTCTATGTTTCTGTTTATTGTGCTTGCCGCTAACATTCCGCAGGTACTTTGGTCTGAGTTGGGGGGCGTCCTCCCCATTTTCCTCCCTTCCACTTCTTGTTAAGCGGTACCCAGGTGATATCCCTCATTTTCCTTTACTTTCCTTGTCCTTTATCTTTTATTTTGTTTTTAACATTGTGGACAATGTTAGGTTAAGTTGGGGGGTGGGGTATTAACCTTTGGAGTAGTCTAGGGGTAGTTTTTAGCAGTGTTTAGTTCTTTTTACTTGTCGTCTTTTCCTTTGGTATTCAAAAAAAAAAAAAGAAAGAGTTTTTGCTAGTGTTGTTAGTCTTTCGGGAGATTTCTAACCGGGCTTTTATGAAACGAAGATACCCTGTTTTTGGAACTTTTTGTGAGGAAAAAGAGAAAAATGGTTCACTATCTTGTTTTAGGAAAGAGTTTTTGAGAAATTGTTGAATTATTGATCTCTCACTTAACACGTATTATATAGACAATTTGAAATGTGAAACTATGATTTCCATACTAGTGAAAACTTCAGAACAATTATGATGGAAAGCTGACCCTCGGTTATTCTTAAGTCGGGCATATGGAAAGGGCTACCTATTGTTGGGGACCCTTTTTTTCTTAAAAAAAAAAAAAAAAAAATTTGACTAGTTTGGGTTCGTAGCCTTTTTTACTCGAGCCAGTAAGCCCATAGGGGTATTGCCATACCTAGTGCCCTAAGGACATCTGTCTTGGGAGTCATTGGCTGAATGCTCGTTACATGGGTTAATTAGAAAGCTTAAGGGACCTAGGCATTGCACGGTCATTTCTTACAAAAAAAAATTCAAAATAGTGTAGTTCTTTGAAAAACAATAGTGTGAAAGCCACCACAAATGCCCTGAGAGGATTCATAACTGGTACTGAGGTCGGTGGCCCAGCATTTCGAAAGAACAAGATGTGTTTTCACGGAAATTGTTAGTGGATCGTTTTATGCTTTCATGCCTCTATATGTACACAATTTTCACCATGCACGATAAATTTTTCCAGCATGATTTTGAGGATTTCTGACCAAAAGATAGGATTGGTGAACCACGTTTGAGTGTGTATGGAAAACCCCAAAAATCAGGAATATCCGGCGTTCGTCGATACCTTGGTGGAAAATTTTCCCTGTTTTTCTTTTATGTTTTAGGAATTTTGTGGGTAGATTCACTGCAAACCCTCACGAGACTATAACTCGTCCTCTAGGGGGAACTTAGAGGTTTAAAGGCTTGCTGCACATGTTAAGTGCAACCGTGCTCCTTACGAAAGTGGCCTTAGTTAGTTTTCTTTTTGTTTTAGCTTTGCTCGAGGTCTAGCAAAGTGTAAGTTGGGGGGGTGTGATGAGAGCCTAAAAGATACATTTTAGGCCCCTTAATGAGGACTTGGTTATACCGTCGAAAGAGATTAATTAGCTTAATTATGTTATTTTATTGTTTGTAGGTATTACAAATGCAAGGAGCGAAATTCAGAGCTAAAATGGAAGAAATCCCACAAAGCATGACAAACCGGAGTTGCAAGTAAGAAAGATGCCAAATATGGGAAGAGACTCAAACAAGAAAGCAAAGAAAGAGTCCAAACATGCCTTGGATATCCAACATGGGTCCCACTCACCCCATAGCATGCCAACATGGAAGGTCTTCTAATTACACCATTATTCTCGGAATTTTCAGGGGCAGCAACTTGAAATGGCCATAACTTTCAACTCGAGTGTCGGATTCATGAAATCTACATACTGTTGGAAAGCTCTTTTCGAGTAGATATCCGTGGATTCCAAGATTATATAAATTGGAGCTATATCGAGGGAGATATGACCTCGCGAAGTTTGCTGTGATGACCAGTGGGCCCGGACCCGACGGGAATCCATCTCCTGCACGAATTAAAGACCTTTTTCACCCCAAAACTTATAAATAAGAGCCCAAACTCGTTTTTGGGGATATTCACATCTTGGGAGAATTTTTGGGAGGCTTTCTTGGATCTTGGGGAAGAGCATCAATGGGGATTTCGTCAAGACTTCTTCGTCAATCGTCTTCCATGAGTAACTAAATCTCCATCTTAGGGTTGTGATGAAACTTTAGTTTTGTGTTTATGGCAATGTATAGGTTCTAGGGTTTTATTTTAAATGCTTTGATTATATGGCATTGATTTAATCCGTTGATTGGATTCGTTTATTAATGCAATATCTCTCTTGGTGTTTTATTCTTGTAGTTTGCAATACCAAGTCATATAATATGATGCTTGAATGAATGTGTTTGTTAAGTCTAGGATAATCTATGCCATAGAGATAGGTTATGCCCCGATTTGCATCCGCATCCCTTATTTGTTGACTTTGTGAAGGTTTGTAACCAGAACGAGTCTGGAAAGCATTGACAGTGAAACCCTAGACCTATATTCGCCATTGCACGAGGCTACGGTGGATTCATACCCTAAGACTTGTCTCTAATTGGATAAAGAAGTTGTCTTTAATTTGTTAATTTAGAAATCATTAATTTGTTAATCAAAACCAATCAACCCATTACTTCATTTTCTAATAGGATTAGTTTAATAATCAGAACTTTGTTTTCCAGTAGGATTAGTTTAGGAATTTAGGAAACAACACAACTTAGCCTTTTTGTCCCAGTGGATACGATACTCGGTTAACATCTCTGCTTTTGCAAGCAGAGATAATAGCGGAGAATAAATTATATTTGAAACCCTGGTCTAGGACTGATCAGCAACATATACATGTCTTTGAATATCATTCATTGTTAAGAGAGGAATCTAGAAAGAGATGAATCTGATCGAGAAAACTAGTATTGGCCAGCCACACATTCTACTTTACCCTCCAACACATTCTAAAAAAAAATTCTCAACATTTTCAATCTGATCATTATAAAAAGGTCAGGCTTGAGTTGAGGCCACACATTCTAGTTTACCCTCCAACAATGTTAAACCCACATCTTGTCAGTGTTTTTTTAATAGATATAGAAGCCATTTTGACTTAATTAAGCTGGCTCCATCTTCAGGTCTCCAAATAAATCAAGAGAAATTTGGATGTGTGTGTGCGTGCGTGCTGGGCAGGGGAGGGGGGGGGCTAATTATCCAAAAAAATAATGCACTAACCATTAGGAAGGGTGTAATTAGAAGCTAATAAACATGACATATGAGCTGAGCTGAGCAGAGGAGAAAATCTTTACCCCTATCCTTTGTTGATTTAAGCCCCCGTTGGTTGCAATCACCAAGCACCGATTCCTAATCGTGATATCTTCAGCAGCTGCAAGTTCAAGAACACAATCTAAATTAAAAAAAATAAACATAAACAAATCAGGAATTGCTAGCAATTTCCACCAAACATAATTCATCACAATCAAAGGATACAATGAGCCCTCATTCTTGAAAACATTAGAATATTATCATTCTCTTGCCCATAAAACCAGTCATCCCCTCTGATTCAATTCATATCAAGGAGCAAAAAAATCATTTAGACAACCAGTATATTGTATGTGAACTTTTTGCATTTGATATTGTTTTACAAAATCAAATGCAAAAATCAAAACATAAGGGCATATGTGTAGTTCATAATCAAATCTAAACAGGCTCTCTTGCCAGTTGTCTTTAAGGAGAAAAGAAAGAAAGAAGGCCCTTGGGTCCAAGGAAATGACTCATGCAAGGCATGAAATAGTAACCAACCAGAAACTGTTATGAATGAATTAGTTGGAGTCTATTAGAGAAGGTTATTCCCTCTTGTAATTCTGTTTGTAACTCTGTTAAGGCAGTTAGACTTTTGTTGTAACTCTGTTAAGGCAGTTAGAGGTTGTTAAGGTAGTTAGACATTGGATGGTTGTGTATAAGTAAGGGAGGGGATACTCTGGCCAATTCATGGTATTGTTTTGTAATAAGTTCTCTGGGTTGGAATAAGAGTAATAATACACTCTTTCTCCTTCTATATTCTTCTTCTTCCATTTCCAGTCTTTACATTGGTATCAGAGCAGACCTTTCTCGGCCTGTGAAGAGATCAATTAGCAATGGCGGATGGAACTAGGAGTCACGATCTCAAGAAACTCGAAGATTCCTTTCGGATTTTGAGAGAGCAACAAATCAGTTCAGCAAAAGAAACGACGAAAATCAAGAACAGCCTGGAATTCATGGCAGCAGTCACCTTCAAGTATGATCAAATGGTGGCTCATGTGTATGGGAAGCAACGCGAATCTGCACCTGGAGGTTCTGAAAATCACTTTGGAGCAGAGTCTTCCCAATCTCAGCCCTTCCCTGGGTTTGGAACTAGGTATGCCAAGATTGATTTTCCTAAATTTTTTGGTGAAAATCCATCTAGTTGGGTTTACAAATGTGAAAGATTTTTTGAGTATAATTGTGTTGAAGAGAATAATAAAGTGAAATTGGCAATCTTGCATTTATAAGACAGGGCTTTGCAGTGGTATCAATGGTTTGAGAAAACACATGTTTTAGTAAATTGGGATTTGTTTAAAAATGGATTAGTCTCTCGTTTTGGTTCTGATGTATATGAAGATGCTGTGGGTGACTTGACAAAGTTGAAACAAACAACAACTGTCAGGGATTATCAGGAACAATTCGAGATTCTTGCTAACAAAACCCAAGGCCTACCTGAACATTTTTTTACTAGTTGTTTCATTAGTGGGTTGAAGAAGGAGATAAGGGCCAATGTATTGATGTTTAAACCTGCAACTACCATGCAAGCCATTGGTTTGGCCAAGTTATAGGAGCTTAGTATTGAAGCTATTACCCAGAAGACTAGACTGCCATCAAGAAATGGAGAAAATTTTTCATCTGGGCCATTCAGGCCAAATTCTTTTCCTGCCATTCGCAGGGAATTACCAAAAGAGTTGGAGGAAAAGAAAGCAAAAGGTCTGTGTTTCAAGTGTAATGAAAAATTCACAAAAGGGCACCAATGTAAGAAAAAGCAGTTGTATGTTTTGGATGGGGACCAAGAGGACTCAACTCAAGAACCTATACAGGAGGAGGACAGTGAAGAACCTATCCTGGAACAAGAAGGTGAATTGCAGCAAGAAGGTGATTTGCAAATTTCTATTAATGCAATAACTGGTTCAGTCTCTTACAGAACCATGAGGATACATGGATGGGTCAAGAAACAAAAAGTGGTGATCTTGATTGATACTGGTAGTACCCATAATTTCTTGAACCAAGAAGTGGTTAAGAGAGCAGGTATAGAAACTGTGGTTACTGATCCTTTAACAGTATTTGTTGCTGATGGAACAAAGATGACCAGCAGGGCAGCTTGTAAAGGGTTCATATGGGAGATGCAAGGGGTGATCTTCCAAACATATATGAGGATTCTAGAACTCAAAGGGTGTGATATGGTGCTTGGAATTCAATGGTTGGCTACTCTAGGTCCTGTGAAATGGGATTTCAAAAATCTTAGTATGGAATTCACACTAAACAATAGGAGACATGTTCTGAGGGGTGGGAAGCAAGGGGAATCCAAGCTAGTAGATGCTGAACACATGAAGAAATTACTGCAGAAAAAACCTCAAGGGTTTGTGGCTCACATTTTTGTCATACAAGAGGCCCCTCCAGCAGTGTTTACAATAACTGAAGTTGAGCAGTTGCTATCCAAATATGCAGCA
>CP142461.1:22375000-22570000 GCA_038049695.1 Cinnamomum chago
GGATTGTTTTAGTAAAACCATAACATTCAGATTCCAAGGACCACAGGCAGAATTGATATTTCAGGGGAACAAGAGAAAAACTCAGGCAGGATTTATTTCAGTCTTGAAGGCAAGCAGATTAGTTCAGGGTGGGTGTCAGGCATTTATTGCGTTTATCACGGAGGATAAACAGTCCCAAGCGGTGGAGGATATCCCCATTGTGTGTGAATTTCCGAATGTTTTTCCAAAAGAAATCCCAGGATTACCACCAATTAGAGAAGTTGAGTTCACAATTGAGCTCCTACCAGGGATGGCTCCGATCTCCATTGCACCATACAGAATGGCTCCAGCAGAAATGGGTGAAATAAAACCCCAATTGCAGGATTTGTTGAGCAAAGGCTTTATTAGGCCAAGTGTTTCACCTTGGGGAGCACCAGTGTTGTCTGTGAAAAAGAAAGATGGAACTCTAGGAATGTGCATTGACTATAGGAAATTGAACCATGTGACCGTGAAGAACAAGTATCCATTGCCAAGGATAGACGAATTATTTGATCAATTGCAAGGAGCAGCCTATTTTTCCAAGATAAACTTGAGATCAAGGTACCATCAGTTGAGAGTTAAGGACTCAGATGTTCAGAAAACGGCTTTTAGAACGAGATATGGGCACTACGAGTTCTTAGTGATGCCCTTTGGTTTGACAAATGCACCCGCAGTCTTTATGGCTCTTATGAACAAAGTCTTTGCACCCTATTTGGATCACTCTACGATAGTATTCATTGATGATGTCATTGTGTGTTCCAAGAGTAAGAAGGAGCATGAGGAACATTTGAGGACAGCGTTGCTGCTTTTGAGGGACAACCATCTTTATGCAAAACTCGGTAAGTGGGAATTCTGGTTAGAGCAAGTTGCTTTTCTAGGCCACATCATCTCCAGAGAAGGTTTAACAGTTGAACCAGCCAAGATAGAGGCAATTGTTAATTGGATGAGGCCAAGCAGTGTGACAGAAATCAGAAGTTTTTTAGGGTTAGCAGGCTATTACAAAAGATTTGTCCAAGGTTTTTCGTCCATTGCAGCACCGTTGACAAAATTGACCAGAAAGAATGTCCCATTTGTTTGGACCGAACAATGTGAAACAAGTTTTTAAGAGTTGAAAGGAAGGTTAACCACAACCCCAATCCTTACATTACCATCAGGCAGCGACGGATTTATTGTTTATACAGATGCTTCGAATGTGGGGCTGGGTTGTGTATTAATGCAGGAGGGCAAGGTGATTGTTTATGGCTCAAGACAGTTGAAGGACCATAAGAAGAACTATGCAACTCATGACTTGGAATTGGCGGCAGTTGTTTTTCCTTTGAAGATGTGGAGACACTATCTCTATGGAGAGAAATTTGAAGTCCATTCAGATCACCGAAGTTTGCAATACTTGTTCTCACAGAAGGATTTAAATATGAGACAGAGACGGTGGATGGAGTATATCAAAGATTATGACTTCCCAATCAAGTATCATCCAGGCAAAGTGAATGTTGTAGCTGTTGCATTGAGCAGAAAATCAGTGATCATTGCCAGTTTGAAGAGGAATTGGTGTCTTACAGCAGTTTGAAGAGTTGCGTGTTGAAGTACAAACCCTGAAACTGGGTGCAATGTTAGCAAACATGATAGTATCAGAACCTACCTTCATCTAGAAGATCAAGGAAAGTCAGTTGCAAGAACCAGACATGGCAAAGATAGTAGAGCATATCACAGAACATCCAGATTTCAAGATGGTGAATGGGGTATTGTATTTTCATGACCGGTTGTGTGTACCAAATGTGGATGCCTTAAAGAGTGAAATAATGAATGAAGCTCACAGCATGAGATATTCTATGCATCCCGGTAGCATGAAGATGTACCACAATTTGAAGAATAGATTTTGGTGGAACAACTTGAAGAGAGAGATAGCAGCTTTTGTGTCTCGTTGTCTAACTTGTCAGTTGATTAAAGCAGAGCATCAGAAGCCCCCAGGTTTGTTACAACCGTTGGAGATTCCGGAGTGGAAATGGGAGCACATCACCATCGATTTCGTTTCCGGTTTGCCGAATACCAAGAAGGGGAATAATGCAGTTTGGATTATTGTAGATCTCTGACAAAGTCTGCTCATTTCATTCCGATGAAGACAGGGAATATGATGCATATGGCACCACTTGCAAAGTTATTTGTTGATGAAATTGTTAGTAAACATGGTCAGCCCGTCTCCATCACTTCAGACAGAGACAGCAGGTTCGTTTCAAAGTTTTGGAAAACTCTTCATGAGTCTATGGGTACCAAACTCCATTTCAGCACAGCATATCATCCTCAGACAGATGGTCAGTCAGAAAGGACGATACAGACTCTCAAAGACATGTTGCGTGCTTGCGTATTAGATTTCAAGGTTCAGTAGGATGAGTGCTTACCGCTTTGTGAATTTGCTTATAACAATAGTTAACACTCTAGCATCGGTATAGCACCTTTCGAGGCACTCTATGGTATAAGATGTAGAACTCCGGTTTGCAGGGAAGAAGTCGGTGAGCGTAGTTTTCATGGACCGACGATAGTTGGAGAGACAAGTGACAAGGTCAAACTGATTCAGGAACGTTTGAAGATCGCCCGAAGTAGGCAGAAGAGTTATGCAGACACTCGCCGAAGAGAATTGCAACTTCAAGTGGGTGACAAAGTGTTCTTGAAGATCTCACCTGTTAGAGGGACTTTGAGATTCGGGCAAAAGGGAAAATTATCTAGAAGGTTTATTGGTCCGTATGAAATTTTGAGCAAGATTGGGGATGTCGCTTATAGACTTGTGTTACCGCCGGAACTCTCCGGGGTGCACAATGTATTTCATGTTTCTACGCTCAAGAAATATGTTTCTAGTCCTTCACATATACTACAAGACGAACCTTTGGAGATTCGAGAAGATGCCTCGTATGTGGAATAGCCGATCAAGATCATTGATACCAAAGAGCAAAAATTGAGAAATCGGACTATTCATTGGGTCAAGGTACTTTGGGAAAATCACGAGCCAGAGGAAGCAACATGGGAATTGAGAGAGCAAGTGCAGAGGAAGTATCCACAGCTTTTACCAGAGGTAAATGTTTGTTTTATTTGGTGGACCAAATATCCTAAGGGGTGGAGGATGTTAGACCCCGACCCAGACTAATTCGATTAGTGCACGATTAGTGTGTGTTTAGTCCTAAGTGGGTTTAGTTGTCGCTGGGTTAGAAATAATTAGTTTAGTCCTGGATATAGCTTTGGGAATTTTGAGGACGTTTAGTGTTAGTTAGACACACTCAGGAAGGCCTGAGTGCACGTGTAAGCTTAGGAGGATCATATCGGTTTCCGTTTTTAATTGTGATTTTGATCTCATTTGAATGATTTTATTATGTGTTACAACTTTCGTTTTCAGCCCATCCATGTTTGTGAAAGTCCGGGGATCCGAACCCTAGAGGGGGGTGAATAGGGTGAGCTTCAATTATGACCAATTTTAATCAAATTTAACTTCTTTAAATTAAACTAGTCACAAGTGATGATTATCAAACAAAATGCGGAAGCTTAATAAAAACAATCACCACAAAGCAAGCACCATCACACAAGGATTTATAGTAGTTCGGCCTCAATGCCTACATCCACTACCGGCTTGTGATCCAACACCCCACCGGATTTCCACTATTTATGCTTTTCAATAGGCTAAGCAATAACCTTTACAATGATGTTTTTCAAGGCTCAACATCAACCTATTACACTATGTTTTTCTTAGGCTAAGCAATAACCTCTTCAACCACAAGGTTGGTTATCTCTCTAATTAGTGTCTAAAATACACTTGATGGAGATTCAATTATGCTCATTACAATGCCTCTTAATTAGGCGGATATGGAAGTGAAAAACTAATTCATACACACACACACACACTATAAATGCAAAGATGAATGCTCAATGTGTATGTATGATGTCCTCAATCATTTTTAAAATGAAAGCTCATAAATGTATGCCTGAGGCTTTTGAAAGTTTTAGCTCATAAAAACATTTATGATTGAGGTAAGAATGCAAGTCACATGTTAAAAATAACTTGTACAAGATATACATTTGTATCCTAAACAAGTTGTGAAATTCTAAGTACAAAACATGTGATGCATAGGGATGTCAATCAAATCAACAATGTAGCTCAAAACATAAAAATAGATTTGATTGAAATTAGGGGACAAATCTTATGTAATTATAAATACAACTTGAAAATGATATACCTATCAATGCAAAGCAAGTTGTGAAACTTTAAAACAAAATAACATATGATTTGTGAATTTGTTGAATCCAAATCATAAGATAGATTTGAAAGAGATTTTCTTATGATGAAAAACAACAACCAAAGATTCAACCAAGTATAGGAATCATGTTACATATAATTTCAAAGATTCTTTCATTAACATGATTTACTTAGATTTACCAATTAAAGTACTACTTGGATTGAATCAATAGTGATGCATCCAAAACAATAAATCAATTCAAAACATAAAACATGTTAAGGACACAACAACTCATAGTTTATCATGCTACAAAAGATTTACCAATAATTAAGCAAAGCATGAAAACAAATTATTAAGGAAAGTAGAGCTTACTTGGTGATTTAACTTCATTAATCCAAGCTTTAGCTTTCCTAATGGTCCCCTTCATCCCTTAGTTCATTCCCCTTTCATTGGCCTCAAAACCTCTCAAGGAGGGCCTTAAAATTCTCAACTTTTGGCAAAGGAATGAACTAGTATTTATAGCCAAAACAGCCCAACGGCTAGTCCCCCGGTCGACCTGGCCCTTCCCCGGTCGACCTGGTCTTCACAACGGCCAAAAAAGTGACCGTTTGAAAAATGGCCAACGGTAGTATACCCGGTCGACTTGGGCCTGGCTCGGTCGACCTGGTACACTGCGTTTCTGGCCTGGGACCAAAATTCCCTAAAATTCATTTTTCAAAGTATTTTTGGTTGGGAATGTTTTGGGCCATTAAATCAAGCTTAAAAACATGTTTTAAATCATTCTAAGGGTTTTAAAACATGAAACATAAAAAGCCAAAAAAGATTCGAAATTATAAAACCAATGGCTTGCTTGATTTTCTAAAACTCCTTTTTCAAAAACAAATGCATCCAAGATTAAAAACAAAAAAATGCATAAATCAATAAATCTTCAAGTCTAAAAACCAATGCATGTGAAGATCAAGATTTCAAGATATTCTTAAATCAATGCATATGTGTGTAAATCAAATGATGCTAGAATGATAATGCATCCATCAAATTGCAATCTACAAAATTCCTAACAGTTTGTAGCCCAAAAACCCAAGTTTTGACCCAAAAAAAAGGGTGAAATTATCTTTTATACACAAATCTGGACACAAATTTTGAGATCTCAAAACCATGTCAAAAATATACTTTTTCGAAACTAGATATTTCGAGGATCATTTTATCCTTCTTCGTCGAGTTCATTCAAGGCCCGCAAGATCATGTTTTCATTGATGCAAGATTTGGCCATTGGGCCCTATTTGCTAAGGTTTTGAGTCAACCCTTTCCTTCTTTCCCTCTTTTCATTCTAAAACCCTAACCCTAGAGCAGCCAAGAGGAGAAACCTTTTCTCTCCACTTTGTTCTCTTGAATGATCAAGCTAGAAGACTCCGAAGAGAATTCCAAGACCATCATCTTCTTCCTCTCATCCTAAGCTTTCCATTGATGCAAATTTATTGAAGTTTCTAGTTGGGCAAGAGCTCCATTTTCTTCCTTCGCTCTTGTTTGGCCTTTTCTAGGTAAGAGCTCCAACCCATCTCTTTAATGGAGCCTTTTTGGTTTCTAAAGATCTTGTTTTTCATATTACAAACCCTTTTATGAAAATGGGTTTCTTGTTTTCAAGATCGAGTGAGTTTAGTGTGGTTTTCATGGGTTTTGTAGTCTTTGGATTAGCTTGAGTGGAAGTGCTTGGAGAAGTTGTGACATCTTTGACTAAGGCAAGTAACCAATCGAGGATGGATGACAGCATTTCTGCATTTGATTTGTTTTCTTGTCATTCCTCTCATTTCATTGAAATTTATGTCTTGAATGGAAAATTTTGGGGATTTTGTTTAGATTGGAGAATGGGAATGTGATGTCTCAATTTATGCTATGAAATGTGTGTTTTAACCCTTGGAGAGCATGTAGGCTCAGGGAAGTGCAGGTGAATGAGAAACAAGAAGAAAGGAAGAAGAAAATGTGAAAAATCTAAAGTGAAATGCACTTCCCGTGCAGTTTCGATCAACCGCTAGTCAGCTGGCAGCTAGCCGAAATCCCTGTTTCGGCTAACCGCGAGCTGAGCGAGCTCGGCGGTTCCTTTTTCAGAAGCTGGCATCTGCATCAGGGTTCAGCGGTCAGCTTACGGCTAGCCGCCAAGTCCCATTTCGGTTAACCGTAAGTCAACCGACGTCAGTTAGGTTTCTTTTCCAGAGAGTTGCGTTTGGACCTGGGTTTCCAGCAGTCAGCCGTCGGTCAACTGGCGGCTAGCCGCCAGATCCTAGTTCGGCTAGCGGACACCTGACTGCGAGCTGACCGAATTTAACACCATTGCCATTTTGAAGAATATTTGTGAGAACGAAAACTAGAACATGTAAGTGACCTTTAGCCTGATGTTGTGTACTCGAAACCTGAGATGTCTTTGAACTTCCGGGGCACCGCTTCTCTTTTAAATTCCAACATTTCGGCTTCGTTTACACAAAGATCAACCAAAGGTCCTTACATGTGCTTGATAGGCTTTGTGTTCGTACTTTGGTTTTGATACAATGAATACCATTGTGCACTCATTTTGAAGTTTATGTACAAGCTCGTTTTGAAGATTTGTTTCAAGAAAAAGGGGTCACTTCTTAAGCGTGTTATGCATATTAATTATGCCTTTTGCTAGTCGTGTTTATCGTGTTTTAATAAGTGACTTTCCCCTTTTATCTCGACATGTTTAGACAGTGCTTCGCGTGTTTTGTGCATTCATGAATTTAAGTGAACACCACTGAGCTTGGACTGCCCTTTCAGTTTGATCCACTATCTGGGGGTCCTTAAACATGTGGACTGTCTGCAGACTGGTCGTGTATTTTATTACACAACGTGCGTGTCTGGTTCCGCGGCCGGAATCCCCGTATATGTGGAAATCGTATCGTGATTATATTATATATATCGTGCTTGTCGCGCGTGCTTGCTCTTTTCATTATAAATGATAGAAAAATGATGGGCTCTTTGTGGAATGTAACTATTCATGATATTATAAGTATTCATGTCAAGTTTTGCTCGTATTTTGAAATGTACCTTAGTCATGTAACTGTTTACAATTCAGCAAAATGTCTTTATATGTTTCCTTAAACGTTTACTACTTATATGCTCATGCCTAAATTGATTACCTGTCAAACCGTTGTGTTTGACCCATTGTATGTTGGTGCCCAGGTGCAGGTGACGTTGCCTTTGAGGAGGAGCGTCCAGAGGTGGCTTTTGAGCCACCCCCAGTCAGAGAGTGGCAACCCAATGATGTCAACTAGACATCGGGCGGGTTCTTGAGTTTCGCTACACTTTGTCATGGGTTTATTTTTTGGTTCTTTTAAGAATTGTATTGGCCTTTATTGGCCTCTTATGGGATGTAACTAAACTTAACTTACTGTTGTGTTAGTCTCATAACTTGAATTACAATCCGTCTATATGGACAAACTCACTGGCCCGATTTTAGGCCAGATCCGACGTGGAGGTCCAACTGGCGCTGACCTCAGCAGGAAGTGTCCACTTGGACTTTCTCTTTTCAGTTTTCACTTTATCAAATGGGCGCCAGAATGAAGGAATGAAAACAGAAAAGGGGGGAAGCGGTCTGAGAGTGAGAAACAGAGGAAACCTACAGACCTCTGGTTTTCTCCCTTCCACAAACGATCCTCCCTCCTCATCGCCCGCCTGGATCGAATCTCTATCCCTCTTTCGAGCACGGCAGTCTCTCTCTCTAGCTCTCTCTCTCCGCGACAGTCGCGCGCCTGGATCTCATCTCCCTCCCTCTCTCGAGCACTGTAGTCTCTCTCTCTCGCTCTCTCTCTCCGCGACAGTAACCTGGTAAGCGCATTCATGTTTCTCTTGCGACATCAAATGCAAGTGGTCCTCAAAGGTCTTAGGAAGTAAAAAAAAAAATGACAGCATTGTATATTCTGTCCCTTTCATTTTTATTTTTTTTAATGATATGGATCTGTTGCAGGCATAATATCTCTTACAAAGTTATTACACTTATAACACGACAGTTCCACACCACCCTTCATTTGCATTCATGATGATGAATGCAAACACCACTTCAATCTTGGAATTCTGAGATGGGTTTGATTTGTATTGTACTGTTTGAAGAAATAATCTTTCTCAATGCACTTTTCCCTTTTCCATTTGAAGTTTTAGGTATCTGTCCCAAAAGTTGAATTTTTTTTTTTTTTTTTTTTGGTTATGGAGATGGGCTATTTGAGATGGGTTCGGTTACACAACACTTTTCCCTTTTCCATTTGAAGTTTTGGGCATCTGTCCCAAAAGTTGAATTTATTTTTTATTTTTTGGTTATGGAGATTGGCTATTTGAGATGGGTTCAGTTACAGCACTTTTCCCTTTTCCATTTGTAGTTTTGGGCATCTGTCCCAAAAGTTGAATTTCTTTTTTTTGGTTATGGAGACGGGCTATTTGAGATGGGTTTGGTTACAAAGATTTAGTAAGTAGTTGGAAATTATTGTCATTGGTGAGTATCTCACAGTGAGTTTGGATTACAATTTGAAATTTCATTCTGTTTAAGATAGAGATTAGCATTGGGTAAACTACCAAATCTCTCACCTTGATTATTCTTAGGCAATGCAAATATCTAAAGTGAGTGAGCAAACTGTGCTGTAAAAGTGGTTGAGTTCTGACCATGGAAGATTTCATAAGGTGGGCCCCACTGTGAGATTTACATGGCTGGATTGTGGATTCTGAAATCTGCAAAAAACTGTGGGTAGTTTTCCAATTGGCCAGTCCAGCACGATTGGAAATTCGGTCCATATAGACTTTTTGTCCAACAATCCAACCAATTGTTCTCACTGTTTAGATTGTATCACAAATATATGAAAATGGAATATCAAAGCAATTCAATTTCCTCCATCTCATATTGTTGCGTTCCTCACTTGTTTTACAATTTATTTCTAGTTGTAAGTCATAAGGTCAGACATTAAATTCCATTTAGGAGATTCTCTCCTACTCAAATTTTTAGGAACCATTTGGCCATTTCTAACTTTGGATCGTTGTAGCTCTGTGTAGAGTTTCGGACTAAAACTCTTTTAGCCAGCCTTGAATTCAAAAGAAAAGCTCCGCTGAATTGGCACCGGAGCTGAACCATTTTTTTTCTCAAGCAAAACCCGTCATATACACACACAATATATTTTGATTTACAAGAGTAGGTTCGAAACTGCACTACCACACTGGATTATAGGGGAGTTTACCCGGCTTCCCTCTGGGCCCGGAAGAATTAGTCCAACCCAAAGGGTTGGGAACCCTCCAATAGCAAGAAAAAAAAAACTATGGTTCTAATTTCTATTTTTTTTTCCGGAGGTATAAATAGTCATGGTCTTTCAATCCGAAAGGTGTCCCTATGGCATTGTTCTATTCACTCACTTCCATATTCTGTAAACCGTCATGCTTATAAACACATAATGAGTCCCTCCATAATTCTGTGATTCAAATGCTTTAATCTAATGTGCACATGCACTTCACCTCATTTCAAATAAAAACAGAGAGAAAGCACACCCAAAAATTGCATCCTAATGTTGATATGCTCTACAAAACATTCTTAAGTCTTGACATTGTAAGAATACGTTGACGACCTTAATGAATTATTGTTATATGCAGATGATAAAGATTTTTAAAAAAATAGTACAACACAAATGATCACGTGGGGCCCAAGTTCATGACTAACCTACAGTGTGATCGAGAAGAGAAGGTGGCAGTGACTTTTGAGAGGCAGAGAGATCAATCTACAAAATTTATCTGATCATTATAAAATTATACCAAGTTCCTCAATCAGTAGGATGCATGATGCATGATGCATTGGTGCCTCCTCAAGTACTGATGTAAAGTTGGTTGTGATGTTGAGGATGAGCTTATCCATGTTCCATGCAACGTGCACATCATACTAACTGTACTCCATCCTAGCCGTCCATCACAGACCGGTTTCCTCAGTCTTTTTGACATTTCTTATAGGAAGGTGAGGTGGGGAGAATGGACATTTCTCTATAGGTATTGTTTGTTTGTAGGGTGGAGTAAAGTAACACAATTAGTGGTATTTTAATTATAAATTTCTTTTGACATTCAATCCAAGGATTGTGGATTCTGAAATCTGCATAAAACCGTGGGTAGTTTTCCAGTTGGTCAGTCTAGCACGATTTCCTCATCAAAATCTCATTAGATTGGTTGAATCATTGTTTTTAGTTTTTACTTGTTCATATTGGATAACATTGAGGCCTAAAATGAAGGTAACTGTTCTGTTCTAGTTTTTCCTGGATTTATATTCATGTGTGTACTGAATTGAAGATTTGAGTTAATTTTGACAGTCCACAAAGCTTGGATCATATTGTTTTCCTTAGTGTACAAAGCGTAAATCATATTACAATTTGGAGGGCTAGCTCTCTAATGTTGGTCCATATCTCAATGATCCTCTCTAAATCATGAGTTCTAGCTCTCTACTGGGCCATTTGGAGGGCTATAAATGATTTGGTTTGGCTCTCTCTCTCTCCCACATACTCTCTATGGTTGGGTATGAATGATACGTAGGCTCAAGTTATGTTGCTAATGAAAAAGAATAAAAGGTGAATGCTCTAGCTTAGATTTACAAAATGATGCTTCATTTTTCTTAATACTTGCATTTCTTTTATCGAGTTATTCTAAACACATGAATATTTTGTTTGTTTTTTAGAATCATGGAAGAAGATGGGTTATCACGTGAATTTGATCGAGACATCAATGAAATTGAAATGGGGACGGTTTATCATGAATTAAATAGTGTTGAGATGGAGAAGACCTTGGAGGAAAGCGAACACTTAAAAGAGGTAGTAATGGAACCTCAGAGGGGAATGTTATTTGGTTCAATTGAAGAAGTACATGAATATTATGCAGGATATGCCAGGCAGATCGGGTTTGCTGTCGCCCAACGAACCTCAAAAAAGGGATTGGATGGAAAAAAGAGGTTTATTACAATTGGATGCACTAAGGGTAGAAAGACAAACCCAAGTGCAAGCAACCCAATTAAACCCCGTCCACAATCAAGAACAAATTGCAAGGCAGCGATAAATCTTTCTTTGCAATTCGACGGGAAGTGGCTTCTGAACAAATTTAAGATTGAGCATAACCATGATATGAGTCCGAATAAAGCTCTCTACCACAAGAGTAATCGGGTAATCCCATCACACGTGAAGAGGCAGCTTGAATTGAATGAGAAAACGGGAATTAGATTAAACAAGACTGTTAGCTAATGTGTGGTAGAGGCAGGGGGGCATGGGAATTTGACATGGTTAGCAAAGGATGCAAGAAACTACGTGGATAAACTGAGACGGTTAGAATTCAAGGAAGGGGATGCAGAGGCAATGCTAAGCTATTTCAGAAAAATGCAGCAAGACAACGGATCCTTTTTTTATGTCATGGATCTTGATTTAGAGCATCGAGTAAGGAACATCTTCTGGGCTGACACGAGAAGTAGAGCAGCATTCGCTGAGTTTGGTGATGTGGTCACATTTGACACCACTTATTTGGTTAATAAATATGATATGCCTTTCGCTCCTTTTGTGGGTGTGAATCACCATGGACATTCGGTGCTGTTAGGTTGTGGATTGATATCAAAAGAGGACACAGATACGTTTGTATGGTTGTTTCAGTCTTGGCTTGATTGCATGTCTGGGTCTCCTCCTAATGCCATAATCACTGACTAGGATAAGGCCATGCAAAATGCAATAGGAATAGTATTTCCTAAAGCACGGCATCGGTGGTGTTTGTGGCATATCTTGAAAAAGTTGCCTGAAAAATTGAGGGGGTATAATGAATATGAATCAATTAAATTTCATCTTTTAAATGTTGTATATGATTCAATGAAAAAAGAGGAGTTTGAAGAGAATTGGGCCAAGTTTGTTAGTGCATATCAGCTAGAAGACAACGATTGGCTTGCTGGATTGTACGATGAGAGGTCCTGATGGGTGCCAGCATTCGTGAAAGATATTTTTTAGGCAGGGATGTCAACAACCCAACGTAGTGAGAGCATGCATGCTTTTTTTGATGGCTACATCAATTCTAAGACCACATTGAAGCAGTTTGTAGAGCAGTATGATAATGCTTTGTCTAAGAAGGTGCAACTAGAAGCTGAGGAAGATGCCCGTTGTTTCAATGTATACATTCCACGTGTGACCCCTTACGAGTTTGAGAGACAATTTCAAGAAGCGTATACTCTTGCTAAATTTAAGGAGTTTCAAAATGAAATAGCAGGTAAGATACGTTGCAATATTTCCTCAGTTAAGGTAGGAGCTGAGTTTTTTGAATATGATGTGGAGGAAGATGTGATAGTAGGAGAAGACAATATCAAACCTTTTACTTTCTATGTTCATTTTGATGAGATATCAAGAGAAGCTAATTGCAGTTCCCGGTTGTTTGAGTTTAGAGGTATTCTTTGCAAGCATATCATCGTTGCTTATTTGAAGAAGAAAGTCTATCAAATACCGGGGAAATACATTTTAGAAAGGTGGAGTAAAAATGTGAGAAGAAGCCACACAAAAATCAAGATCAAGTATGACAATTGGGAGAGTAAGCCTGAAGGACGTCGTTACGACAAAATGTTGACTATTTTCAATCGGGTCAGCGATAAGGCCATTGATTCCGATGAAAAGAGTCAGATGGTAGTGTCCTCGTTGCTAGAAGTGGAAGCTGAGCTAGATGTTTCTAAAGAGGTTGCTTTATGCAATAGACCTATGTCTATAGGTGTACATAAAGCTTCAATGTCATGTCATGATGATAGTCTTTCTTTGCAAGAGAGCAATAACCGCGTGTGTGATCCAATCAAACGCCGCCAGAAGGGCCGACCGCCAAAAAAAAGAAGACAGTCTAAGATTGAGACAATTATTAGGAAGAGTCAGAAAACAAGCACAAAGATGACAAAGAATGTTAGTCTAAAAGTTTTATTTTTAATATCAAATAAACACTTCATTCAATTACTCACAATCTAATTCATATCAACTTCGTGCATGTGCAGGGTACGACGGTGGTCAATCAGGGAGATGAGATCATCACGCAAGATTCTGTGAATTTAACCGTAAGAATGCCACCTATTTACTATATGTTATGCTTAACTTTATTGCATATGGCCTCATATACTTATTGGGGAAAATCTTCATCCTGAACAGTTCTATCTTGTATCTCAACAGGGCGCATGAGGACACTGCATGTGATTGGTCACAGGGATAATCTTTTGTATAGGCAAATTGCATATATATGTTACTTAATCTTTTGTATATGAATGGAACTATCTTTCATATTCTATACAAGAGCGAGCTTCAGGATAGAGTGACATGGGTAATTGAATCTCAATTTGATAAGCATTGTTTAAAAATACAGTTCATACTTTCTTAGTAAACTTTTATTTTGCTTGAGATTAATTCATGATATTTCGTGTTGCAGGACCAAGTTTTAGAAGACAACCTTCTTCAGAAGATGGATTTTTGGCACATGCTGTGCTATTTTGAGCTCCTTGTGACAGATTTTGTATAGACAACTTGCAGATATCTGTTAATTAAACTCTTGTATATAACTAGAACAATCTTTCAGATTGGATTTTATTAATGTAATTATTGTAAATTTGATCAATGTAAGTAGTGCTTCACCAGATTACTTGCCAATCTAATTGGTCCCCTTTTGTATTCGATGTAAAATCTTGGTATTAGATGGCATATGCGAAGGTCTGACAAAGCAAATTCACAGGTTTCAATTCTGTGTAATAAGGTTGGATGAAAGAAATATTGTGTTATTATTGTTTCATTCAGCAAATAGATTGTAGACTTCAAAATGGCAGGGCAATACTATGGTTTGAATCTTGATATGCGTAGGTTCAACCCTGATTGAGAAGGTTTTATGAATAAAATACTGACGTTTCAGGGAGGTCATTAGGCAAAGTCCACCTCTATTCGATGTGAAATCTATTTATTAGATGGTATCCGTAGGTCAAACCTTAGTATATAACGATTCAAACCTTAGTATATGCCCTGCCATATATTCAAAATTTTATATCGAATACAGGGGTCATTAAACACTTCAACCTCAGTATTTATTGCATATATCCTCAGCATACAGTTTTAAAACCTATGAATATTCTTTGTCAGACCTCCTCATATCCCCAAGGTTTTATATCGAATACAGGTTGGTCAAAGTCTAACGAAATAGTGAAAACTCAGTATTTCATTCAAACAACCTTAGTACACAGAGTTAAAACCTGCGAATATGTTTTGTGAGACCTACGCATACCATCTAATAAATAGATTTTACATCGAATAGAGGTGTAAGTAGTGCCTAAGGACCAACCTGAAACCTCAGTATTTTATTCATTCAACCTTCTCAAACAGAAGCTCAACCTCAATATATAATGATTCAAACCTTAGTATATGCCCTGCCATATATTCAAAATTTTATATCGAATACAGGGGTCATTAAACACTTCAACCTCAGTATTTATTGCATATATCCTCAGCATACAGTTTTAAAACCTATGAATATTCTTTGTCAGACCTCCTCATATCCCCAAGGTTTTATATCGAATACAGGTTGGTCAAAGTCTAACGAAATAGTGAAACCTCAGTATTTCATTCAAACAACCTTAGTACACAGAGTTGAAACCTCCGAATATGTTTTGTGAGACCTACGCATACCATCTAATAAATAGATTTTGCATCGAATAGAGGTGTAAGTAGTGCCTAAGGACCACCCTGAAACCTCAGTATTTTATTCATTCAACCTTCTCAAACAGAAGCTCAACCTCAGTATATAACGATTCAAACCTTATATGCCCTGCCATATATTCAATATTTTATATCGAATACAGGGGTCATTAAACACTTCAACCTCAGTATTTATTGCATATATCCTTAGTATATAGTTTTAAAACCTATGATTATTCTTTGTCAGACCTCATATCCCCAAGGTTTTATATCGAATACAGGTTGGTCTCTTGTCTAACGAAACAATGAAACCTCAGTATTTCATTCAACCAACCTTAGTACACAGAGTTGAAACCTGCGAATATGTTTTGTGAGACCTACGCATACCATCTAATAAATAGATTTTACATCGAATAGAGGTGTAAGTAGTGCCTAATGACCACCCTGAAACCTTAGTATTTTATTCATTCAACCTTCTCAAACAGAAGCTCAACCTCAGTATATAACGATTCAAACCTTAAAATATGCCATGTCGTATATTCAAAATTTTATATCGAATATAGGGGTCATTAAACACATCAACCTCAATATTTATTGCATATATCCTTGCCATACAGTTTTAAAACATATGAATATTCTTTGTCAGACCTTCTCATATCCCCAAGGTTTGATATCGAATACAGGTTGGTCTCTTGTCTAACGAAACAATGAAACCTCAGTATTTCATTCAACCAATCTTAGTACACAGAGTTGAAACCTGCGAATATGTTTTGTGAGACCTACGCATCCATCTAATAAATAGATTTTACATCGAATAGAGGTGTAAGTAGTGCCTAATGACCACCTTGAAACCTCAGTAGTTTATTCATTCAACCTTCTCAAACAGAAGCTCAACCTCAGTATATAACGATTCAAACCTTAAATATGCCATGTCGTATATTCAAAATTTTATATCGAATATAGGGGTCATTAAACACCTCAACCTCAATATTTATTGCATATATCCTTACCATACAGTTTTAAAACATATGAATATTCTTTGTCAGACCTTCTCATATCCCCAAGGTTTGATATCGAATACAGGTTGATCAAGTCTAACAAAACACTAAAACCTCAGTATTTCATTTAACCAACCTTAGTATACAGAGTTGAAACCTGCGAATATGTTTTGTGAGACCTACGCATACCATCTAATAAATAGATTTTACATCGAATAGAGGTGGACTTTGCCTAATGACCACCCTGAAATCTCAATATTTGATTCACAAAACCTTCTCAATCTGGGTTGAACCTACGCATATAAAGATTCAAACCATAGTATATGAACCACGCTGAATGAAACACTTCAACCTAAGTATTTATTGCATATATCCTTAGTATACAGTTTTAAAACCTATGAATATTCTTTGTCAGACCTCATATCCCCAAGGTTTTATATCGAATATAGGTTGGTCTCTTGTCTAACGAAACAATGAAACCTCAGTATTTCATTCAACCAACCTTAGTACACAGAGTTAAAACCTGCGAATATGTTTTGTGAGACCTACGGATACCATCTAATAAATAGATTTTACATCGAATAGAAGTGGACTTTGCCTAATGACCACCCTGAAACCAACTGTATTTTATTCATAAAACCTTCTCAACCTAGGTTGAACCTACGCATATAAAGATTCAAACCATAGTATTGCCCTGCCATCTTGAAGTCTGAAGATTTTATATCCAATACAGGGGTTTGCTGAATGAAACAATAATAACACAATATTTCTTTCATCCAACCTTATTACACAGAATTGAAACCTGTGAATTTGCTTTGTCAGACCTTCGCATATGCCATCTAATACCAAGATTTTACATCGAATACAAAAGGGGACCAATTAGATTGGCAAGTAATCTGGTGAAGCACTACTTACATTGATCAAATTTACAATAATTACATTAATAAAATCCAATCTGAAAGATTGTTCCAGTTATATACAAGAGTTTAATTAACAGATATCTGCAAGTTGTCTATACAAAATCTGTCACAAGGAGCTCAAAATAGCACAGCATGTGCCAAAAGTCCATCTTCTGAAGAAGGTTGTCTTCTAAAACTTGGTCCTGCATTGTATATCAAGTGAGCCTGGAGTGTGGCTAGTTGATATAAAATATTCTCAAATGAGCCTAGGTTGTATTCGATCCAAAAAAAGGTTGAATGACTGAAGTTCTGAAATCCCAAAATAGGGACATCATCGTTTCAGAATCTCTTGAACTCCCTCACATGAACACATATTTCTATACAAGAAATTATGTACACCACCTGCAACAAAATATGAGATCAATGTTAGAAAACAAAAAAAAAATCACCGGACAATAAAAATGTAAGAGAGTATTAATTTGATCACCAACACCATAAAGAAGAAATATTAATAAGATGATAGTTTTTGTTTTTACCCATTCCATAAGAAACTCTGCCAGGTCAGCCTATGAGTCTTCATGTTTGTCATTCAGTATTCGACCAAGCAATAAATGTGCTTCTATTTTTCTCCTATAATACCGGATTTCATCCTATTCCAAGAACAAAGAAAAAAGAAAGAAAAAAAAGAAGGAAAGAAAGAAACAGACAAAAAAATTAGAACAAGGAGATGGAGTTGTATACGTAAATTTGCTTATAAAAAATCACAGTATTTATCGGCTGGAAATCAAATGTATCGCCACGCGATAGACAGCCCATAAATTTCATCACGAAGACGCCACAATCATAACTGTTAAAAAAGGGGTATATAAGATGGATTGTTATACCAATTAGAATAGATATTATATTTTTCATACGAGCCTCTAATAGAGAGACATACCCATTGTCTTGTTGAGGGCAATCATCAACGAAATGAATATCAGCCTTTTCCTAATTACGAATCTTCCTTTGTACAAATTGTTCTTTTAAGAAAGATACCTGCATAATCTCCATATAACAGTTAAGTTTTATATACAAGTACATTGTTTATTTCGAACATTTCACAGGAGCATATACCTTATTATGGGTACTCACCGTTTCATTCACGTATGTAACGTCACCACAAGACTTCAAAGAGTTGTATATACAAAACAACTTCTTGTTTGAATCAAGTACAAGGAGAAGCCAGTGTTTTGAAGCCCAATTCATTGGGATAAATATTCTGTCCCACGAGGTTAAGATGGACTTCAAATTCTTCGCATTTAAATGCTTTTTAATTGACTCTTCATTGTTGGAATGTAATGCCGTCTGGGAGTTAGTAAGCTACATGTTAGCACTAATATTCAAAAATTAAAAAACACTACAAATATTAGGAAGAATACTTACATTAAACCACGAAGTGAAGAAGTAACATTTCAATGAAGACATCTTCCCTGTTGGCTTTCTCCCACTCATCAACTTAGCATAGGTATCAATAATCTAGAAGTGAAGATAGCATGTTCAGTGTTAGTTGTCAAGGTTTCAAATTGTATACATGATTGAATGCTTATAAGAAGATGTGAAATTAACTACCAACCTTATCGGATATCCAACCTTCTTCATCCAATAAATTCTTGATTTCTGAACGCCAAATGTTTAGCTTGCCCACCTCCTCAGCACTAAAGAAAGCGAACTTATTATTTAGTAATTAATAAATATAAATACTGATTATCTAGTGTGAGTACTATGGTATAAAGTGATTAGGTTTATAATGGTTCATACTCTTTTCCAACTTTGGCTTCAAAACTTGCAATTGCATCCTCCTCTTCTTTCGAAATGTCAATCTTTGAGTGGATTTCATCCGCAATCAATCTCTCTCTCTCTCTCTTGTGGCAAGTTCCTTTATTCTTCGTTCTTTGCAAAGTTGCTTTTGTGCATGCATCATATGGGGTCCGTAACATCTGCGATGGCTTCCGAACTCTACCCCCATTTTTCTTTGAAATATTCTCGGCGGCTCTTGATGTATCAACACAACTAGACATTGACGGAATTGGAGAAGAAGGATGAAATACGATGGAGTGAGGCATCCACAATATCCACGGGCGAGTGAGGCACCGAGATCCCTCTATTTCGCAACTCCATATTTTCACTCCTTAATCGTTCATTCTCTTCCTCCAATATGGTGATCCTTAGCTCCAAATCCTTAATCTTCGTTATATAGTTCTCGCGATCACCCTGTGTAAGTTTCATATAGTTAGTGAAAAATAGATTTAAAACATGAAGTTAATATTAAAGATTTTGAATAGCATTTTCCACTTTTAAACAAATATGGCTAAAGTTACAATGATATCCGGCATGCGTTCCTCCATTCTCCTGACTATGAAATCAGCCATCGTCGTTGTCTCCTGTAACCCATAATTAAAACAAGTATAAGTCACAAGAAGGATGCAACCATACAACCATGACCAAGTACTTTAAATTAAAGAATAAAAATAAGTTAAAAATACCTGAGAGACTTTTGGGGGAGATAACAAGGTCATTTCTTCTATAGTTGGAGTGATTTCCTCACTGACCTAAAAAATAGAGTATTTGTTTCATTTATTGTAGTCAATATCATAAATTACTACAAGAAGTAAATCATAGAGAAAAGTGAAGGTATACATACCTCTGCATAGCTAAGATTGTCCAATATAGCTTTAAAAGACTTGCTTTGCATGTATTTCGAACTCTTAGCCCATCGCATATAACGTGGATAAGAATTGACGTGAATAGGCTCAAATCGGTTAACATATTCATAAAACCAAGGCTGTAAGAAAGGGTATAAGAATGTAAGTGAAGATGTAAAAGTCACAAGTTCTATGGTATTGTAACAATTATAAAAACCATAATTAAAAAGGAATAAAAGGATAACTACTTACTTCCAAGAGCATGACACATCCATTTATAAATCCAGTCGTCTTCCTCGAGCTTTCGCGTATACTTTTTATCAAGAACTCATGTATAGCAATAGCCCATGCATAATCATTAACTTTTTCCAACTTATCAACCATGAATATGATATTGAATGGAAATGACCGACATGATTTTGGAAAAAGAAGGGTACTACAAACATACAACATGTAAAGCTTCTTGAAATCAGCAATCAAATCCAACCTCTTCTTATCCAACGACTTCTTCTTGTTAGATGCAATCTTCTTCGAGATTACTTTTAAATCCTTCTCTAATGTTTCCGTTCCTATATAGTTCTTTTCGATATATTTCTCCAAAAATTCACATTCTTCTGGCAAAACCCTTGTCTCTAATTGTATTCTTTCTCCATTCATATTCAACCCCATTATCAGCGCGACATCTTGAGGTAGAATTGGAAGGAGCTTTCCTCCAAGTTGAAATGCACTTTTTTCATTATCCCACCGAGTTATTATCGTTGACAAAAATGTACGCTGGCATTTCAAGTTCGCAGGCATCTCTGTAAAATGTTTAAAAGGTGTTTCTCCAATCGCATTAATATGAACGTCTTCTAACTTTAAATCCTCAATGAACTTGATTAAACCTTGAAGGGCATCATTTCGTATCTAATTTTACAATTTCATTTGTATTTTGGTTGGCCTGTATCAAATTACAACAAAAGAAAAATAAAATAAACACGAAATTCAAATGAGAAGACACTAATGAATTGAAGTCATGTTCAGTGATTACCATGATTCAGTCTATACTCCCTCCCTTCGATATTAAATCCAAGAAAACTTCAGCAGCCAACCCAATCAGTAGTACCAAAACGACCCAACTAGAAATGAACAAGAAAAAAAAATAAAAATCAAAACCCAATCACCAAAAAAATCAAACAAGAAAACATGAAACCAGCACCCGTATTCTCCTTTCCTTACTGCATGCTCTCTCTCTCTCTCTCTCTCTAATCAAGATCCAAGTACCTCAACACCTGTGACTGACACCCTTATCATTAATAGGAAACAGGGGCCAAGAAAAAGAGATAAAACTGAACAAGGGTTAGTAAGCCTGCCGCTGCCTGTAGCAATGACATGTTACATTTAATGGTATACGTACATATAGAATTTTCAGGTAGCCTTAATAAAGAGTAGAACATGATCCGACAAAAGGAACCATAAGTCCATAACAGTGCTTGCCTTCATTCAAAAGACCTTGGAGTAAAATTCATTTTCTACTATTTCTTCTAATATGCCATAAGGAGATGATGATAAATGGATATTTGTCATTTTCATAACATGAAAATAGGAAAATGGATGGGTAATTTGTTGGAGATGGGTGAAAATAAGAAAATAATAGGCAATGGAGTATAACAAACAATTTAAGAGGGAACATGATGAGAAAATGTTTAGCAGCAAAGATGGAAAAATTAGATGGTCACTTACATATAACAACCACCAACACTTTAGTCTTCACCCCATCTAGGGTTGGATATTCTAACAAAAACAGGCAGCTGATGCACATGATGGATAAGGAATATTTGAGCAATGAAATCCATGGCTACTTGGTTTAAGGTTAATTCACTATAAGATGTCAACTCAAATCATGGTTGTCCGGGAAAACTCGGAATAGTCAGAATTGGCTGGGATCACTTTGATCAAAATATGATATAAGCCTAAAATTTCCAACACTAAATTTATGGACTCCTGACAAAATTCAGCCTTCAAAATAAATTTAAAAAGATTTAATTTTCAGTTCTGCCTCAAATAGGTATTCAAATAATTTTAATCAAGTATCTGTTTCAACCTTAAGTTGCTTAAGCACAGGTACATGTGTCAAAATTCTGAAACAGATAAAAGGTGTCCAATTTGGCAAATCCATTAAGCTTCATGGATTCAGTGTAAATTCTAATAAATTTCAGTAATATAGCAAATATTTATTTTAACTAAGAATAGGACACAAAAGTGGTACCATAAAAATTGATACAAATCTTACTGTAAATAATCAAGTACTAAATATTTTATGCTTTAGTAAGACTTCAAAAGAAGAAAATACATAATAATAGCTTATCAGGTATCAAAAAATTTGACAAAATGCCTATCCACTGGTGGCTCAGTGGTGGGGCACCTCTCTTTGGCAAGGGACTTTGGTGGTGCGTTTGGGTTTGGGTGGATGAGTATTTACTAGAGCTAAATAAATAAATAAAGAAATTGATTAAAAGAATCAGCTAAAAAATTATTAAATTCATTTAACTTAACAAAAAAAAAAAAAGAAGCAATGTTTAAATTAGTAATGAAAAATCCATGAAGAATCAGATAAAACATCGTATCCTATATGTGACTGACATGGATACTTTGCTTGGTTCAAACAATCTATATGCAACATATTTCAAGCAAGTTCTGACCAGCATGCAAGACCATATTTCAAACAAGAGAGACTCTACAGAGCAAGTCCACCCATCTTGGAATTTTCCAAAACTTTTGAATATAGAAATATTACAATTCAATTATTTGTAATTTGATTAGACACCTCACACATCCAAATTGATTTTGAAAAAAAAAATACTTGAAGACAATAAATAAACTGTTGAAACAAAAATAAGTAAAATCTATGAGTACTGCAGTAATTTTATAGTATAAGCCATTAATCCATTCATCCTTAGTTTGATTAGTAAGTACAAGCTTTGCCTTAAGAAAGATATATGTGGTAAAGACAGCAGCCAATGAGTGTGTTCTCATAATTACATTCAAGACATATGCTGAATGTTCTGTAAGAAGAAAAGAAAGTGCAGCCATCAGCCATTTAGCCCACTAATGCACCACATGGACATGCAATCGCTCCTGATGGTGGCACACTCATGTAGCATATATCAGTGGATACAAATATATAAAACTCATGGCTTTCTATTTTCATATTAAAAAGCACCGCTCAGGATTTCCAGTATAGAGTAAGGCAGAGATCAGGAACTGATAGGCTAAGATGTTTCTAAAAGTAAATAATAGAAGCTGTACATTACCTGATATACTACTTGAAGAATTCACTCATCTCACTATCTCATAGTAGCCTTCTGATGAAAACAAACACTTAAATTGAAAAAGCTAAGCCAGTGAACATGCATAAAAAGAATCACTGGAAGGATATCAGTTCCATATGCTTACATCATGGGATTTGACAAGTGATTGTATATGATCTACTTAGATCATCTTATCCTGATGCAAAAGAATAGAATAATGCTGAATCACATAGAGCATTTTTTTATTTTTTTTTTACATGTCTCAAAACATGGATTTGCATTGAGAGCTTCTCCGTGGATCATAGAATGCGCCAGCAGACCTGTTCAAGTACTACAAATGGCGACTTATGGTAGAAGTTCTTAAAAATAATTAGAGCATTAAAAAAGATTATCCATATGAATTTCCTATCTAAGAAATTCCAAGTAGGCAGAGGCAGAACCAGGGCTGGGCACTGGGCTGTCCCCATAAAAATTTCATTCCATGGATTGCCACCCATCGCTGTGGTAAAGATAAATCCGTGAAAACTGATCATTCCATCTACATCTCCACCTTTGAAATTACACTCTTCACTTCTCTAATGGCAAATTCTTCAGATAACCAAGTTTTTTGTGACCCATTTTGGGTTTTCATATAGGGTAGCCACCTGATCAATCCAATCCCTTGCACACACACACTCACCAACTCCCCTTGAGTTGGCACTATCCAAACTTCACATTGTTCCAAACATTAATCACCATTGGGTTTCCATGAAAATAAGTTTCCATGACATTCAGCCATTAAACTTTTAAGGACCTAAAACTGACTTTTAGGAAACTAAGTGCTAAGATCATTTGGTCTGCCATACATTTCCTATTCTCCTAATCCATGTCCAAATCTCCTTTATTTATGGTGAATTCCTACAAAATGCCAGTGCACTTTCTAGATTCCCCTTCCATAAACCTCCTTTTACAATGAATTCCTAGGAATCCAATACCAAAAAGGCAAACAAAACAATCATTTACCACATACAAAGTTGTGGCTGGGAAAGGTGAATGGTTTCCCATCTAATCTGGTCCCTGCTCATGATACTACCCTAGATAAAGAACAAGGTGGGTTTCATTCCACCTACAAATTCATGGTAGGTCCCAAACACGCCATCAATCAAACATCTAGCATACACAAAAGACAAAAACACTGGTTTCTAATTTTAATCCTGCACAGGTTCAATAATCTATGGTTCCCCCCAAAAAAAAACCCTATAATCTCCCTAGAAATGAAAGAGAAGGAGAAAACCTGAAACAAGTAAAGTAAAGTGAAGTAAAGTAAAACTTCCATTTCCATTGTGAAAAATGGATGAGAATAGTAGAAGCTGGAAATCTCTTTACCATAAGTGGAAACAAAAATAGAGAGGGATTCAAAAAAACACCAAACCTGAGGCGAGAGAGACGTTGTGATTTTAGCAAGGAGGCGCTGCAATGGGATGGAAGATGACCCTGCTGAGATTTTAGCAGGGAGGCGCTGCGATGGGATGGACAAGGTCGCGCGAGAGAGACAGAGAGAGAGCTGATGATCGGAAGAGAGGGTTGAGCGAGAGAGACAGAGAGAGAGCTGCTGATCGGAAGAGAGGGTCGCGCGAGAGAGAGAGAGAGAGAGAGAGAGAGAGAGAGAGAGAGAGAGAGAGAGAGAGAGAGAGAGTCCAGCTTTCGTTAGACAAAGGGTCGCCTGATGGAGAGAGCGGGAGCGGGAGAATGAAAAGTATTCAGCGGGCTTTCATTTTCCTTTTGTTTCAGTCTTCAAAATTAGATCCCAGCTGGATTCCAGCTCACCGTCCAGCTGGGATCGGTCTCCAAATCAGGCCAACAATTCGGTCCATATAGACTTTTTGCTTGAATTATGATGGGAATGTCATGTTAACTCCTTTCTTTTGATACTATGTCTTGATATTACTTGTCATAGCACTTTAAAATTTATTGGTGCTTATCTTGATGTAATTTGCTACACGCTTCCGCAAACTTGATCATGTGAGACAGATTCCACGTGTCTCGGGAATCTTCACCGCGGGAACCTGTGGGAAAACAAACAGAAACAACTGTCGCGGGCCCGGGGTCCGTTCCGGGGTCACGACACGAGGGTCGATAAAGGATAAGATATTACCCGTGCACATGATTTCCCAGAGGTGTCCGCGGTGAGGATATCCCATCAACATAACATTTGTTTAAGTGCGGAACCATGTAGTAAATCAACATTCAATCCAACTCTAGTCATAAGACGATAACACATGTATAAATAAAGTATCAGAGTAAGCAATGATCATTAGTGCTTTCCCCGAAAGTAACACTTGTTAGGTTTTTGTTTGTTGCAAATTTGATGGATTCACATTCATCTTCACTGTCAAATGATCACACACTCATGCTCTTAGTTTTGACTTTGGAATCTAAGATTCTATCTTGCATTTGCATATGTTTTTCAAATGATTTAGTCATGCATGTTTTTAGAATCCAAATACTCTTTTGAAAACCTATTTCTTCATACATTATTTTGGAAAATCAAATTAAGAATTTAGGTTTGTGATTTGCATACATTCCCTATTTTTAGAATCATTTTATTATGCTTAAATTACACTGGCCTTGAGTTCCAAGTGTCATCTTTTGAATTTTGAAAACTAAACAAGAACTCTTCCCAGGCTAGTTTGGTCGGTCGATCGACCCCTGTACCCGGTCGACTGACCTAACTGACTGTTGGGAAAACAGCCAGTGTACCAGGTCGACCGAGCCATGCCCAGGTCGACCGGGTAACTAGCCGTTGGGCCAGGTCGACCCGGGGGTCATGGGGTCGACCGGGCCAACTAGCCGTTGGACTGTTTTTTGTTTTTAAGTCCACTTCATTCCCTTCTTTCAAGAGGCTTGATCATTGAATCTTTGGAACCCTATTGAAGCCAAAAGAAGTGGAATAAGCTAAGAGAGCTAGAAGGCTATTGGAAATCAAATGTTTGAGATTTAAAAGGTATATCTTTCTAGTTAATTTTGATTTTCATTCCATTTAAAATCAATGCATTTTTTAACTCTTTGTATTTTCATATATGCATGATTTCTAGCTTTCAGAGAGATGTTTAGCAAACACAATATCACCTTTGGAATATGAGATTGCTTTGCAAACATTCTTGTCTAAATCACATGTGTTCTTAGTAGTTAATCTTCTTACAACTTGTTTAGTACATTCTTTCAAGTTGCTCGAACCTTTCATGTGATTAGCATATAACTTCAATCATCATTTTCTGAGCTTAGATTTTAAAATGCATCTAGCATTCATTTAAGAGCTTCATTTTAAAATTTGATTGAAGTAAACATTTCATACACTTTGTGCACACACTTTAGCTAATTGTTGTGTATGTTTGTACATTGATTCAAACTTTCATATCAGCCTATTTAAGAGGCAATTCTATTGAGCTTAAATTATATCTCTTGGAGTTTTTTTGTATAGACACCTTCTTAGAGAAATCTTTCATTTGTAAAGGTTATTGCTTAGCCTAAGAAAAGAACATTGTAAAGGTTATTGCTTAGCCTTGGAAAGCATCTTGTAGAGGTTGTTGTTTAGCCTAGAAAAACAACGTTGTAAAGGTTATTGCTTAGCCTATTAAAAAACATAGTTAGTGGAAATCCGGTGGGGTGATTGAATCACAAGCCGGCAGTGGATGTAGGCATTGAGGCCGAACCACTATAAACCTTTGTGTTATGTTGTATGCTTGTGGTGATTTCTTTTGTTAGCTTCCGCATCTTGTTTGGTAAATCATCACTGGTGACTAGTTTATTTTAAAGAATTTAAAATTAGTTAAAATTTGTCACAATTGAAGCTCACCCTATTCACCCCCCCCCCCCCCCAGGGTTAGGATCCCAGGACTTTCAATTGGTATCAGAGCCTCGTGCTCTATCTTATAGGATCAAGTGTTTGGAGCTCTTGATTAGGTGTAACAACCTTGAGTCATAACCCTAGTTTTGTGTTTGAATGAATACTATTAAAATGAATTCCACAAAGTTAGATTGTTTAGACTTTTGTGTAGATTCTTCTAGACCTCTCTTTCTTCCATCTATTGGAGATTCAAACATTCAAATAAATGAATCTCAATGTGACTTAAAAGAAGAAGAATATGATGAAAATGAAGATGATCTTCAACAAGCCTATGAAGAATTATATACATTATCTTTAAAGCTTGATAAGAAAAATAAAAGTGTAAGAGAAGAATCAAAAAGGGTAAACAAAGAATTACTTCAAAAGATGAACTTAGAGAAAAAGAAGAAGTCATACATTGTTTAGACTCTAAGTTTATGATCTCTTTACATAACCTATCCAATATCAAAGATGAACTAAATGAGATTAAGATAAGTTATGATGAGCCTAATAAAGAAAATTTAAATCTAAGAGATCAATTACAAAGGCAAGACAAAGACTATCAATTTAGAATCCAAGTTGACAATTTCCAAGGAAAACTTGTCTAATGCTCAAAGTAATGTAAAAAAACTTAGAACTTGGATCTAAAGTTGTTAATGAACTAAAATTTGAATTAAAACTTGCCCATGAAGAACTAAACAACTATAAGGAAATTGAAAATGATTTATTAAAAGTCAAAAAATGAAAATTCAATCCTTATAAACAAAGTCACTCAACTTGAAAGGTACAAACAAAAGTATGAGTGTAAATTTACCCAAGGAAAAGAGAAATTTGAAAAATTATTTAGATTGGGTAAATCTCAAGGAGATAGGACGGGTCTTGGTTTTGATAAGTATACTTCACATGACCCTAAATTCACCAACACTTTTGTGAAAGGTGAGTCCTCTTTCTCTAGCACTCTTTCTCCTATGCCCAAAACTAAATGTCATTATTGTGGTAAGTAAGGGCATTTCAAATTTGAGTGCACATTAAGGAAAAGTCATATGTTCAAACCCATCTTTGAACCTAAGAAAATTAAATCTAATTCTATGAAGGGTAAGACTTTGAATTCCAAGGAAGGCTCTAAGAAGTTCAAACAAGTTAAAACAATTCAAAAAGAGTCATCCAAGATAGACTTTAAAAAGACTAATAGTCAAAATAAATCTATCAAAAAGAAACTTCTCACTTTACCTCCTTTAACCTTAGAAATGAAAGAACTATTGAAAAATGTTGAAAAGTTAAAATTAAAGTTCAAAAAACAAAAAGAGGGAGGAAAAGCTAAAAGAAATGAGAAGAATAAAAAGAAAATGAAACACCAACTTCCAAAGATCAATCATCAATCTAAAATAGTCAAACCTCAAAGATTTGATGTCAAGTCTAAAAGAATTCAATCCTTATCTCCTCTAGTTGGTGGAAATTCAAAAATAGTCTCCAAAGCCCAAGACCTTAGATTGATACCTAAGGTTAGACCTTTAGAAGATTACTAAGGTTTCTTAGATAGATAGGACCAACCATTTCTCTTAGTCATATGTTTAGTTGGTCTTGAATTTAGTTCTTTCTACTCTCTTAGTATCTCTTTAGGTTTTTAGATTCATTTGGTTGAGTCTTGTTTGTTGAAAATGCATTTTGTATTTAAAAAGGGATTTTATGATTAAATGCATGATTATGATCAATTTGATTTGAAAAAGCTTTTAAGAGTTATACCTTCTCAATCAATTGATTTGTTTTTCAAATTGTTTATTTTTTGAATGAATTCATAGTCAAACCTTTGTTTTGTCAAATTTAAATGATTTTGAAAAATGATTTTTATCTTACAAGTCTTCTTTTCTTCAAAAGGAATTATTTAGAATTGATTTTGTAAAATCTCTTTTCTAAAACTTTTTAGCTTGTATGATAGCTAGGGTTTAGGGTTTATAGCTTTTAGATTGACCCATCTCTTTTCAGCCCTATTTTCTCTGAACCTGATCAGTATTTCAGGCAGCTCCAATTTGCCCGGTCGACCGGGCTAAGTGGCCGGTCGACGGAGCCTGCGCACCCAGCAACTTAAACAGCTGCGCTGGGTCTGTTCTATTTCAAATAGAATTTCCTTTTCTTTGTAGGTCGACAGCGTGTGCTCAATTTTTCTGGTTTCAGGTTTCAGCTTCTCTTCCAAATTCATTCTCTCCTCTGTCCTTCTTTCTGTTCTCGATCCATTCTTCAAAGGCTGCAATCTTCCAAATGAGGATCAAGGGTTCGCTCGAGCGAGCTAAGGTTCACTCGAGCGAACTCGTCCTGTTCGGGTTGGGCTCAAGCGAACAATCCATGCGCTCGAGTTAACCACTATCTAGAATGAGTTTTGAGAGGGTTCGCACAAGCGATCTTGGGTTCGCTCGAGCGAACTGTCCACTGGAACAGTTCGGACTTTTTTCTGGACACTTCGCTCGAGCGACCTGTTAAGTTTGCTCGAGCAAACTGTCCAGAAACTGGTTCCGGGACAGTTCCGCTTCTCCTCTCTTCCTCTTCTTACAACTTCTTTGAGCCTCATTTCTACATCAAAATGGGAGGCTTGACACCCCCATTAAACTCCTCATAAACTTCTTTCCAAACTTCCACCAATAATACATTCAATCATCTTCTTCTCAACCATATTCAACCACAAGAGAGAGAAAAACCACTAATCATAAGGATTCATTAGAGCTATCAACAAGTATTAAATGTCAAGCAATAAATGCCCATGTTTCCAAGAGTTAACAATTGACAAGACTCACTCATATGTATTTATTTAAAAATCAATGCAAGTTAAGAATAGGCATGAATAGAAATAGTAAAATAATCACATTTCTCATAAAAACCATTGAAAGCTCATAATATCAAATTATCCAGTTGCCTTTGGTTTCTAATCAAGAAATCAAGCCCCTAATCACACTCTTCCAAGCCAAGAACAAAAGCTACACTAAAACCCCAAAACAAACCCTAAATGGGTCAAAACAAGGAACAAAAAGAGGAATCTTACAATAATGGAGATGGAACCTCTTCAAGGCTAGAGGAACACAAATCTAAGAGATGGGGAGGGTTTCTTACTTGTAGGTTCTTGGGCAAGGCTAGCTCAATGAGGATCTTGGGACAAGTGGTTTCCTCCACAAAGGAAATCAAGAAAGAGCTCTAGTAGAGAGGAGGAAGAAGAAGACCTTCATTTTTTCCATTGATGCAAGGTTGGTAGAGATTGAGATGGAAAAGCTAGTAGGAGAAGAGACGAGAGAAAACACTAGCTTGGGTGGCTTTTGAGCTAGAAAAAGGAGATGAAGAAGGAGGGTTATCCTTATATAAGCAAGTGAGATGGGCTCCACCATTAGAGTTCTTGTAGAGTTGAAATCATGGTTTTCGGGACTTCGAACGAATTCGACGAAGCAGAGAAAATTGAACATCGAAATATCTAGTTTCCAAAAAGTATATGTTTTGCAGGTTTTGAGAACATCAAATTTCGGGTACAAATTTGGTGTAAAATGATTGTTTTGCCCTCAATGCTAGGAAAGTCGGGTTTCGGGGCCTCGAACGGGCACGGGATTAACATGAAAGTTGTATGGATTAACGAGGTAAGTAAAACGGGATTAAAACAATAAACATAGGAATCTCAGATAATCCCCCAAGAAAACGCAAAGTCATAAAAGAAACTCTCAAAGGGCCCCACTAGTCACAAAGGCACTCAAAATTCTCTAAAGCTAAAAATGAGCTATTCTAATCCCAGCTTAGTCAAAATTCACTAATCACGCTTAGAACTAAAATACGACTTAATTAATACTAATCGATGTCTCTTGGGTCGGGGTCTTACACTAGCTATGTGCTCTGTTTTGTGTGTCAGAGTCTCTGGCTTCACCGTCGCCGGGAGCTCCTGCTCAGCTGTTGGAGGAGTGAAGTTAGGCCAAATGATGTTGAAATGGCCCAAAACTTCAGTGTACCCTCTTTTGGTTGTTTTGAAGAATCTTGCAGTTTGGTTCTGATAAGATTTGATGCTTGAAGTGGCAGTGCCTGTTTGGAGTAAGATGCGGCTTCATGTAGCTTTCGATGTCGAAGAGGAAAAGTGACAGTTTTAGTGTTAACAACATAGAGAGGGAAAGAGAGAGCATGGAGCGAAGGAGAAAGAGAGAAAATAGCGGGAAAGGAAAACGTTTGGGGAAGAAAGGAGAAGGAACGGTATGGGTGAATGAAATGATGATGTCATTCGGCACACTTGAGGATAAAGTCGCCCAAAACTCTTGTGCGAACACTAAATTCTGCATTTTGTGTATTTCTGATTAAAACCGGCTAATACATGTTTAAGAACACTTATTTGGTAAAATTCTCTTAAATTAATGATATTTTTTCAGTTAAATAGATAGACATTTATAAAAGAATATAAATGAAGAACACACTACAACACTCATTTCACTAAAGCCTATCTACGAACATGAAATTTCGAATGGAAATGGAGTTAATAGGAAAGTTGTAGGAAATATTATTCTTTATCAAATGAGCTCAAGAGCTGAAATTCTCAAAATTTACAAATAGCCCCAATACTTTTCCGAAATTACAAATGAGACCCTAAAGGTCTCAAACTAGGTTCATAGTCTATCAAAATTTCCCAAAGCCATTGTTAACCACAAATTTAGTCAAATAACAAATAAATCCACTTAAATATCTGCTAATATAATTAATTAATACTAATTATGCAATTAATAGATCGGAGTCTTACAATGACTGGACTTTCCAAAATGAGCTCTGTTGGGATCCAACAGTCCTCATGGGGGACCGGCCGAGTCCGGTCTCCCCAGTCGGTCCATGTGGAAATTCCCTTCCAAAATTGGGTCCCATCCTACTATTGGGCTTTAGAGTAAAAGAAGCACCCGGTCCCAATGGAGACCGTTGGATCCTACGGACCGGGCGAGAACCCGGTCCCAAAATGAGGCCGTGTAGCATCTCTGTTCCCGCATTTACAAATTTTGGAATCTGCTCCCTCTTGCCAACTTTTAGAGCAAAATGTCTCAGTCGCATCAGGCTCTATCTTGAACCTCACCCACTCAAGGGCCACAAAATATCCCTTGAAAGGGGCCCTCTATTCGGCCTTATGCGTCGGTGGTATAATCCTCTGCGGCTGGATAAGATAAGAACGCCCCTACTCACTGACACTGGGCGTCTCGCATCCCCTGAATGACGAGTGAAAATGACTACTCGGAACTTTGTGGTCCCTTGGTAGGTGAGGGGGTTCTGCTGTAGTTTAACTACAGCAGACCCTACTGTAATGGGTTTAATCCGGGTGAGGGGGCAGACCCTGCTGTAGTGGGTCCCACTACATCCAACGGCTGTCGGGTCATCCACAGTATCCAATGGTTGATATTTTTTAAATAAAATAAAATTAAAAAAATATCTAGTATTTTAAAATATTTTTTCTCTCTTCAACTCACTTTTAAAAAATATTTTCTCTCTTTAACCTTTTCTCTCTCGACCCACTTTCGACTCACACTCATTCCCACCATCCATCTAACTTCGTCGGCCTTCAGATCTTCATTACACACATTAAATCTCCATCATACATTTTAGAAAATACCAGTTTTTAATGAACCTACAGCCGTTGTATGCTCTGGGTTAAACCCACTACAGCAGGTTCTGCTGTAGTTTACCTCACCCTTGGTCACACAATATGTCAAAGACATAAATATTCGTTGTCCTTTCTTGATGGTGACTGATGTGCGCTTTTAACCCCCTTTTCAAAGTAGTCTTTACTTTCTTTGCACAAATATTAATGCATGTCAGAATAGAAGACACGAAGCATTTAATTGTTGGTTAAGATTTTGACCAAATGTCACCCGATTCGAATCATCTTAGGCATTGATATTACGATGGACCTATGTTCCAATAGTCATACAATAAAGTATCTGTAACATTTGTTAGTCTTTATTTATTACACCTGGTAAATCAGTACCAAACTTGTAAGAAGCAAGCATGCCGATCATGGGGTAGGCTTTGATCGATCAAAAAGTGGGCCACATGTGCATTGTACATATGTACATGCGTTGTTTGTTTTTAGAAGCCATCGGAACTTTTCGGATTCGTGTGTTTGTGCTAACTGATTTAGGTGCGTAACCATCGTGGATTTGCTAGGTCTGTTTGTGCAGGTTTATAAATAAAGGTTATAAAGGAATAGTATCAAGTGCATTTATTCCTCAGTGTAGGGTAAGAGATATTTTTATAAATGAAAATTTTTAAGTACATAAGGTGAGATACACTTCCTTGTAGGGGTGCATAAAAAATCCGTCGATCCGTAAATCTGATCCGATCCAATCCACGGATTTTTATCCAATTCAAAGGTAAACGGATTGGTGACGGATTGAGAATTTTGTAATCTGTTAGCAACGGATCGGTGGCGGATTCCACCCCGCTGACATTAAATATAAAAAAAAATATATAAGGGGTCTAAATATAAATTAAGATGTCTAAATATAAAATAAGACAAAAAAATTTATGGGTCAAAATGTAATTTTTTGTACAACATGTTTGATATTTTTCTTTTAAAATTAGATTGATCGGATTAATCTGATCCGATCCGGTCCTCCACGGATCGGATCGGATCGGATTTTAACAGCAACGGATTGTTGACGGATTCCAAATCTGTCAATCCGTAGGTAACGGATTGGTGACGAATTTGGCCCAATCCACACCAATCAGATCCACGTACACCCATACTTCCTTGTCTTTATGTGCAAAAAGAAAAGCATGGGATAGATGTACTTAAAACTTCCCCATAAATAAATATTATGCGAAAATGAGGTGCACAAAATGAGGCCATTTACCCACCATCATCCTTCATATATACCTTTATAGGTGTGAAAATATACTATTTACAAAATGAGGCATTGGTTTAGGTACTGTAGGTGATTTTTTCCTCATGTGGGTCTTATCAAATTGCTAGGTGGGATGCCCAGCTCTTCAAGCCCCGAAGTAGAGATGAGGTTGAGTGCAGAACCTAGGTTGAAATGGACTCTGTATATCAGCATTTCTTTGGTCGGTTGTGCTTTGTCTCACCTAGCAGGAGGTCATCCTTACCGAAGGCAATGGTTGCATTTGTTACTTTCTGAACTGAGAGGCATTCAATGCATGATCCCTCGGTTTTCTTCTTTTCTCCCTTTGAGGAAGTATTCTATTTTTTGACCCTATAGTCCATTTCAATTTGTAGGACTCGTGGGGCATGTTTGTCGACATCCGCATTCAACATTTGCAATTCTGAAATGAGATTATCACGAGTGTGTGGAGACATTCATAATAAATCAAGAATGTGCAATCATGCATGTATGTGTTTGAAGTGCTCAATCAAGTCTTACTTAACAGCCTACGTGTTCATTATTGTTGCCACTTGGGGCGTTTACATTTTGTATTCCCTAAGGATTTACATAAGAAGAAGAAGGTTGGTTGTAGTTTTTTTGGTAATTCCGGATAGAGCGGATACCTCTACCAACTTCAAGAGCCTCTTGGGAAGGGTCTTCATTTGGAAGATCGTCCTTGGGATCCAAGGGTTGATCCTTCTCATTTGCTAAAGATGTGTCTGCAGCAGAGTCACCATCCTCAGTGATTGCGTTACATAGAGCATTTTTCGGGAATAAGTCCTGAACAACATCTAGCAACTTTTCTCCTTCATTAAGTAATTTGTCAGTCCAGACATCTCCTATGAGGTCGGGTATCTGGGACCAACTGACCAGGTCTCCATCGGCTGAAGTCTCTTCAGGATGATCGGTCGGAAGAGCTGTGAGTTGCGACGTCACTGTTTCAGGGGACGAAGGCTGAGAAGATGTTATCTCAGTGGAAGTCATCCGAGAAAATGTAGCTTGGGAAGATATACTATCAGGTGTAGCTGGAGAGTACGTGTCTTCGGTAGATGATGCTTCAGAGGCACTACCATCCTGAACTATTTCATTGCAAGTTGCCCTGATAGGAGATCCCCTAGAGTGGACGGTTGGGAGTTGGACTCATCGTCGGATGTGAAAGGATCATCTATCCAGCAGTTTTCTCCATTTTTAGGAGTTGAGGGAGGAGGTAACTGTTGATTTTCAGGGACTTCCGGTTCCGGATTTTGATCGCAAAGATCTTGCTCTTGTTCTAAGGCAAGGCGCTGCAAGATCCTTGCATGCTCTTCAAGATCAGGCATGGGAGTCAAATCTTCTTCTTCGTCTGCCCCTCGTGGTTCAACATGATTGGGTTCCACTGGGGCGTTGAAGGGTGCTGAGTTAATAGGATCTTTTTGAACAGGCTTTTGGTCGCCTTCATCATTGGACCAGGATCCTTGTTGCTGATACGAGTTAACCAAATTACTGGCATCAGGTGAGATTCGGGAACCCATTCTTCATCGGAGAGATATTATCATGTTTCAAGGGATTCCTCCCACTCGTCGGTGTCACTGGCGGTGTCACTGGACTCGTATCCATCCATGGAGAATCCAATTACTGAAGTAGTTTCATTTCTGAATTGAGGTGGCATGAAATCACCAAGGGTGAATTTTCTTTCCACCTTTGAAGCCTTGAGTTCTTCCGTTGTCCGCAACGAAGCAGTGGAAGAGGTCTCTGCCTTTTCAAGGACTTCTTGCTTTGATTGAGCTTTCTCCTACTGCTTGAGCTTGCGGAGTTTCTCTTGGCTTGCCTTCGCTGTCGAGCGGTAGGCTTTGTTTTGACGATCTCCCAATTTTCATCTTCTAGGAGATCTGGATGTACTCATATAGGTTGTTCGTCTGATGTTGGGTAAGGAACCAACTCTTAGGACGTTTGGGTCATTTTTATCACCTTGAAGGAAGTGGTGGTCCTCTCCTTTGGTGATTTTGAAGTTTGTCCATATGACACCATGTTGACGGAGGCAGGCCCATAGTTTTTGTCAAAGGTAATGACTCCGTTTTTCCACATTTCGTTGATCTTCTCTCTCACAACGAAGCATTGATTGAGAGGATGCGAGATCATCTGATGGTATGGACAATACCGAGGATCATTGGTTTTGCCAACATCTCCCGATCTTTTGGGCTCAGGCAGGGAGAGTTTACCATTTGCTACGAGAGCCTCGAAGATTTCTTCAACATCTTCATCGAACGGGTATTTTTTCTCTACTCATTCTCTAAAGGCATCAGAGAGTTCAGGTTTTTTACCTGCAGCTTTGCTTTCAGTTTTCTTTGGCTGCTGAGGAGCTTACTTGGTTTGCACATTAAGAACCTCATTTTTCTTTGGCTTTGATGTCGTAATGGTAGCCGGCTCTTTCTTTGATGATTGTTGACTGTTGAGGTCTTTGATCACCGTTTTAGCCTCCATAGCTGCTTTTAGGAGTTCTCCTAGGTTCTTTGATTTGTTGCCGATAATCATGGAGTGGATCCTTACTCTCACGTTGTTACGGCAAATGTTGACGAGCGACGCTTGTGGCAGCACATCTGAGCACTTGTATGCCATCGCCTTCCACTTATGAATGAAATCGTAAGTTGACTAATTCTCTTCCTATTTTAGGCTGCAGAGTTGTGCCATAGTAACATGATGATTCTCACCTTTAAAGTGGATCAGAAAGCGTGTCTCTTGCAAGACCCAATTTTGAATGGAGTCCTCTAGCAAAGTGGAGTACCAATCGAAGGCTGAACTTCTTAGGGTACTTGCAAAGAAACGGATCTTAAGGGCATCTTGATTCGCGATAGCTCCCGTCAGGATCTTGAAGTGAATGACGTGCTATCTGGCTGAACCTTTTCCCTTATATGTTTGGAGAGTAGGTTGCTTGAATTTTGCAGGGAACGGGACCGAGTCCATCCATAAGGGATATGGTGGCTTGATCCCATGCTCCTTCAGGATATCGTCAACGTCCTTTCTGGTAAGGGCGCGTGACTCACTGTTTTCTGCATTTTCCTCGTTATCTAGAGGAAATTGGTTGTTTCCTTGACGCTGAAAAGCAAGAAGAAGATTTTCCATCAGAGCCTCAATCCTCTACTGACCTTGCTCCAATTGTTGGATGCGTGCGGTCGTTTCATCCGGAGGTGGATTGCGTGGTTGCTCAGAGTTTGTAACCACGACGTTCATCCTCCGTGATTCGAATGAGGAGATCGTCCTGGTGACTGAGCTGGGGCTCATTCTTGAAGAGCTTGAGGAAGGATTACTCCGTTGTCCTTGACTTGAAGGAGTAGAAGATTCTTCCAGGCGTCTTCGTGTCCGGGAGACGCTGTGAGTCACCGGTCATCGGACATGAATTTTAGTTGCTGACTTCTGACGTCTTCTGGCTTTGCCAACCATATGGACAGCAACAACTTGATTGGGACTTTCTTTTTCGACCCATTTTTGGGACACTTAGAGGGTAGGATGCTGTTTCCTTTGCCTTTCTAGTCTCTTTTGTCGATACGACATGCAGTGACGTATGCGACGGGCAATTTGAGCTTCTGTCAGCTCCGGCTGGGCTTTAGTAATGAAGGATGTACTCCCTTGAGTGCAGCAGCCGAGCCTGTCTTCTTTGAAGTTGGGCATAGACAGGATTTGGACTCGATCCTTCGACTGTCGTAGCGAAGCTTTGAATTTTGAGAGTTCGGCCCTTGTTGAGATAAAGGGTCGAACTGCAGGAGAGCAAGCCTTGGCAGTTTCTTGCAGAGGCCTGGTGATGTATGATTTGATTTTTGGCTTGTAAAAGCAAGCCGACTCATGATGGATTGCCTTCTTTGTTAGGCAAGGGGTTGGTTTCTCCTCCTTCATGTATACAAGAGGATAAAACCGGTTTTCTTTGAGAGGGGCCAGGTATGCCGGCCTTGCAGATTCTCGGGACCTCCTTTGTTTTGGCGAAGGTCTTGCGGACCAAGTCTTAGGGTAGACCTGGTTCTTTGCGGGTTGAGGCTTCGTGGGGTTGCCACGGGCTTCAGGCTTCTTCGTGTTCGCCCTTAGTATCATGGCAGTGACACGTTGCGGGGCGATCTTCTGCTTTTTAGCATGTGCGATTTCCTCTACGGGAAGTGGGAACGGTCACAGCGACCCGAAGACGATGGTCCGGGGAGTAGAGGTCGACCCGGTGTTCTGAGATTTGCCGAGGGAGGTGACGCTTCGGCAACTAGCAGGGCGCTTGTGAGTGTGCTTGTTCTGCTTCTCCTAGAGCATGAGCTGGTACTTGTTTTCATCGAAAGTGATGGTTAATGAAGCTGCCATTGTTAGTTTTTGGAAAAATTCTGAAACAAGACCACGTCCATTAGTAATCACAAGAATATAGTGATCATAAATGGGAAAGAACTATGGTTTTGTCTTTTCAAATCGTTCAGGGGAACATGGCCCAGTCCAAGCGAGGTGAAGAAGGCAAAAAGCCATGGAGGATACTGTAACGCCCCAAGATCTGGGTGCCTCGAATCTCGGGGTGCTACAAGAAAGTACCTAAGAGATGCGGAAAATCCAATAATATAATCAAGTGTGAATCTCATATGAGCAAGTAATTGGACAAAGCCCTAAATTTTTTTTAATTCACTTTAAGGGGTTACAAGGTACTTTCCGTAATTAAACTAACTATTCAATCCTAGGCCGACACGGCCAGCTACAAGAAAAGAAAAGAACAGAGATCTAAGTGTCAGACGCCTCTCGATGCACCAACTATATCATTCTCTGAACCCCGCGACAACGGATCAGCCGCCAAGCAATTCTACAAATCAAAGAAAGCGGAAGAGAAGATACCTGAAAACACCAAGGATTGGGTCAGGCTCGATGAGCCAGGCAAATAGGCATGTTTAGATGGCAATACATTATATTAATAGATAGGGAAGAAGACCATACCTGATCCTAGTTGTACCTGCGTGATTAGTATAACCAAAGAAATATAGAATATCAAAGTGCAACGGAAAACAGTGTGGAGTGTAGTGCATGAACGATAATCAAGATATTTATATAACAGATGTTTGATATAGCATATTAGGTAGATAAGAGAAGCCATCATCATCAAGACATCATATAAATCATATGAGCACATCAGAGTCACAACTAGCATTGATAACCTGAGGAAGTAACCTTACCATAAACGTAACCATCGTGTCAAGATCCAATCGTAATAATGTCGGCATTTAAAGACAATATATAACAGCATCCACGATACATAATAATCATATACTCAATATATATATCTACAAAAGCATATAAAGGTACGTCCGCAGTTGAAGTACAAGGGACGTGAGAGGTCAGAGCCAGCTCATCGTCATTGTCCCAACAACTGTAGATGAACATTAGCCATGGGGGTCATAGCCACCCATCACTACCGTCACATCGAATAGGAGCGTACAAGAGTCCATCAATATCCATAACCACAGCCAAATCGCAGTCATTGGTCTTACGTGCTAGATCTACCTCAACACTCACCATAGCCACTGCCAAGTCCTAGTCATTGGTCTTACATGTTAGATCAACATCAACACTGATCCACATGTACCCGGTCCGAATGCCGGCGGTCTCGGTACCCGATCACTCATCGGTACCTACTGTACTCAATCACTCAACACTCAATATCAATGTCCATGCATGCATCATAACCCTCGGCAGACCAATCGTACGTCCATAAATCCTACAGATCACTAGGTGGGGGTACTCCGAACTAGATAGCCATATTATCCTTAATATGAGATGATAATAGTCAAGGGTACGAGGCATGGAGTTCGAGTATAGTTAATCCATCCTTGTGATTCTCAACAGCTAATAATGCATACCCTTATAAACTCCGCTTCTCTATACGCTTAATTAGTATTATCTCATTATACAGTCCGTCTATCAGTATCTACCGTTAAGTTCTCAATATTACAGGTCAGGACTTCGAGTGTTATGTCCCGACATATCATCCAGTATGGACTGTGATCATAGATCAGAGCCTAAGTGCAATGCCCTGATTTGTAATATCTCTCGAGGCCTATATCCAAGGTTCGGACTTACCAGCCAGCCTTAGTGTCCGTTTCACAATATAAGTACCACATATCACAAATACATTAGTAATCACTGCCCCTCTCTTCTGGTCCAGGGTCCCACTTCACCTAAGATAATGATCACGGAGCCCCAGATGCTTGTTATGTATCCTTGGTGCTCCTGTACGTATTTAGCATCATAGGACATCCATAACCATTGAATCGAGTTCCGTTTACAACCCAAGACCCTACTTAGGTGGCTACACGGGTCAAGGTTAAGCCCGGCCCTTGACTCGTGTCTCGCGTATTCCAAACAGTCCAAATGGAAGGTCAACGGGGCCCACACATGGTCAAATCATAAGAGGATCCAAATCTGGGAAAGTGGCCATCTGTAGTGTACCAGATCGACATCATGGTCCCCAAGTCAACCTGTTATACTGTAGGGTGGACAGCTAACTGGGAGACAGGAAAACACTGTCTGCAGTGTCCCCGGTCGACCTGGAGGGTCCCCCGGTCGACCGGGTAAACTGCAGGAATTTCTACAAACATCTTGCAGGTGGGGGTACTGCAGTGTGGCCGGTCGACCGGGTACACTGAGTTCTGTACCCTGAGACCATTTTCTGCTCCCAGTTGAGGAGAAGTCCCCTGTGTGCCCGGTCGACATCCTGGGTGACCAGGTCGACCGAGTACATACGAAATCCATATTTTCAACATCCTCCCCTCTTTCATTTTCCATCAAAACTATATCAAATGGAACCCAGATCTTCACCAAAAACTTCCAAACATCAAACACACCTCCCTCATCATGATCTCATCACAAATGGGCCATTGATCTTCCAAATGGGGGATTCCCCATCCATCAATTGCCAATAATACATAAGAAAGGGCTTATAACAACTATCCATGCATAATACCATCTAATCAACCATCTAAATATATAAATTATGCCAAATAACCATAAAAGATAGTAATTAACAATCTAAGCATATTAATTAATTTAATTAAAGAATCTAAGCATGTCTACTTGCCTAATTAGGAAGAAATCTCCTCAAATAGCTTGGGCTCCACTCCAATAGCTTTAAGATCACCCCCAATGGCTGAATCTACAATCTCTACACCCATTCTCAAAGAGAGAAATGCATAAGAAAGGGAAATTTAAGGGAAATAGCTATACTACAAGGAAATTGGAAATAGTGAATGAGGATTACCTTTACTTGGAGAGGAAAGAGAGATCTAGGAGATGAGATGAACTCTTAGCTTGTGGATGGCTAGATGTAAATGAGGCTCTTACTTTTAGTAATTGGAGGGCTAGGATCTAGAGAGAGACCATAATCTCTAACTTAGAAAGAGAGAGAGAGAGAGAGAGAGAGAGATGGGAGGGAATTGTAGTGAAATGAGAGGAAGAGATATGGGGGGTTTCTTTTATAGGGGTTGGTTAGATTATAGACCAAAATGCCCTCCCTTGTTAGAGTAAGTTTAGGATAAGGATGAGGATATTTGGGGAATGCTAAAATAGAATGACCAAATGGTCATTGGTTGCCAATAGAAATAAAGGATAAGGACTAGGGTAATTTAGGTATCCACATATAATGACTAAAGTATCCTCAAATGAGTGGTTGTGAATAAAGGAGCCTAAGGGTAATAAAGGTAGGCTATTTATTATGACAAAAGTGTCAATGTTTACTAGGTAGAGAATAATGGAGTCAAGGTCATTTATGATATTGGGATTTCTAAAAAGGAGAGAAAAGTTTTGGTAGTAAAGACTAGAGTACCCTCATATGATAAATGGGCTAATGAGTTGGGCCATAGGTAGTTGGGTCATTCTAAGGTCAATTGCACAACTCTCTAAGGGAAACCCATCTATAATTAGGATTACAACTAAGGCCTCTAATTGGTTAATTAATTCTAAGAAAACCACTATTAATCTTAAAGAGTCTCAATCCTATAAACTAGGCTTAATTAATGGGAAATTACTAACTATTCATACTAATCACCTATTAAATCGGATAACCTATTGTTGACTTGGTCAAATTGGGTCCCACTAGGTATTTCTAGGAATGGGTCCTCACAGATACAATTGTTCTAAACGCAAGTACAGGAGGCTCAGAGCGAGCGTTCCAATGACTGTTAGAAGCAATTGTGGACCTTAATTCAAATTACCGAGAAGCGAGGCTCACTCGAGGTAAGATGATATAAGGTTGGAGATACAAATGTGTCGGTCGCGAATACAGTAGACCCGGAAGGGCGTATTAGCACCGGTAGGCACAAATGTTACAAATCGCATCCTTGGAATAGACACGAGATGAGGTTTTTTGAAAGGTCAAAATCGGATTCATAAAAGAGAGCAAATGGTGTTCCAATCCGAACGCAAGTTACAAGCGATTTCCACGAGCTTTTATCTGAAAGGGAAGGAACCAAGATTTCTCAGATGTAAACCCAAAAATGATGATTTTTTTTGAAATTTTTTGTTTTTTTTTTTAAAGAAACACAAAGGTTTTCAATTCGGTCTTATGAAACCTTAGTAGATAGATCAGCCCCTAGGTAAGGGTAGGATTACTTAATGAACCCGTTTGGAGGACCCTTGCCTCGAACAGTCTAGCTGTCTCCACACTCTGGACAAGGCTTTTCTTAGATCCACTTTTGTCAAAGAATACAATTGGCGTATGTTGACACCAAAAATGTCACTTTGCCTCTTCACACCAAAAGCTACATGGAGCCGCATCCTACCAAAAATAGGCAGGCGCCACTTCAAGCATCAGATCTTGTCAGAATCAAACAAAAACTGCAAGGTCATTCAAAACAACCAAAAGAAGAGGTACACATGAAGTTTCGGGCCATTCCGACATCATTTGGCCTAGCTTCACTTCTCCAACAGCTAAACAAGCGCTCCCGGCGGCGACAGAATCGGAGACACCAAATCTTCGATCAGGGCCTATGGATGTTCTCAAAATATGTCCAAAAGGCTCCATGTCAAGTCTCAAGTCAAACCAGCAATGTTTGACCCATCATCAACTCTCCAACGGCTGAATCAAGCCTACCAGCGGCAGAGCACCCCGGGACCCCCCGTTTCGTCCGTTTTCGCGAGACGAGTTGTTCTGTCCCTGTGATTTTTCCAGATTCAGACTTTTGAGGCTCCAAATTCGCCGATATTCGCCAAGATCACAGGAATCCTTCCAAGAACTTCAAAAACTTCGTTGATCGCCAGCTGAACAACCAAAAAGTGCACTTTCTGCCCGCCCGATCGCGAAATCGACTGGACAGATGCTGCCGGCCCGCTGGTATCAACCAATGTCTGAAACTACATGATCATCTGATGTTGATTTACATAAGGATCCATCGATGATCATCGTAAAAGGAATTCCAAAAGACGCAACATGGCCCGCGACTCTTCAGCTACCGAGGCGGCCACTTAATGCTATCAATTGGCCCGTTTATGGCAAGTTAATGCGGTCATTAACCCATTATCTTGGACGGCCCAATCAGAAGCCTCTGTTCAGGAGTTACAAGTCCAAGCAATCATGGCATTCAGGCCATGAAACTCCTAACATAATGGAGATTAAAGGCGATTAAATGCCCATGACTCTCCTCCGGCCAATGAAATCCAAGGGTCAGGAGTTACAAAACAAAAAGCAATTAAACTCGTAACTCCTCCCTTAATGAGCTTTATTACCATAAAGGCTCATAAATCACTCCTAAAGGCTACCTAAAGGCCTATAAATAGGAGTCCCCTCCAAGCATTTCAAGAGGAAGGGGAACACACACAGAAGGATCCGGGAAAATCGCCACAGATCCGGAAAAATCGCCAGAAAATCATTCAAAAATCCTTGGAGAAATCTCTACAACCCTGCTCCTTCAAGAAAACTCTGCTGCAACAAGTTCAACAAGGTGATTGAAGCCCCTTGGGGGGGGGGGGCCACCCCCCCAAAGACCACCTCTCCTTCTATCCAACATGGCTAGATGCGGCTTTTCAGCCCGTCTACTCAGTTTTTTACCGGATATAGGACCTTATCTTGGTCCTTATCCTCTAAAAATCTGAGGTTGGAGCCAAGCCAAGAAATCAAGCACTATGTTCTCATCTGAAGGACGATGGCGGAGCCCATACATGACTCGCGACCATCGATCTGAACGAGCCCTCCCACAATCGCATGAGAAGTTAGATTCCTTTTTCTTACTTTTCTGTTGTAAATTGTATTTTTTCTAAAGAGACAAAAAATCACATCTCTTGTCTTTCATTATTGATAAGATTTGTAAATCGCCTTTCATGGCAAAATCGCCTCCAACGGCACCAAACCGCCTTCTACGGCACAAAAACGTCTTTCACGGCATTCAAACAAAACTGTCTCTTTTATTAAAATATGTATGCAATGGAAAACTAGAAAAAAGTTTCATTTCCCTTTTTACTTGTGAAGGTGGATCTCCGGATCACCATTTCTAAATTCCAAGTATTAAAGAGAAATTGGCATACCCGTACAAAAAAACTGATGCCCGCTTTTCCTTTTTCCCTCCACCATACCCCGTCAGCCCCGGGGCGGAGGCAGCTTTGGAAAAAGACAAAAGCCGGGACCATCAAGCTGGCATACCCGGTGGGACTCGTTCATTTGATGAACATGTGCTTAGATTCCTTTTGGCTCCTTTTTAGTTGGTGGCCTATGTTGGATCTTGCATCTAAAACAAAACACATGAGATGGGATTCTTGGAAATTTCTTCTTTTGAGTTTATTTCCAGTCTTTCTTGTTTCTAAAAAAATTTTCTCAAAAAAATCAAAAACAAAATCTGATTTACAAAAAATTTTCAGATTTTCCTCTTTTGGGTTTAAGTTGAGAAACTTTGGTTTCTTCCTTTTCGGACTTCGGGATCGCAGAAATGTTGAACCCATTTTCGGAATGGAACACCATTCGCTCTCTTCTATGAATCCATAAAAAAAAATCAAAAACAAAATCTGATTTAAAAAAAAAAATTTCAGATTTTTTTCTTTTGGGTTTAAGTTGAGAAACTTTGGTTTTTTCCTTTTCGGACTTCGGGATCGCAGAAATGTTGAACCCATTTTCGGAATGGAACACCATTCGCTCTCTTCTATGAATCCATAAAAAAAAATCAAAAACAAAATCTGATTTAAAAAAAAAAATTCAGATTTTTCTCTTTTAGGTTTAAGTTGAGAAACTTTGGTTTTTTCCTTTTTGGACTTCGGGATCGCAGAAATGTTGAACCCATTTTCAGAATGGAACACCATTCGCTCTCTTCTATGAATCCATAAAAAAAAAAAACAAAATCTGATTTACAAAAATTTTTCAGATTTTCCTCTTTTGGGTTTAAGTTGAGAAACTTTGGTTTCTTCCTTTTCGGACTTCGGGATCGCAGAAATGTTGAACCCATTTTCGGAATGGAACACCATTCGCTCTCTTCTATGAATCCATAATAAAAAAAAATCTTTCAAAAAAAAAAAAGCCACTAAGGTTGCACCAATTGCGTTCTTTGACCAAAGTGGATCTAAGAAAAGCCTTGTCCAGAGTGTGGAGACAGCTAGACTGTTCTAGGCAAGGGTCCTCCAAACGGGTTCATTAAGTAATCCTACCCTTACCTGGGGGCTGATCTATCAACTGAGGTTTCATAAGATCGAATTGGAGATCTATGTGAACTCTTAAAAAAAAAAAAAAAAAAAAAAAAAAAAAACTTCAAAAAAAAAAAAAGAAGAAAAAAAAAAACTTCTGTCATTTTTGGATTCATATTTGAGAAATCCTGGTTCCTTCCTTTTCGGACTTCGAGATCGCAGAAATGTTGAACTCATTTTCGGATTGGAATACCATTTGCTCTCTCCTATGAATCCAATCTTGACCTTTCAAAAATCCCATCTCGTGTCCTTTCCAAGGATGCGATTTGCAACATTTGTGCCTAGCGGTGCTAGTACGCCCTTGAGTGAGCTTTGCTTCTCGGTAATTTGAATTAAGGTTCACAATTGCTTCTAGCAGTCACTGGGACGCTCATTCTGAGCTGACCCTACCTGCGTTCAGAACAATTGTGCCCTCTATGGCTTTTCTGCCTTCCTCATATTGCTTGGGCTGGGCCATGTCCCCTCGGGCGACTTGAAAAGACGAAACCATAGTATTTTCCATTTATGATCACCATATTCTTGTGATTACTAATGGATATGGTCTTGTTTCAGAAGTTTTCCAAAAACTAACAATGGCAGCTTCATTAACCATCACCTTTGATGAGAACAAGTACCAGCTCATGCTCCAAGACAAACAAACCAAGCGCACTTACAAGCGCCCCGCCAGCTGCCGAAGCGTCATTTCCCTCGGCAACTCAGAAGACACCGGGTCAAACTCTACTCCCCGGACCATTGTCTTCGGGTCATTGGGACCATTCCCACTACCCGCAGAAGAAACCGCACCTGCCAAGAAGCAGAGAACCGCCCCTCAACGTATCACTACAGTGATACCAAGGGCGATCATCAAGAAACCTGAGGCCCGTAGTGCTCCTGCAAAGCCTCAACCAGCAAGAAACCAGGTCTGCTCAAAGACTTGGTCTCCAAGGCCTTCACCCAAACAGCGAAGGTCACAAACATCAGCAAAGCCAGCATACCTGGCCCCTCTCAAGGAGAACCGGTTCTACCCTCTTGCTTACATGAAAGAGGAGAAGCCTACCCTCCGCCAAACAAAACCAACTCAGCACGAGCCGGCTTGCTCATACAAGCCCAAAATCAAATCGTGCATCGTAAGGCCTCCGCAAGAACCTGTCAAGGCCTTCACACCTGCGAGTCGACCCTTCCTCTCAACGGGAGCCGAACTCGCAAAATTCAAAGGTTCGCTGCGACAGGCAAAGGACCGCGTCCAGATCCTGTCCCTGCCCGTCTTCAAAGAAGACAAGCTTGGCTGCTGCGCACCAGGGACTACTTCCTTCATTGCTAGGGCACAGCCAGAGCTAACCAAAGCTCAAATCGCTCGTCGTATGCGTCGCCGAACGGCATATCGACAAAAGAGACTAGAGAAGCAAAGAACCCAGGATTCTGCACTTCAAGTCTCCCAAAAATGGGTCGAAAAAGAAAGACCCGACCAAATTGTTGCTGTTCATATGGTTGGCAAAACCAGAAAACGCCAGAAGTCAGCAACTAAAACCCATGTCAGACGTCCGGTGACTCGCAGCGTCTCCCGGACACGAAGACATAAAGAAAACTCTCCCACTTCTTCAAGCCAAGGACGTCGGAGTGACCACTCTTCGAGCTCTTCATCTAAAAGAACGAGCTCCAGCTCAGTCACCAAGACTGTATCCTCTTTCGACTCTCGAAGAATGAACGTCTTGGTCACAAATACTGAACAACCTCCGCCGCATGATGACGTAACCGCACGCATCCAGCAGCTGGAGCAAGGGCAGCAGAGGATAGAGACTCTAATAGAGAACCTAATTCTCAATCTTCAGCGTCCACAAAACAATGAAGCTCCTCCGAGCCATCAAGGCGACGAGGAAAATGCGGAAAACAGTGAGTCACGCGCCCTTACCAAAAAGGACGTTGACGATATCCTCGCCAAAGCAAAAGAAGAGGATACACTAAAGGAGCATGGGATCAAGCCACCATATCCCTTGTGGATGGACTCGGTCCCGTTCCCTACAAAATTCAAGCAACCTACTCTCCAAACATATACGGGGAAAGGTTCAGCCAGACAACACGTCATCCATTTCAAGATCCTGACGGGAGCTATTGCGGATCAAGATGCCCTCAAAATCCGCCTCTTTGCAAGTACCCTAAAAGGTACGGCCTTTGATTGGTACTCCACTCTGCCGGAGGACTCCATTCAAAATTGGGCCATGATGGAGACATGCTTCCTAACCCACTTCAAAGGTGAGGATCATCCTGTTACTATGGCTCAGCTCTGCAGCATAAAACAGGGAGAGAATGAGTCAACATATGACTTTATTCACAAGTGGAAGGCAATGGCATACAAATGCTCCGATGTACTGCCACAAGCATCACTGGTCGACATCTGCCAAAACAACATGAGAGCAAGAATCCGCTCCATGATCATCGGCAACAAATCAAAGAACCTGGGAGAACTCCTGGAAGCATCTATGGAAGCTGAAACGGTGATCAAAGACCTCAACAGTCAGAAATCATTAAAGAAAGAGCCGACTACCATTGCAACCTCAAAACCAAAGAAAAAGGAGGTTCTCAATGTGCAAACCAAGTCAGCTCCTCAGCAGCCAAAGAAAGATGAAAACAAAGCTACAGGTAAAAAGCCTGAACTCTCTGATGCCTTCAGAGAACGGGTAGAAAAGAAATACCCGTTTGATGAAGATGTTGAAGAAATCTTTGGGGCACTCCTAGCAAGCGGCAAACTTACATTGCCTGACCCCAAAAGACCAGGAGATGTTGGCAAAACCAACGATCCTCGGTACTGCCCATACCATCAGATGGTCTCGCATCCTCTCAATCAATGTTTTGTTGTGAGAGAGAAGATAAATGAGATGTGGAAAAACGGAGTCATTACCTTCGACAAGAACTATGGGTCTGCCTCCGTCAACATGGTGTCGTGTGGACAAAAACAAAAATCACCAAAAGAGAAGATCACTACTTCCTTCAAGGTGATAAAGATGACCCAGACGTCCCAAGAGTTGGTTCCATATCCAACATCAGACGGACAGCCCATATGGGTACACCCCGATCTCCTAGAAGATGAAAATTGGGAGGTCGTCAAAACAAAGCCAACCGCTCAACAGCGAAGGCAATCCAGGAGACAACTCCGCAAGCTCAAACAGCAGGAGAAAGCTCCGAAAAAGCAAGAAGTCGCTGAAAAGGCAGAAACCTCCTCTACCGCTTCACTGGGGGCAACAGAAGAGTCCTCTCCTAAGGCTTCAAAGGCGGTAAGAAAATTCACTCTTGGTGATTTCATGCCACCACATCTCAAAGATGAAACTACGCAGGGGGCATCATACTCTTGCAACTCAGTGGTCGGATTCTCCATGGATGGATATGAGTCCAGTGACACCGCCAGTGACATCGATGAGTGGGAAGAATCCCTCGAAACAGGAGAATATCTCTCCGACGAGGAATGTATCCCTGAATCTCATCTTATGCCAGTAATCTGGTATAACCCATTACAGCCGCAAGGATCCTGGTCTGATGATGAAGAAGACCAAGAGGCTGTCCAAGAAAATACTCCAGTGGAACCCAACCATGTTGAACCACAAGGAGCAGACGAAGAAGAAGATTTGGCTCCCGTGCCTGATCTCGATGAATACGCAAGGATCTTGCAGCACCTTGCTATAGAGCAAGAACAAGGTCGCATCAATCAGCTTCGTCACAACCCAACACCGGAAGTTCCTGAAAATCTACAGGAATCTCCTCCGGTAACCCCGGAAAACGAAGAAAGCTGTTGGATCGACGATCCTCTTACATCTGAGGACGAATCTGATTCCCAACAGTTCATCTTGGAGGCATCTTCCGTCAAAGTTACTTGCAATGCAATAACTCAGGATGATAATTCCTCACCTTCTCAGGCTTCGTCTCCTGGAACAGTGACATCGGAACTCAAACCTCTTCCGACCGATCACCTTGAAGAAATTCCAGCCGGTGAAATCTTCTTCGGAGAAAATCCGGTCAATTGGTCCCAAATGCCCGATCTCATCGGTGATGTCTGGACCAACAAAATATTCGACAAAGAAGGAAAGTTGCTGGATGCTGTTCAGGACTTGCTCCCGGAAAATGCTCCATGCAACACAACTACTGAAGATGGCAATGCTGACACAGAGAAATCTTCAGCAAATGAGAAGGAACAACCCTTCGATCTCGAGGGTGATCTTCTAAACAAAGACCCTTCTCCAGAAGCTCTTGAAGTTGGTAGAGGTACCCGTTCTGGCGGGGATTACCACAAAAACTACAACCAACCTTCTGCTTCTTATGAAAATCCTTCGGGAAAACAAGTTGTAAACGCCCCTAGTGGCAAGAATAATGAAAATGCAGGCCCCAAGGAGGCTTTCAAGTACGACTTGATTCAGCACTTCAAACACATACCTGCATGTCTGCACATCCTAGACTTATTACGAATGTCACCACAGACTCGTGATAGTCTCATTTCAGAACTACAAATGCTGGATGCGGATGTCGACAAACATGCCCCACAAGTCCTACAAATTGAAATGGACTATAGGGTCGAAAAATCAAAAACTCCCTCAAAAGGAGAAAAGAAGAAAACTGAGGGATCCTGCATCGAATGCCTCTCGGTTCAAAAAGCAGCAAGTGCAACCATCGCCTTCACCAAGGAAGACCTCCTGCTAGGCGAGACAAAGCACAACCGACCCCTGTACTTCACCGGGTACATCAAAGAGGTGCCAGTACGCAAAATCCAGATCGATCCAGGTTCTGCACTCAACCTCATCTCCACTTCGGCACTCGAAGAACTGGGCATTCCGCCTAGCAAGCTGAGCCACACGTCTGTGTCCATCTTTGGATATGATGGCAGCGCTCAAAGGCCGATCGGCAAAATCAGGTTCAAGTTGCAAATCGGTGATCTTATCTCCGAGGTCACTGTCTATGCGATAAAGACCCCTTCATGCTACAACATCCTTCTCGGACGCCCCTGGATACACGAGAATGGTGTTGTCCCTTCGACTTTACATCAGTGCATCAAGTTCGTTGGCAATGACGGCTTGATACATCGAGTGTTTGCAGACAAAAAGCCCTTCAAAGGCAAAGAAGTCTATTTCGCAGATGCTCAGATGTACAAAGATGAAAAAGAAGAAAGGGAGGAAGAAACAGCATCCTTTGCCGAAAATCTCCAGAAAGACAAAGGCAAGGCTCCTCAGCAATCACCGGAAGAAAATAAACCCTCTATCAAAACCGAAGAGAATAATCAATCTCCCTTCATGGTCTCCCTCAAGTCTTCAAAGCCTCTGGTGATCACCACCAAAGCAAAGAAGACAAAACAGAGGGCTGGGGGCAAGTTTGCTGTCTCCTTCGTGTCTATCTTGCAAGACACGGATTCGGACTCAGAGCCAGAAGACGATACATCGTCAAGCCAAGCTGATGATCAACAAGTTCAGCCCGCTCTCACTCCGATGGAGACAACCGTTGACATAGAAGATCCGGCATCTGCTTCCTTCGTTGTTCCAGCAACATCAGCAGAAGAAAAGCCAATCTTCTTCCATAAATCGGGAGTTTCTTCATCAAATTCTTCGCTTGAACCTTTCAAAAATGAAGGTATGCCTCAACTATCCCTGTATAGTCCAATGGCGCAAGCTATCATGAAGAAAATGGGCTACGACGCTCAGAACCCAACCGGTTTGGGAGATGGCCGTGGTATTATCACGCCATTGGAACCAACCCTGACCAAAAGTCAACTGGAAGGTTGGAAACCCCACCGCCACATAGAAAAGTCTTCATATGGGCTGGGGTATGATCCTGACGCCCCCTTGAGACAGTTGACACAAAGGCTGCAAAATCATCTTGCCAACCAAGCCTCAACATCTCATATTAATGAAGACATCGATCTCCCTGGATATCTCTTTGAAGAGTTGGTCGTCAAGGATCCAGGAAGTTCATCCAATTGGTACGATTTCTTTGATGATGAAGAGGAATTGTCCGATGATACAGACACACGGTTCTCTGACCCAGAAGAACCACTGTCTCCAAAGGAAGTGCCCTACTTCGACCTAGTTTCAACAGGTGACTGGGACCATCTCATAGCAAATCTTGAGAAAAGTACCAATCAAGAAGACCCATGGACAAAAGCAGAGCCGTGGTCTGTAGATACCTTTGGAACTCCAGAAGGCTTTGTTGGGTTGGAAGCCTCCGAAAATATTGTGGAGGAACCACCTTCAAATCTTCCAACAGAAGATTCTGTTCAAAAGATAGACTTGGGAAAACCTGATAACTCACGTCCTGTATTCATAAGCAAGAATATAAAGGATGATGAGTTACCCGAGTATATCGCGTTTCTTCATGAGTTCGTTGATTGTTTTGCATGGTCTTACGCTGAGATGCCTGGCTTAGACCCCAAAATAGCAATCCATAAACTCAATCTTCAAAAAGATATCAAGCCTGTCAAACAAGGCCAAAGAAGGTTCCGTCCTGACGTGATGGACAAAATTGAACAAGAAGTTCAAAAACTCAAAAGCGTTGGCTTCATCCGTGAGGAACAGCATCCTGAATGGTTGGCCAACATCGTCCCCGTGACAAAAAAAATGGGCAAATCAGGGTCTGCATTGATTACAGAGACCTGAACAATGCATGCCCAAAAGATGAATTCCCGCTCCCTATACCGGAGGTGATGATCGACAATACCTGTGGGTTCGAGCGAATGACATTCATGGATGGCTTCTCTGGCTACAATCAGATAAAGATGTATCCTGAAGATGGAAAACACACAGCATTTCGGACCCCGTTTGGCGTGTATTGCTACACTGTCATGCCATTCGGTCTGAAGAATGCCGGCGCTACATATCAGAGGGCTATGATGAAGATATTCCAAGATATGCAGCACAAGACGGTCGAATGTTATGTCGATGATCTCGCCGTCAAAAGCAAAAGAAAAGAAGACCATCTCAAAGATCTTCGAGAAGTCTTCCTCCGACTTCGCAAACACAAACAACGAATGAATCCCCTCAAATGCTTCTTCGGTGTTTCATCGGGTAAGTTTCTCGGATTCATAGTACGGAAAGCTGGCATAGAGCTTGACCCCACCAAAGTCAAGGCTATCCTAGAAATGCCATCTCCAAGAACCCTAAGACAATTAAAAGGGCTCCAAGGAAGATTGGCATACATTCGGCGGTTCATCTCCAACCTATCAGGAAAGTGCCGTCCATTCTCTCGGTTAATGAAGAAAGGTGTCGATTTTGTCTGGGATGCTGAATGTGAAGCCGCGTTCCAGGATATCAAGTCATACCTGACTAAACCTCCAGTGTTGGCTGCCCCCACAACTGGAAAACCATTCCTCTTGTACACAAGAGCCCTTGACTGTTCTTTAGGCGCTCTACTCGCACAAAAGAATGACCAGGGAAAAGAAGCTGCTCTATATTACCTTAGCCGCATGTTGGTAGGTGCAGAGCATCGCTACTCTCCAGTCGAAAAAGAATGCTTGGCAGTGATGTTCGCCGTACAAAAACTGCGTCACTATCTGCTATCCAACACAATGTACCTGATTTCGAGGATCAACCTCCTAAAGGTCCTTGTCACAAAAGCAGGTTCTCTCAATGCCCGACTGGCAAAATGGTCCATCCTCCTGTCACAATTTGATATTAGGTATGTACCACAAAAAGCAATCAAAGGCCAAGCTCTAGCAGACTTCCTCGCGGAGCATCCATTGCCTAAAGATTCTCCACTCAGGGATGACCTCCCAGACGAATCAGTCTACAGTGTGGAGACTTCCTTATCAAACGCTTCCTGGCACATGTACTTCGATGGCGCAACCAGGACAAATGAAAAGGGAAATCAAATATCGGGAATTGGCATTCTCTTTGTTAATCCCGACAAATACATGATTCCACACGCATTCTCGCTACTGGAACCATGTTCAAACAATGCAGCTGAGTACCAAGCCCTAATCATAGGATTGGAACTCGCCCTTGAATCCGGCATCACTACGCTGGAAGCTTTTGGAGACTCTCAACTGATCGTCAACCAGATGAATCAGAAATTTGAAGTCAGGAAGCCCGATCTGTTGCCTTACTACAACAAAGCACAATCGCTTCGACAAAAGTTCGACATCTGTCATATCACCCACATCCTCAGAGGTGGAAACATTCGTGCAGATGCCCTGGCTGGACTTGCTGCGTCTATGGCAATCCAAGAAGGGGAAAACATGCAAATTACAGTGTGTCAAAAAAGGATTCTCCCTCCTCTCAACACACATCAAGCAGTTGCTGAATGCCACCAAGTGGTTGGAAGTCGGATCTCCGTCCTTAAACCTCTGATCAGCGACTGGAGGGATCCGTTCATTGATTACATAATGTTCGGAATCCTACCTGAAGATCCAAAAGAACGGGTAAGCATCCAAAGACGAGCCCCAAACTTTCATTTGGATATTCCTTCAAAAATGCTGTATAGAAAATCCTACAATGGAGTACTTCTACGCTGCTTGTCACAACAAGAGGCTGAGGGAACACTCAAAGAAGTACATGCTGGTCTTTGTGGAGCCCATCAGGCTGGGCCTAAGCTCTACGATCAGATAAAAAGGTTAGGTTATTATTGGCCTACCATGGTGGCTGATGCAATGCAATTTGCTAAGCGCTGCCAACAATGCCAAGTTCATGGAGATTATGTCCACATGCCTCCGGAATGGCTACATCCTACAGCAATCTCATGGCCTTTTGAAGCCTGGGGTATGGACATCATAGGTCCTATCTCCCCTCCATCGAGCAAAGGTCATCGCTTCATCTTCGCCGCTACGGATTATTTCTCCAAGTGGTCAGAAGCATTCGCGCTTAGTGAAATGAAGACGTCATCAGTCCTTCACTTCTTGCGCACCAACATCATTTGTCGCTTCGGCATACCTAAAAGATTCGTCCATGATAACGGACCACAGTTCCGCGATCACCGATTCTACAGGTTCTGCGACAAATACAAAATCCAAAGTTGTCCTTCAACTCCGTACAATCCGACAGCGAATGGACTAGCAGAGGCCTTCAACAAGACGCTCTGCAAAATCCTCAAGAAAATGGTCTCTAGTCACAAAAGAGAATGGGGCGACAAACTGCCTGAAGCTTTGTGGGCCTATCGAACCACCGTTCGAGGACCAACCCATAGCACACCATTCTCCTTGGTCTATGGATGCGAAGCTGTTGTCCCTTTGGAAGTTCAAATTCCTTCCTTAAGGGTATCTCTACAAAATGACATGACACAAGAAAGCAATGTCAAATTGAGACTCCAAGAGCTGGATAACCTCGATGAGAGACGGCTCGAAGCTCTACAAAGCATTGAACTCTACCAAGCACGCATGGCAGGATCTTTTGACAAGAAGGTCAGGCAACGCGCCTACAAAAAGGGAGACTTGGTTCTTACAGTAAAAAGACCAATGGTTTTTGCCAACAAATCCAAAGGCAAATTTGAACCAAAATGGGAGGGACCTTTCGTCATCGACAAAGTCTTCTCCAACGGCGCATACGCTCTTCTAAACATGGAGGGTGACAGATGTATGCTGCCCATCAATGGGAAGTTCTTGAAGCGGTACTACCCTTGAAGGCTTCTTCCATCGGGTCAGAGCGACGCCTGCACGGCCAAAGCCTATTCCTAGGTATCTGCTCGTCAAACCCACTCCTTTTGGAATTTTCATCCTCTTGTTGAAATTTCTAAAAAAAAACCCCTCAAAACAATGTTTCTTTCATCGTTTCATTGTTCAAAAAAAAAAAGCAAATCCAAAAATCCAAGTTTAGGAGCTTCTTCCCAAACTTGACCAAAATTTTCGATCCTTGAAACCAAAATTCATGGTTTGAAACAAAATCAGGACCTAGGGATTTCAGCCCTAGTCCACCTCGACTTTTACCACCAAAATGGTTTTGAGTCAAAATTTACGACCCTCGAGTCTTTAAACAAAAAAATGGTTTTTCAAAAACCGCAAGGAAGCGACGTTCAGTCGATACTTGCAAAACCCAAAATCGGAAGGATGCGAACCCCATTCGATACTTCCAAAATCCCAAAATTTCAAAAATCGTGGAGACGCAACGTTCCAGTTGATATCCACAACCCAAATTTTAAAACAAACAAAAAAAAACAAAACAAAGGTTCGAAAAAACCTCAAACTTCAAAAATCGTGGGGAAGCGACATTCCATCGATACCCACAAAACAAAATTTTTGAAGACAAAAGCAGGGAAGCGACGCTTAGTCGATACTTGCACCCAAATCCGCGAGGAGGCGACATTCCATCGATACTCGCAACCGAATGAGCAAGGAGGCGACATTCCATCGATACTTGCAATACCATTCAGCAGGGAAGCGACGCTTAGTCGATACTTGCACCCAAATCCGCGAGGAGGCGACATTCCATCGATACTCGCAACCAAATGAGCAAGGAGGCGACATTCCATCGATACTTGCAATACCATTCAGCGGGGAGGCGACTTTTTAGTCGATACTTGCATTTTTGAAAACCAAAAACCTGGCTTTCACGCCAAAAAACCCGGCTTCCATGCCAAAAATCCGGCTTTCATGCCAAAAAATCAAAAATCCGGCTTTCATGCCAAAAAATCAAAAATCCGGCTTTCATGCCAAAAATCAAAATTCGGCTTCCATGCCAACAAAACAAAACTCGGTTTTCAAAAAAAAAATCTGGCTTTCATGCCAAAAACAAAAAATCTGGCTTCCATGCCAAAAAGAAATTTCGGCTTTCATGCCAAAAACAAAATCTGGTTCTTACACCAAAAACAAAACCGGCTCTCATGCCACAAACCAAATCTTGGCTTTCATGCCATCTCAAAAATTTTGGCTCTCATGCCATAAACCCAAATTTGGCTTTCATGCCACCTCAAAATTCGGCTTTCATGCCATCAAAAAAAAAAAAACCTGGCTTTTACGCCAACCAAAACAGAAACCCGGCTTTCATGCCAACAAAACAAACTGGTTTTCAAAACAAACTGGTTTTCAAAACAAACCGGCTATAGATGCCATCCAAATCCGGCTATAGATGCCACCCGAAATTTGGCTTTCATGCCGTGAACAAAATCTGGCTCCCATGCCAAAACATGTCTCAAAAACTGGGTCCCATGCCAAAACAATCATTTGTCAAAAGATTTCTCACAAAATGACAAACTTTTGATCACATCCCATTTAGCAATCACTTTAATCACAATATTTAAGTGAGCGTAGGGAAAACAAAAAAAAAGTACCAAAAAAAATACATGTGGTACCAAAAAAAAGAAGAAGAAAAGAAAAGTGTTCACAAGCACTACAAAAATGTATACCAAAAAAAATACATGTGGTATATAAAAAGAGAGAAAGAGGGGTCTCAGCCAAAAATGCCCTCCAGCCAAGCTTTCAGTTCCTCAAGCAAACTCTTGGCTTCATCCGTTAGAGTCTCCAAGGCACGCTTCTTCAAGAATCTGCCATGAGTAGCTGGAGAAGGCTCTATCCCTTCTGCTACACCAGGAAGACTATCCCGTGCAGTCTGCCATCGTTCATTCTCTCTAGCCTTCCTATTGAGAATCTGATCGGCCTCTGCAACTTGGCGAATCAAAGCACTCTCCCTGTCACGAGCCTCTGTTATGGCGGACCACGTACTGGCGACTTGGGCCTTTCGGTGTTCGAGAAGCTTCCTTGCCTCCTCAACCTCTCCATCAAGGATGCTAAGGTCATGTTGCAGCCTGATGATGTCTAACTCCGCTCGGTTCCTCTCCCGAACCAGCTGCTTCCTGCCCTGTGTAGTCTCTTTCAAATCCGATTGAGCCTTCTCAGCAGGGTTCAGGAACATTTCTTGGAAGAACTGGTCATCAGGATAGCTGATGGTCTCAAACCATCCGTCGCCTAATGCAATGATCTTATCAACGATCGCCCAGGCGTCCGTAACATCCAGACCAATATCTTCCTCAGCATCTTTGAGAATCTCTTTCACATGCGGAATCTTGCTACGTGCAACATCCAAGTGTCCAGAAAGGAGGGTCTCAATCCAAGAACTCAAAACCCGCATCACCACCTTCTTCGCATACTGAAGAGATGGGCCAGATGAAGACTCACCCTTCTCTGTCGATTGGCTGCCCAAGTCATGTCCCATCGGAAGAGTAACAATAGAACACTTTCCAATCGGGGCCGCTGGAGAAGGAATCTCAACATGAGGTCTAGCCTCTGCCGCGTCAGAATTGGCTGGAGAAGTCCCAATTACTGGGTCAACTTCTGGCATCCCTGGCTATGGCTCTGAAGGAAGCGATGGACTCTCTTCTGTCACTTCAAAATCTGCCAAACACAAAAAGGTATGAATATGATCTTGTCAAAAAAAAAATCAATGTCAAGATTATCACTATGAAATACCTTCTTCCATGATGGACGGAGTACTTTCTATCTCCATTTGCTCATCCGAAGCATCGTCGAAAGCCATATCCATAGATGGCTCGAAGTCGGAACCCTCTGGCAAGTCAGCTGACAAGAAAACAAAAATATGTGTCAGCAAATTCAAAAAAAAAAAAAAAAAAATCATCATCCTCATACCAGGTGGAGATTCTGGGTCCTCCCCAGAGTCCCTCAACTTTTCTTCAGATGCCGCAACTGGATCCATCACCGCCTCATCGGCAGGAACCTCGGGCATCACCAAGTTTTCATCTTCTGCAAAAGAAAGAAAACAACAGATAAAAAAAAATCCCTCATAAAAGGAAAGAAGCGAAAATAGAGAAGAAGGAAAATCATACCAACATCAGCGGACTCTTCTTCACGACTCCTCTTCTCTGGAGGCTCATCAGCATCTCCTGATACCTCCTCAGCAATGGTAGGAGGGACTTCCAGATCAGGAAAGTCTTCGTGGCGTCTCTCTGTGCGACGCTGTCCTCTCCTCCTCTTTTTTCTACGAGCCGGTCTACCCGAAGTACCTGCCTCACTGTCAAAGTCAGGACTTCCACTTGGCTCCTCACTGGACGACCCGCTCCTACCAGTGGACCCCATGGAAGCCTTCATTCGCTCTGCTTGCATCCAAGTGTCGATCTCGGCTTCCTCCTCCTCGAGCTGTCTCAAGACCTCAGCAGGTATCTCTTGTGCGGCTCCGGATCTAATGACATCCTGTTCCTCGAGAAAGCCTATCCTATGCTTCTCTCCAGAAAGGAAGAACAAAACTTCCCCTCGACGGACGCCATCTGATCTACCAAGACCCTTCCCAGGAGATTGTTTGACATTCAGCTCCTTCTTGGAAAGCCCTCGGTACACAGCAAAGCTCTCCACGAACCACTTCGTGAAGCCAGCAGTCCGGAAAATGGGCAACTCAGGATAGGAAATCATGGCAGTAGTGTCCTCCGCACTATAGAAAGCCCATGCATTTCTCCCGTCTTGCAAACCTCCAAAACGCTTCACCATGCTCGAAGGCGCTCCAACAACGCCTTGAGAGAAGCCTAACTGCAACGCAAAACGCGAAGGGACATACGGCTGGATATCAACAAAAAGATGTCTGCGGTACACCATCGTGCCAACACGTATGTTTAAAAGCCACCTCTTCTCTGCGTTGGTCAAAGAATAGTGTCTTCCCGATCCCGCCCTGGTAGAATCTCGGGAGACACCAAAATCAAAAGCCTTCTTCCGCAAATCTGGAGAAAGCTTTACTGAAGATTGCCCAATCTCGACATCCCTGAATCGTCGGATTCTCAAGCGGGCAGACAAAAGTGAATCGGAAACGGCTTTTCCCCTAGCCAACCGAATCATAAAAGGGTCATCATCCTGAGCAGCGCCCAAACGGTGGAAGCCGGGACAGTGGTACACATACCACGAATAAAAAATATGGGCTGAAAATACCCTATTCATAGGAAGCCCAAGCCGAACCAGAAAAGCAGCAGCCTGCAGTTCGGTGCACAAATAGGAGTAAAGAGCAGGCACCAAAGCCAACTGCTCTCCGAACGCCATCTGACAAGCCGGAAATATACAATGCGGCCTGATGTGTGTTCCGTCTCCTCCAGCAAAAACAGCCTCACCCAGCCAATAAGTGAGGTACGCAGCAACGTCTCTCCGCAGCGCAATGTCGGAGCAAACGGCGTCTGTACTTGTGAGAAAGTTCTTCAAATTCTCTCGCATGGCAGAAATCTTCTTCCCCGGATTCTTAGTCTTGGCTTCCTGGGTCATACTCTCAGAAGATTCTTCGTCGCCAAAAAAGTTTGGAGACAAAGAGCTGAAACTCCTCCAACTGCTACACCGGACTTTCAAGCCCTCCTTCTCCCTCAAAAAATCGTAGAAGGCGACGAGCTGAAAGTACAAAAGCCTGAACTCCTCAGACTGCTCCTCAAGGACGCTGTCAATCGGCATAAATTCCTCATAGAGTTTGCCGAGGATGGGTAACCCGGTAATGGCACTCAGCTCCTTCAAAAAAAAACCAATCTCACCATTCGTAACAATGAAGGTGTTGGTTTGTGGAAGGAAGGACTCCAGCATGGCCATAAAAGCCTCATCGGAGAAAAATACGGTTTGCCTAAAAGCACGAACCGCATCAAAAATCTCGGCCTCCTTCAGAATGGCACCGCCGATCTGCAGGATGTGATCAGTCCACGACTCCCAGCCCGAGTCAACACTGAAACGGCCACGAAGTCGAAAAGGCTTCACCCAATTGCTGCCATCGCCCCTGAAAATGCCAAGGCCCACCGGTCTCAAATCAACCGATGGATGATCAGATCCTTGGTAGCCGCTGGCCGGCATCAACATGTCCAGACGGACATGCGACTTCTCTGCATAACCAGAAGGACCGCCAACAAAAACCCCGGTCTTGACCACAATGGTCCTCTTCACCCAGCTTGGAGGATCTTCTCTCTTAGAGCAAGTGGGAGAAAGACTCATGATCGAAATAGTACGATCAAAAGGCGACCGGGTAGAAATGGTTCTCTCCTCACCATCGGCTGTGTAAGAGAACTGAAAGCATCTCCTTTGATATGACGAGTCATCAGGAGCTGCATCACCAAAGAAAAAGGTAGGCTTGGGCACAACGCTCTGATCGTCCATGACCCAAGGACGATTGCTTGCCATAATCTTGTAAAACTCCTCATCCTTGAGACCGATCAGTCGCTGTCTCATCTCATCTCGGTTGAGCGAGTCACACTCTTCCAAGTTTCTCTCCACATACTGGACCTTCTCCCAAGCCTGCTGTACAGCAGCATTGGAAGATCTGGCAGATCGACGAGGTGTATCGGTAACGGGTTTCTTACCCTTGTTCGTTCTGGAGGAACTACCTGCAAAGATTAAAAAAAAATCAATCAACAGAATGACAGAATTTTGCTAAAAAAAATCCTAGCGAAATTTTGGCATGACTCCGGGGCAATTCCGAAGAAAAGGGAATCACCCCGAAAAGAAAGGAAGCCTGAAGATGAGCTCAACATCGCTGCGAGCTCATGATCAATGAAGGATTCTCAAAGAAGACTCGAACTCAAACATTGCTGCGAGATCAAGACAGTCTTCTCAAATTTCCGCAAGAATCGGAAAAGAGCTCAACATTGCTGCGAGCTTCAAATCCCAAAACTTGCAAAAAAGCTCCTCGAAACCCCCGCAAGACTAAAGAAAGAGCTCAACATTGCTGCGAGCTTCAAATCTCAAGACTTGCAAAAGATTTCCAGGTGTGCATCATCATCATGCTCCCAATTCAATTTAACAAAAATCATGCATAAAAGAAAATCATCATGCACTAGATGCTAGGAAAACCTTGACAAAATTTGACCAATTCCAACCCAACTTGGTCAAAATCAAACTTTGTCTAAGTCAAAATTCATGTTGACTTAACATAGAAACTCTAGCCTTCTATCTTGATGCATCAAACAAAAAAAAAATGCATAAACATCTTGAAATGCATGAAACCTCATTATCATGATGATACAAAAAGGGGAAAAAGGAAAGTTCTTTTTTTTTTAAAAAAAAAGAAGAAAAAAAAAGAAAAAATTATGGGCTGGCCCACAGGCCGTGGCCCATGGGCCACATGGCCGTACGGCCCAAAGCTGTACGGACATGGCCGTACGGCCCAAAGCTGTACGGACATGTCCGTACAGCAGCAAAAAAAAAAGGAGAAAAGAAAAAAAAAAGAAGAAGAAAGAAAAAAAAAAGAAAAGGGCGTGTAAAAAAAAAAAGAAAAAAAGAACACGTGCAAAAAAAAAAAAAAAAAAAAAAAAGAGAAGAAAAAAAATGATGAAACTTTCTTTACATGGAACTTCTTGTAAAAAGAAATAAAAAACTTACTTGAAGCCATGGATGGAGAAGAAAGAAGAACTTGAAGACTCTTGAAGAAGGAGGATTCTTGATCTTAGAGCAACTCTTGAAGACTTTTGCAAAAAGAAAGCAATAGGAGCAAGAGATCCCACCTCAATTGCTTTTATAGAAGAGAGCAAACCAAAAGAGGAAACAAGAGAAAAGCAAGGAGGTAAGTGCTAAAAATTAGCAACCTTCCCAAAAGAAAAGGAAACTTGGATCCTTTGAGAAATTCTCTCCCAAAGAAAGATATTTTGAGAGAATATCTCCCAAAATCAAGAAAACTTGAGAAAATCTCTCAAAGTAGAGATATTTTTAGATATTCTCCACCCAAAAGAGATATCTTTAGATATTCTTTACGAAAATGACACCATATGAGATCTAAGCCATTCCCAAAAGCTTAAGGTCCCATGGGTTAGCCCATATGAGCCAGGTTTGACCACCTAGGCACTAAAAGTGGCTTTTAGTCAAAATTCCTCTTACCAAGAGCATACAAAAAAAAATGGTTCCATGCCTCTCTTTTAAGTTGATTGGACCATACAAAAATTCCAAGCCTCATGAGCTTCCAAAATCCAAAACCATCTCACCTCATGAGCCAAATTGAGCCAAACCTTGAAATTGACATTTCACCAAAAATCAAACCGGTCCCCTAACATTCCACATACAGCTTGTTAGGTTACAAGACCAAAACCAAAAACCAAAACCTGACCCCCCAACATTCCACATACAGTTTGTTGGGTCACACGGTCAAAACCAAAATCCGACCCCCTAACTTGCCACATACAGCCTGTTAGGACTCAAGGTCAAAACAAAAATCCAAATCCGCATCCCCGATGTCATCTTCAATACTTTGCCTCAAGATGGTACATGATTCCTATCACTACCATACAAATCCCCTGGAAGCTCAAAAGGCTACTCCATCAAAAAAAAATGCTCAAAGACTCTTGGTCAAGTCAGAAGCTCTTCTTCAAGATTCTCTTCGAGGTACATCGACTGCAAAAGCTATATCGTCGCTGTACCTCGAGGGGGCATTTGTTGACACCAAAAATGTCACTTTGCCTCTTCACACCAAAAGCTACATGGAGCCGCATCCTACCAAAAATAGGCAGGCGCCACTTCAAGCATCAGATCTTGTCAGAATCAAACAAAAACTGCAAGGTCATTCAAAACAACCAAAAGAAGAGGTACACATGAAGTTTCGGGCCATTCCGACATCATTTGGCCTAGCTTCACTTCTCCAACAGCTAAACAAGCGCTCCCGGCGGCGACAGAATCGGAGACACCAAATCTTCGATCAGGGCCTATGGATGTTCTCAAAATATGTCCAAAAGGCTCCATGTCAAGTCTCAAGTCAAACCAGCAATGTTTGACCCATCATCAACTCTCCAACGGCTGAATCAAGCCTACCAGCGGCAGAGCACCCCGGGACCCCCCGTTTCGTCCGTTTTCGCGAGACGAGTTGTTCTGTCCCTGTGATTTTTCCAGATTCAGACTTTTGAGGCTCCAAATTCGCCGATATTCGCCAAGATCACAGGAATCCTTCCAAGAACTTCAAAAACTTCGTTGATCGCCAGCTGAACAACCAAAAAGTGCACTTTCTGCCCGCCCGATCGCGAAATCGACTGGACAGATGCTGCCGGCCCGCTGGTATCAACCAATGTCTGAAACTACATGATCATCTGATGTTGATTTACATAAGGATCCATCGATGATCATCGTAAAAGGAATTCCAAAAGACGCAACATGGCCCGCGACTCTTCAGCTACCGAGGCGGCCACTTAATGCTATCAATTGGCCCGTTTATGGCAAGTTAATGCGGTCATTAACCCATTATCTTGGACGGCCCAATCAGAAGCCTCTGTTCAGGAGTTACAAGTCCAAGCAATCATGGAATTCAAGCCATGAAACTCCTAACATAATGGAGATTAAAGGCGATTAAATGCCCATGACTCTCCTCCGGCCAATGAAATCCAAGGGTCAGGAGTTACAAAACAAAAAGCAATTAAACTCGTAACTCCTCCCTTAATGAGCTTTATTACCATAAAGGCTCATAAATCACTCCTAAAGGCTACCTAAAGGCCTATAAATAGGAGTCCCCTCCAAGCATTTCAAGAGGAAGGGGAACACACACAGAAGGATCTAGGAAAATTGCCACAGATCCGGAAAAATCGCCAGAAGATCATTCAAAAATCCTTGGAGAAATCTCTACAACCCTGCTCCTTCAAGAAAACTCTGCTGCAACAAGTTCAACAAGGTGATTGAAGCCCCTTGGGGGGGGCCACCCCCCCAAAGACCACCTCTCCTTCTATCCAACATGGCTAGATGCGGCTTTTCAGCCCGTCTACTCAGTTTTTTACCGGATATAGGACCTTATCTTGGTCCTTATCCTCTAAAAATCTGAGGTTGGAGCCAAGCCAAGAAATCAAGCACTATGTTCTCATCTGAAGGACGATGGCGGAGCCCATACATGACTCGCGACCATCGATCTGAACGAGCCCTCCCACAATCGCATGAGAAGTTAGATTCCTTTTTCTTACTTTTCTGTTGTAAATTGTATTTTTTCTAAAGAGACAAAAAATCACATCTCTTGTCTTTCATTATTGATAAGATTTGTAAATCGCCTTTCATGGCAAAATCGCCTCCAACGGCACCAAACCGCCTTCTACGGCACAAAAACGCCTTTCACGGCATTCAAACAAAACTGTCTCTTTTATTAAAATATGTATGCAATGGAAAACTAGAAAAAAGTTTCATTTCCCTTTTTACTTGTGAAGGTGGATCTCCGGATCACCATTTCTAAATTCCAAGTATTAAAGAGAAATTGGCATACCCGTACAAAAAAACTGATGCCCGCTTTTCCTTTTTCCCTCCACCATACCCCGTCAGCCCCGGGGCGGAGGCAGCTTTGGAAAAAGACAAAAGCCGGGACCATCAGCGTAACCTTAGTGGGCTTTAAAAAAAAATTTATTTATTTTTATTTATTCATCAAAGAGAGTGAACGGTGTTCCAATCCGAATAAGGGCTCAAACATTTCTGCGAGCGCTAAATCCGAAAAGGAGGGGACCAAACTTTCTCAAATTTGATTCCAAGAAAAGAAAAAAAAATTTAAGGAGTTTTTTTTTTGGAAGTCCCTATCGGACTCATCAAAGAGAAAAGATGGCCCATTCCCCGATAAGAACAATAGCTGCGAACATTTCTGTGAGCTGTCAAGTTTACAGAGGAGAGGATCAAAGTTTCTCAAAATTGAATCCAAAAAAAGAGAAATCAGATTTCTTTTTTTTTTTAAATGAGAAAGAATGGAAATAAGTTCAAAGGTAGAAATTTTCCAAAAATCCCATCTCATGTTTTTTTTTTATGCAAGATCCAACGTAGGCCACCAACTAGAAAGGATCCTAAGAATTCAAGCATCGCGTTCTCTAATGAACTGGTCCCACCGGGTATGCCAGCTTGATAGACCCGGAATTTTCCTTCCTCTCCTCTCCCATCCGTCCCCGGGGTCACCGAGAGGATCCGAATGGAGGGAAGAAAGGGGGGAGAAAGGCGGGCATCTATATTTTTGTACGAGTATGCTAGATTTTCTATTCTACTTGGAATTTAGAAATGGTGATCCGGAGATCCACCTTCGCAAGTAGAAAGGAAATCAACTTTTTCTGACTTTCCATTGCACATATATTTAAGAAAAGAAACAGTTTTTAAAATGCCATGAGAGGCGATTTCATTTTGTTTGCCGTAAAAGGCGAGTTTGCCGTGAAAGGCGAATTTTTTGCCGTAGGAGGCAATTTTGTGCCGTGAAAGGCGATTTACAAATCTCATCAATGAAGAAAGACAAGAAATGTGATTTTGTGTCTCTTAAAGAAAATACAAAGTGCAACAGAAAAGTGAGAAAGGGAATCTAACTTCTCAGGAGATCGTGGAGACCAGTTCAGATCGACAGTCGCAAGTCATGTATGTACTTCGCCATCGTCCTTCAGATGAGAACGCTTGATGCTTTGATTCTTTAGCTTGGTTTGGAGTTCAATTTTTTAGAGGATAAGGACCAAAGGAAGGTCCTATATCCAATAAAAAACAAAGAGACTGGCTGAGGAGCCGCGTCTTGGCCATGTAGAATAGAAGAAGAGAAGGCTTTTTCTTGGGGGGTGTCCCCCAAGGGACTTCAATCACCTTTGGTGTTTGTGGCAGCAGAGTTTCTTCAGAGTAGCAGGGCTTCTGAATGGATTTCTGGATCTTGAGTTCGAGATTCCAGGATTCGGGCTTGTTTCTTCTTGGAATCACCTCCTTTTATAGGCATTGGTAGCCTTTAGGTGATTTTATGGGCTTTAATGCATTTAAAGCCTCATAATGGGAGGAGTTACAAGTTTTAATTCATTTATTTTGTAACTCATTTTTCTTGGCTTCTGATTGGCCAGTGGAGATAATGGGCATTTAATCGCCTTTAATCTCCATAATGAAAGGAGTTTCATGACTTTAATGCCATGATGGCTTGGACTTGTAACTCCCATTTCCTTGAATCTGATTGGGTCATCCAAAATAATGAGTTAATAACCGCATTTAGTTAGGTCAATTAACAGCATATGTGGTCACCGGGGATTTGAAGAGTCGCGGGCCGTGCCGCGTCTTTTGGAATTCTTCTTGCGATGATCGTCGATGGATCTTCATGTTGATCAATGTCGGATGATCACGCAACTTCAGACATTGGTTGATATCAGCGGGCCGGTGACATCTGTTTTGTCGATTTCTCGATCGGTCGGACAGAAAGTGTACTTTCTTGATTGGATGGTTGGAGATCTTGGAGCGATCGATGACGATTTCATGCTCTTGACGGTGGATCCGAGATGTCAACGAAGATCAATCGTTTCCGAGCGTCGAAAATCAGATTTTCAGGAAATCACAAGGGCTAGAATTCCCGAAACGCGAAAAAAGACGAAAAACGGGCCTTCCGGCGGAAATCCGGCGACCCGGACTTCCAAGGTCGTCTGCGACCATGGGGGGATTTTCCCCTTTGGTCGCCGTTTTGTGGGCCGTTTTTCAAGCTTTTTTGCTTCTTTTTTTCTCCTATATTTTTCTTGAGATTTTTTCCTCATTTTTTGGCTTGATTCTCCTAAAGAAAACCCAACGAGAAGTCGTGCAAAACCGGGGCACAAAGTTTCCTATTTTTTTGGAAAAAGCCGAAGACTTTGTCGCGCAGAGCTGTCGTTTTTTGTCAAGAGTCGAAACTAGGTCAAACGATGTCGGAATGACCTGAAACTTGACGTGAAGCCTCCCGAGTAGTAGATAGGACCAACCATGGGCTTTTGTTTGAGTTTTGAAGCTGTTTGGGGTCTCATCGCTGCTAGGCTTAATTTCGTCGCGAGGAAGATGTCGCGCTTTGATGTGCGGTCAACTGATGTCCGATTGACCCAAAATTTGACAGGGAGCCTATTGGATTCATTTTGAGATGATCCATTAGCTCCGATTTGGATGTCATAGTCCCGGGGTGCTCCGCAACCGGTAGCCTTGATTTTCTTTCGGAGCGTCAAAGTCAGGTCAAACGTCGTCGGAATGACTTGAAATTTGACGTGGAGCCATTTTGAAGCATGTTGAAGTCATCCATGTGCTCTGTTTGATGAGTAATGGCCCCGGTGGTTCTCGCCACCGAGGGGCTTGATTTTCTTTCGGAGCGTCAAAGCCGGGTCAAACGTTGTCAAAATGACCTGAAATTTGATGTGGAGCCTTTTAGAGGTATTTTGAAACCATCCGTAGGCTCTGATTGAAGTTTTGATGTCTTCGACGCCGCTGCCGCCAGGAGTTCCTGTTTGGCTGCCGGAGGAGTGAAGTTGGGCTAAATGATGTCGGAATGGCCTGAAACTTCATGTGAACTCCTCTTTTGGCTGTCTTGAAGGATCTTGTAGTTTTTGTTTGATTCTGACAAGATCTGATGCTTGAAGCGGCAACGCCCTTTTGTAGTAGGATGTGGCTTCATGCGGTTTTCTTGATGTTGAAGAGGTAAAGTAACTTTTTTGGTGTCAACAACAACCCAGTGTACAAATTCAATTAAGTAATACCAACCATTTAGGTGTAATCCTAAGTTGTTTGATGTACTTGTTATTCTCGATGGACATTACAATTTATGTGAATTTTGTACATTAAACTCCCTTTAATTAAAACCCATGAAGGTAAAATGGTACAATAACAGGCTTGAAACAATCAACAGACTCTTTTCTTACAATTTAGGAATTAAACCTGAATTTCTATTAGTTTCGATTAACTCACAATTCCTTTTAGTTTCAAATCCAGGAATACAATTCTTGGAAAAATCCAAGTATATTTGATTGACCATTTGGTCAAATAAATTCTATCAATGGTTAACTAATTTAATTTAGTTACCTGTTACAATCATTAAATATCCTTAATAAAGAGAAGGAAACCAAATCTCAATCGAGAAAACAACCTGAAACATTTGCAGGTTCACTCGAGCGGACATCATCCAGAGAGTGGGTCGCTCGAGCGACCCCTATTGTCCACTCTAGCGATGACAAACAATATCAGGTTCACTCGAGCGGATGTTCATTCGCTCGAGCAGATGCTATACAGAAGGTGATTCGCTCGAGCGGACGCTTCTGAATTCCAATTCCAGAATTTTGAGCAGTCTTCTACTTCATTCAAAATCACTCATAACCTACAAGTAAAACATGGAACCTCCTGTTCCCTACTAAAATTCCATTTCATACGAAAAATAACACTTCTAATCCATCATTCAATCAATCTTCTTCTCCAATTCATTAATCACATACACAAATCAAATTCTAATAGTAAGGTTGAAACCAAACCTATAACAAAATTCAAGAAATACCATATTCATTAGCATATCAACATAAACCACTGTTTATACTTGCCTCTAGTTGCAATTTGATACAAAACCCTTTCTTGTGATCTCTATTTGACTCAATTCCACTCACTCTCAAACCCTAATATCACCAAATAATTCAAATACGAATTCAACATATTGATTAAGATGAAAAAGGGTCTAAGAAGCCTAATTACAACTAAAACTTTCAAAACTACTCACCTTATAGTTTATAGTGAAGAAAAACAAAAGTTTCTCTCAAATCCCACTTCAAAAGAATGGAAGAAAGATGAAGAAGATGATGGGGAAGATGAAGAATTCAATTTTCCTCTTCTAAAAACCACTTGTACAGCTCTTTTCCATGCTCATAAAGAAAGAAGAAATGCAAAGAAAGAAGGAGAGTTTAGGTTTTGGTCTGGTTGCAAGAAATGAACGAATGCAACATTGTCTAGGTTATTCTAGAACCTTAAACATCAATTTTTTTGGACATAAACCCCTTCACTCAACTTATTTCTATTTTAAGTCAAACAAAAGCTCACTTGACTCATTTGAGATCAAATGAACATGAGTATTTTATGAAAATTATTGTATTCATCGAGATACACACAATGGTATCAAGTTTCACCATATTCAAAGAAATACGCTAAAATTCGTATTTATGGAAAAGTCCCTACTTCCATCCATTTGAGTTTAGAATTAACTCAATCAAGTCAATTTCTTCTAAATTCATTTCACTAAGTCCAATTCATTCACTTGTGACCAATTTAATCCATTTTGACCATTAACCACATTTATCTTGATTAATCATGTTTAATTTGCTTTAATCTTGATTAGTTAGAGTTAATTTTGATTAACTCGGAATAGGGTGTAACAGCCCTGGAGGATCCAAGCTCAAGAGAATGCTACCAATCCTTTACCAAGACATCAAGATCAGAAGCCTCCCTCTTCAAAGACGAGCATCGGGATCGCAATTGCTCCAATTGAGCCACCAGATCCTCTTCGGACTTGATAACCTTATCAAGATCGGCCTGCTTTGAGTCAGGATATCGGGATGCCGACTCCAGCAAAGAACTACTCTTCGCGACCCTTTTACAAATAACGGAATGTTCCAATTCCTGGGCTGTTTTCTTGCCAAGAAGTACGGGCGTGGTCGTCACACTTGGGGGATAACATACAGTTGCACGTACTCGAGCATAGGAAATGCCGGTGCAGCCATGAATGTCGACACGGTCTAGCCACGTCATTTACCAAGGTAGCATGATTAGTATCTTATCTTGCATTGATCATTTATTGTCTAGTTTTCCATGATGTAGAACTATTTATTCTGTTTCAGTCACTAAACTAATCATTCTCAACCCTAGCTAGACTTTATTTCACTTCTCTTAATTACCTGTTCTTAAATTCATATTAATGCAACGTGCTATGAAATTTATTTTGAGCACTTTCCAAGCATGTGTCTAACTCTACGCTTTGTCCTGTGGGTATCAGTGCCTTTAACCTTGCCTGTACTAATTTTGAGATGACAACGGTAGAGTCGTATGAGTGTGAGAGATTGGGGTGCCGAGGTTGTCATGGACATTGTTTCATGCACCAGAGATGCCCTCAGTTTTGGGAGTTTATGTTTTGGGGTTTGTTACCTTTTTATGTACTGGCTTTTGTTGGTTGGCCTTTTACTTTTGGGGAATGTAATAAAAACTTCTATTGTTTTTATTTAATTTGAATATATTGGAATGAATTATCCTCGTTACTTGTCTAGTTCTGTTTATTTCTTGCTTCTGTTAATACCGGTCTGATGATGTACTATGTGAGGGTATACAACAGGAAACACACAATGTAATTTTCTGTTAAAATTTTCTATGATGGTAATGGACCTTATATCATCACACGTATGGATCTTGGGAAAGGAAAGAATTATGTTGCGCTAATCCCCAGCTCACGCCATAAGATGTGAATCTCTACGACAATGTGATATGTGGTAGTGACAGTCCTGGCCCTATATATATTGAAAGTAAGGTGAGGACAACCTCGCCGGGCCCTTTTGGTAGCCTTATTTGATAATGGAGCATTCACCGCAAAACCCCAATGTTTCACCAATTTTTTGGATGATTGTTTCTCCTACTCAGGGTGGTTGTATAGGAGAGTTCTGATGTTGAAAATTCTAACTGTCCACCTCATGCTAACACTTTTGTTTCCTTCGTTTTCATACTAATTTACTTATCTTTCCTCTATTTCCCTCAGAAATTTTTGGTGTTTTGGACAGATTTGACCTGCGCAAAGTAATGCATTGGGGTAGACATTTTATTATAAATGTTGGTCAGGCAAGTTGCACAAAGTAACTGAGGCGCTGTTGTTCCGGGATGGGGCTGGTAGACATTGGGGTCAAATGCTAGGTTGGTCAGGCAAGTTGACCTGCTCATTTTATTGTAACGGAGAAAAAAGATACACCAACATACACGTCAAATCTTTGCGACTTGAACTAAAATTTGGTGGCAACAAGTAGGAGATCGGATTTCTTGTGCACAGTGATGCCAGGTGCTTCACTCATGTCCATATTTTGTTTGTTCACTCCAGAAGGAAATTCCCAATCAAAGTAGTACAGAAGATTTGCCATGGTAAGCTCCACAGTAACCATTCCGAAAGGCATTCCTGGACAAATCCTTCTACCAGCACCAAATGGTATGAGCTCGAAATGATTCCCTTTGTAATCAACTTCACTATTTTCGAATCTCTCTGGGATAAACTCATCAGGATTCCTCCAACATTCAGTATCACGCCCAATTGCTCTTGTATTGACCAAGACCAAAGTTTTAGGGAGTATGTCATACCCATTGATCATACAATGTCGAATGGTTTCCCTTGGAATAAGCAAAGGAGTTGGGGAGTGCAATCTCAATGTTTCTTTCAACACTAACTTAAGGTATTGGAGTTGTGCAAGGTCACTTTCTTCTACCTTGTTCTTGCTTCTAATAACCCTTCTAACTTCCTCTTGCGCTTTCTTCAATACTCTTGGGCTCCTGATAAGCTCGGTCATGGCCCAAACAACAGTCGCAGAGCCTGTACCTGTTCCAGCAACTAAAATATTCTGCAACAAAATATGAAAAAAAAAAGTCAAAACAATTAGATTCCAATTTTAAACTGGGCTTCATCTAAATAATCCTATTGCTTTTGTCAAATGATTAATACTAAACGTTACCTGAAATAGTTGAAATAGAAACACATGGAAATTTTCAGGAGAGGGTCTAGTCCACTCAATTTAAGTAAACGAGATCTTATATTGAAACAAATCCTTATAGCCTGTTTGGATAAATGAAGAGTGGAATAAATTGAAGTGGATTTCACATGTGGAGTAGAGTGAAGATAAGTAGGTTGAAGTTAAAGTAGAGTACTTCACTTCATTCCATTTGGATGCTTATTTTGAAGTTAATGTTTGGAGTAAAATCTATTTTTACTCAAGGAAATTGAAGTATTTAGAGTTGAAGTGAAATGGAGTACATGTGGCACACAACATTACTTCATCTATCAGGTCAGACTCATTCAAACAGAGTAGAGTTAAAATTTTAGACCGTTAAGGCCCGTTTAACTTCACTCTCCTTTATTTTTTGCCTATCCAAACAGTCCCACATTTGGTAGGAGTCCTCGGTGAAGATTCCTAACTGCTTTTCCTCAATAGCGAGGAAAAGCCACGTTTGCAGCATGCCTCCATCAAGGACAATACCTCCGTCAAGGAAACATGAAGATCACATAAGCCCAAAATGTGTGGATCCATGAATTTCCTTGATCAGACCTCCCCTTATCGTAAAATACAAGTCTGCATGCACAAGGAAGTGGAGATAGTGTATTGTGACGAGTCTTTTGGGCATTCTGTCTTTTTTTTGTGGGCCCCTGAATCATGATCCAACCGTTTATTCTTTTTCAAATGCAAAACATGGCTAAAGGTACAAATATCAACCGTTGGTTCATCATATATTTTGAGATATTTACAAAAAATTCCAGACCTATAAATGATCATTTTTGAATTTTTATGGGCCCCTACATCATAAACCAAACCATTAATCCGCTTCAGAATGCCAACAACAGTTATGGGATCAGATTTGGCAGCTTGATTATTAAAAGATCATGAGAAAAATGAGAAAAATCTGTAAACCATTCATCTACCATAGTGTAAAATACAGGAATATTTCCCAGTCCATTTCTTCATTATTTTTTTTTAAATTTGTATCGGCCCATAAATAATGATCCGAACCGCTCCCAGTTTTGATGATGCAAAAAAAGGCTAGGAATTCAAAAATCAGCAATTGATTCGTCATATAGTTTGAGGTATTGACAAAAAAGTCCACACAACAAAATATATTAATGAACAATCCAAACTGTTCATCATCTTTATAACGCAGAAGAAATTTACTGAGTGAAATCTAAGGTCTAGATTCATCATGAATGATGAGGAATTTGTGAAAAATATGTGATCATTGGAAGTAATGTAGTGTAGAAGGTTAGATTTGCTGTGTTTTCTGATTCATTTCATCTGAGATCCTCATTTAGGATGTCCTGTTCTAGGAGGATATATGAATCCTTTAATTAGATGATTCCTTTTTCATTACCATATGTGCCCTAAAGAATCAATAAAATCCCCTAGAATTGAGAAATGCTCAGATTTCACTATGTTAAGAGTGACATATATACCTGAAAGTCCGAAAAAGGATCAACATGTTGCTAAAGATAAAAATGAAAAACTGAACTAATTGTCTGTGTTTCATAAAAATAAACTCAAATAATATGAATGAACGTTATCTTTCTGCTTGTCTAATTTTTGGTTCAGAATTTTGCCCACGAATGAGTAATGATGTAATATCTTTTTTATATTATTATTCTTTTCATAGTTATCCACTATATTTTGGCAATTTGGTCACTATATTATTACGACTGAGTTGTTGCATTCACTCCCTAGGTTGACAAATCAGGCCTGCACCATAAATCGGTATGCCAATGGTTTGTGGAGTGTGTTAAAAAAGAGAAAATAGGGAAAAAAAAAAAAAACCCTTGGAATTTAATAAAACTAGGATACAATGGGCTTGTTTGTTTGCATTATTAAAATTAGGAATTGAATATATAGGGTGCTTATAATTGAATATTAAAGGTAAATTCTAAAAAATAACATCAAACAACATTTTCTTAAAGAAAATAAAATAAAAAAAGATGTTCTTTTATGCTCATTTTTGGACATCCACACCTTTGATCTTTATTGTCAACCTCCCTTTCTATTCAATTTCAATGCATTTTAATGCAAACAAACGGACTGGGCGCCTTAAAGTCTCATCCAACTCATACTCCCATTTTGTTAGTCTGAATGAAAAAAGAGGATCCTTTTTTAACCCACTTATTTAATTAAGAAACCTAGCTATTTAAACAAATTTAGAAGACGAAAGAAATGAGAACAGATGTTCCTTGTTAACAGTAATATTGTGGGTATTTTTCATATTTACAAAAGCTATTAAACTATAATGAACTGTTTTAAACAGATGTTAGAGATGGTGAAAGCGATTCAAGTTAATTACCATGAGAACTCCCTTGATGTGATCTCTTGTGAGATTGTGATCCTTCTGGACTTGAATCAAGACATCGACAATGTCCTGGTGCTCAAGCCTGGGCCTCTTAGGATCTAAATGCTCATCGATGACTCGCTCATAGAAAGCATCCAAATCGAAGAAATTCTTCTCCAACCGCGCCCTCAGTCCGGTGAGCTTATCGATCCATCCCAACTGTGGAATGAAATCGGAAAAAAAGAAAGCCACCAACACTGCTTCTGTCTCCTCAAGCACCTTGTGGAAATCGCTCTTCTCAGCACCTCCTATATAACACTTACCAAAAGCAGCCCTACAAATGATGTTGCTTGTAAGTGTAACTAGAAGATCACTCAAATTTATAGCTTTGGAAGAAGAACAATATTCGGATATCGATGCAACCATCCGGGCGACTTCTTCCTCCCTTACGAACCCAAACGACTGGATCCTCTTCTGATTGAACAGCTCAACCACGCAGACCTTGCGCATCTCCCTCCAGTATTCGCCATAGGGGGCAAAACCAATGTCCAAGAAGTTGTAGGAGAGCCTCTTTTGGGACAGGAAGGGAGGCCTGCTGCAAAAATTAAGATCTTGGTATTTCATCACCTCTCTTGCAAGCTCGGCTGAGGAGATTATGAGGGTTGGGACGCTGCCGAGTTGTAGGTGCATGAGTGGGCCATATGTTTTGGAGAGTGAAGATAGGGAGTTGTGGGAGAGAACCCCTAATTGGTGCATGTTTCCAATGATGGGAAGAGGTGGAGGACCTGGAGGGAGATTTAAGGAGGACCTTGATCTCTTGAAGATGATCAGGGCGGTCAAAAACATTATAGGAACAAGGAGGATGGTGGAAGGCAAAGAAAGCCATGACAAATAAGTGAAGAGCGACATAGTGGTTTTAATTATGAGAGCGGATGATAAGAGAGTGTGAATGTGCTACATCTGTTTGATCTTGACTTCCGTTTAATAGACTTTACAAATCCTGGAGTCACATGTGATCAATCATAGAGAAGAGCAATGCAATAATGCACATCACAACCCATATTGGGCATTCTTGTCACGCAACATTTGCTCGCTCATATTTTACCTTGGAGATTTCCACACACCGGGCCCACTTGGATGCCTTCCTATCATTTTGGATAGGATGGGCAGGGGTGGACCTATGTGTAGGCCCACTAACCCCTAAGATTAATATGCTTTAATTAATTTATATAATAATTTTATAACAAGTGGCCCACCCTTAATTGTTTGCACAAAGTAAAAAAAAAAAAAGACCAAATTGAAATGGGGCTTCATCCATCTCCTCGTGGACCTCGTCTGACGTCTCCCAAGTCCCAATTCCAAAAGCTAGAAACGGGAAGCCCATAAGTCCTTCACCCTTTGTAAATTGTAATGCAATTAAGTTAACAGCCCCTGATTTCCTCATTGTTTGGTTGAGATGGACATCCTTCTAGCTTCGGGTCTTGAATCTTGAGAAGAATGACTTCTGCGGCATCAACCCTAAGTCTCTATCCCTAACATTCTAATAGGAAGAAAGAATTGAACAAGAAAGCTGCAGATCGCCCCTTTTCACACAACTGCCTGACGGCCTGATCCGATCCGACGATCAGTTTATGTGCGATGCGCCTGTGGCTGTGGCTGTGTTGCTGTAGGTAAGCTTCCACATTTTATACTTGCAGAAACAAACCCTAGGATATGTTATAAGTGGTTTGTGTTTGCTAATTTCTGCCCTATTGTCTTTTTGTGCAAATACCACCGCCCCATTTGTCCTTTTATAATACTTTATTCAATTATTAGTCCTCTTTATGAGGAGATATCCCACCCACTTTATTTTATTTATTTTATTTCTTTATTAATTTGTGCATGTATATGCTTGCTTTGTATTTTTTTTATTATAATGTGTGCACATGCTATACCTGTTGGCTTTGTCTCTTTAGTGTTTTTTTCTCATTAGTATGCTTGTGAACTATTTTTTTTTTATTGTTTGCCTTTGCTTCTTTTTTTTTTATATTATTATCAAATGATGTGTTTAGCTGGGCTTATCTACTGGACTATAACCTGAATATGAAATCTATAACAAATATAATTTTTATTTGATTTGTAAATGGGAAAGTCATTTACAATTGATGGGTTTTTCAAAAGAAAAAAATCCTACAAACTTAGATGTTGATGGGCGATCACTCACCTCTAACATTGAAACTCTAATTGCTGAAAATCATCCTACAAAACTTCAAAGAACTAAAATCAATAATGATGATGATATTGATTCTTTGGAGCGTAATTCAGGATTGCATCGCCAGATATGGGAGTATGATGTCAATCAACGCGATGAAATTCGATGAAAGTACATAAAGGTTGGTCCATACCAACCGAAGCTCTCAAAGTATCCGAAATCTAGATCAATAGCTCATCCTTGTAGCTTTCAAGAGTCTTGGTTTAATTTATTTCCTTCACGTAGTTGGAATATTCTCCAAAGAAAGATGCAACTTTTTGTCTTCCATGTTTTCTCTTTCATAATCCAATCGGACATGCTGGACAAATTACATTCACTATTGACGGATTTCGGAATTGGAAGAAAGTTGGGGATGGAAGAAATTGTGCTTTCTTAAATCATATGGGAAAAGGTCCTAATACTTTTCATAAAGATGCCGAGAGATCAAAAAGTGCTTGACAAGTTCACTTCTAAACAAATTGCAAACAATCGGTTACGACTTAAGGCCTCGATTGATATAGTCCAATGGCTTGCATTTCAAGCTTGTGCTTTTAGGGACACAATGAAAGTCAGAGTTCAATCAACAGTGGAAATTTTTTGGAGATGTTAAAGTTGTTGTGTTCTTATAATGAAAAGGTTTCAGAAGTTGTATTAAAGAAAGCTCCAAAAAAATGCCTCATACACATCACCAAAAATCCAAAAACAAATTTTGCATGTGCTTTTAATTAAAGTGAAGAAGGCAATATATGAAGAATTGGAGGTGCAAAGTTTTTTATTATTATTATTGATGAAGCTTCTAATGTGTCAAATAAGGAGCAAATGGCTATAGTTCTGAGATTTGTTGACAAAGATGGTTTTATGCGTGAGCGTTTTTTTGGGCTTCTTCATATCTCCGACACTGCGGCATTGACCTTACAAAAAGATATATATTCCGTGTTGTCTTATCATAATATCGATATTCAAAATATTCGAGGACAAGGATATGATGGTGCAAGTAATATGCGTGGTTGGTGGAAGGGATTACAAGCTTTGATTTCAAATGATTATTCATTTGCTTACTATATTCATCGTTTTGCGCATCGCTTTCAATTGGCTTTAGTAGCAGCATTAAGTGAAGTTCTTCCTGTTCAGCACTTTCTAATTACATTGACTAGTGTTGTCAATATTGTTGGCGCTTCATGCGAACATAATGAACAATTAAAAACTACTCAAGCATCTGACATTGCACATATGATTGCTTTGGATGAGTTAGAGAGTGGCAAAGGACTTAATCAAATTGGTACTTTACAACATGCTGGAGATACTCGTTGGAGTTCTCACTTGAAATCAATTTCTAACTTAATGAAGATGTTCAGTTCAACATGTGCATTCCAATTTATAATATCATTGATGATGGAACTACTCATTCCCAGCGAGCAGAGGCAGACTTTGCTTACATGGCATTGACTACTTCCTTTAAATTTTTTTTCATCTTGTATATGATGAAAAAAATTATGGAAATCACTGATTTACCTTGTCAAGCATTGCAACGCCAATCTCAAGATATTTTGAATGCCATGGATCTTGTTTCATCAACTAAAGCACTTATCTAAAATTTGAGAGATGTTGGATTGGATGCTTTACTTACCAAGGTGAAATCATTTTGTGATGTATGCAACATAAATATCCCGGATATGGATGCTCCTTATGTGGTGAGACAAGGTCGAGCCCATCAACAACAAGATGAGTTTACAATTAAGCATCATTATCGAGTGAATATTTTTTATGCTGTAATTGTTTCTCAGTTACAAGAATTAAATCGTCGGTTTAGTGAGAACGCATTGGAGTTGCTTATTCTTAGTTCAGCTTTACATCATCGACTTTCGCATGAGTCTTTTAAAATTGACAACATTTGCCAGTTGGTAGAGAAGTTTTATCCCCAAGACTTCACAGATCATGAGAAAATGCAGTTGAAAATACAACTGAACCATTATGTGCATAATATAGTTCGACATAAAGACTTCAAAGAATTGTCAACTATTTCTGAACTGTGCCAATGGTTGGTAAGGATAATTGGAAGATCAACAGTGTACCAACTTGTTTTTAGAGCTATCGTCCTTATGCTTACTCTTCCAATCTCCACTACAATTACTGAACGATCATTTTCAGCCATGAGATGAGCCTTATTAAAACTAGACTTCGTCACAAAATATAGGATGAGTTTCTCATAGACTCTTGTCTTGTATACATTGAGAGGGAAGTTGCAGAGAATTTTAGCACATAATCAATCATTGAAGACTTTCAAGATTTAAAAGAACGTCGAGTTCCATTTTAATGGATTATGGAAGTTGTTATATTGTATTAAAATACAATTATTTATGTCAACTAGATCCTGGTTTTATTTTTAATGCTAAATTTATTCTTTTTTATAATATAATTATCATGCTTGAACTTGGATGTATGTCTAGAATAAATATAAAAAAATATTAGCTATCTTGATTTGTTAAAATATATTTATTTAAGCTTGGGCCCCCCAAGGATGAAATCCTGGGTCCGCCCCTGTTTCCAATGATAGGAAGAGGTGGAGGACCTGGAGGGAGATTTAAGGAGGACCTTGATCTCTTGAAGATGATCAGGGCAGTCAAAAACATTATAGGAACAAGGAGGATGGTGGAAGCATAGTTATTAATTTCGTTTCGTTTCGGTCGAAATGGCCGAAATCTTTCATTTCGGTCAAGTGGCCGAAATTTCTTTTCAGTTTGACTTTCGGTCAATCTCGGCCGAAATCTTGAATTTTGACCGATTTCGGCTGAAATTCGGGATTTTGGTTGAAATGTGACTTGGCCAAAATGAAATTTTACAAAATTATTTTTTTTACTTTTTTTACACATATATTTTGTATTTCTTATATTTTAACAAAATATAATTCCAAAAAAATTTACTATAATGGATTAAATCTATATTTATTATTTTTTCTACTTTTTTACTTATATATGTACATATATTATTTTATATTTTCCCCGAAATGTGATTTCGAGAAGTTTTGCCGAAATCCCGAATCGGCCGAAACTTTTTATTTTGCAAGACAGAGCAAAATGAGGTCTGATACGATATTAACAACTATGGGTGGAAGGCAAAGAAAGCCATGAAAAATAAGTGAAGAGTGACACGGTGGTTTTGATTATGAGAGCGGAAGATAAGAGAGTGTGAATGTGCTACATTTGTTTGATCTTGACTTTCGTTTAAATGGGTTTAATAGACTTTACAAATCCCAGAGTCACATGTGATCAATCATAGAGAAGAGAAATGCAATAATGCACATCACAACCCATATTGGGCATTCTTGTAACGCAACATTTGCTCGCTCATATTTTGCCTTGGAGATTTCCACACACCGGGCCCACTTGGATGCCTTCCTATAATTTTGGATAGGATGGCATGAATGAAATGATTTTCTCATGTACCAGAGTCATGCAAAATCAGCCAGCCCCATATTGTATCTTAGCCATTGATTTAGCAATCTTAAAATTTAATGGTATTTTTAACTATAAAATTTTTTAGAATCAGCCCAAATGTGAATAAGCGGCTTTATGAGAGAAGAACGGGAGTCCTGTCGAAGAACGAGAGTCGTGTCGAATTATGGAGGGATAAAAGTGACAAAAACGGGAGTCGTGTCGAATTATGGAGCGACAATGACAAAAACAGGAGTCGTGTTGAAGAACGGGAGTCGTGTCGAATTATGGAGGGATAGAAGTGACAAAACGTTATCAAAGATGACCCAAGTGAAACCCATGGAGCCAGACTGCATATCCACTCTATTCGTCGGTGAAAATTATGCTGCTGAACCTTTTAGACCAAATTATTAACTGTCTTTACCAAAGACAAAACTGATATTGATCAATCCATAGCCCGAGATCTTGTCGAAATCAAATCAAAAGAGTAGGGACCACGTAAGGCGAAACAAAATAAGGCCACAGAGAAGTCAATGCCCTCGCACATGAGATCGTTTCTTAAAGAGAATACGATGACAATGTTTCCGATAAAAAAAAAAGTTGTCAACATTTCGCGGACTAATTAACGATTAATTGTAGCCATTCTGAGCGTCCCAAGAAATCTTTTTGGACGTGCAGCCAGTAAAAGATGGACAGGTGGCATGTTCTTGGGATGAGTTCCTCTTTAAGCTCGACTAATTTTAAAATAAACTTCTAATAGTCCAAGAAAATTTGTGCCCCCCCCTGTTTTAAAATTTTAAAATGACTTTAGCCTTTCCAATAAGTTGTGTTTTTTAGGCCTATTTGAGTGGATGCCATCCAATTCTAATAGATGCCTTCCAACTCTGTTTATTAAGGCTCAAGTTGAGTTCTGAGCTTGTAGTATTATTAAGCACATCACCTTAGAGCCTTTTCTTCTTTTTTATTTTTACTTTGATTTAAGGGCAATTGCCGATTTACAGGGTGCATCAAAATTGAACCCCATGCCTTATAAAGCTAACTTTGGAATCCCCTACTTTGAAATTGCATCAAATTCTTCACAAACATTAGTGAAGAGATACCTTTATAGATTCAGATATCGATTATCAATTGATATAAGTCTTGCTGTGACCGTTTAGTCATCACGTGATAAAGCCTGGATAAGGCCCAGGCATGGCCAAGCATTATGCACAGGATCTTCTACAATTAGCACGGGAAATTTTTTTATGAATAGAATATTTATCATTTCAATTTATTTTTATCAATATTTCAAAGAAAAAACCAAATATGTATCTATTTTTGTGTTTTTTTTTTTTTTTGTTTTAGTTTTTTTGCCTAGGCATAACACTGACCTTTGTTGCTCATTTATTTTTATCGATAATGTTTAAAAAATATTGAATTTGAAACATATTTTCAATTTTTTTGCATGGGCCAAAGGAAACTTATAGCCCATTATGCCCAACTACAAACGCTGGTAAGGACATGGAAAAGAGTCTTATTGGTTGTTTTTTCTCTGGAATTTTGGATGTATTTACACACAGAATTGCAAATAATTTTTTTGCATGCTCTGCTATGATTATATATACATTTGTGTGTAGTAGTCATGAGCAACATCGGCATTAATAAGATATAGAGTATTTTTTTTTTTAAATAAAGTTATGGAAGGGCAACAGAGTTTTTTACTTTATTTTATTTTAATTAAAAGACTTTAAATATTTTTGTGAGTTGAGTGGTTTCTTTCGCTATGTGGGTTATATCTTTTGAGGAGATTATAATTAACGATTTTTTTTTGGATTTTCATTGACAATTTTTAATTTTCCGCTTTTCTTATATTGAAATCAATACCATAAAATTATTATTTCTTGTATTTTTTTTAATAGATTTTGGAGACATGTTGGTAATGGTTGTTCTTGGTAATCATTTTTATCTAATGGCTGCTGGAAATATTTTGCAAGTGCTTGTTTTTCTATGCTTATAAATTGGTATTATCATTGGTGGATGTTGAAAATATGTGGGACCTATGATGTGATCTTGTACAGTTAATTCATGTTCAGTAATCTTGTGCACATTTTCCATTTTTTGTTGGTACAGAATTTTATGCTATTAGAAATGTGGATACTTACATTATGGAGATACTGACTTTTTGGCTATTGCTTTTGCTTTCATAATTTTGTAGGCATTACATGAATGGCCATGGATAAAATAGCGAGGAAATTGACAATAACCAAATACATGGACGTTTTGTATAGTTTTATAAATGTTTTTCAAAAGGTTGCCCAACAAAAATAACAAATTTGGTGGCTACCATTTGGGATCCACATGAAACTGAGAATGGCTTTCATCACATTAATTAATTCAACTGTATGACTGCTCTGACATAGTTTTAGTAAGCTAATATAGATTCAGTAAGCCAGTCATGCCACATAATTTCCTACTAAAAAGCAGGTTTTATTCCAAGTTGAACGGTTCATATTATCGTAAAGGAGGAAGGAGACACACCAAGCCAAGTGTAGAACTTTATTCCTGTCGTTGCACGTCATTAGAACTAGTTTTGGTGGCAACAAGAAGAAGATCGGATTTCTTGTGAACAGTGATGCCAGGTGCTTCACTCATGTCTATGTTTTGTTTGTTCACACCAGAGGGAAATTCCCAATTAAAGTGGTAAACAAGATTCGCCATAGTAAGCTCCACGGTCATAGTTCCAAATGACATTCCTGGGCATATTCTTCTGCCCGCACCAAATGGTATGAGCTCGAAATGCGTGCCCTTGTAATCGACTTCACTATCTATGAATCTCTCTGGCACAAACTCATCTGGGTCCTTCCAGTATTCAGGATCACGCCCAATTGCCATTGCATTGACAAAGACCAAAGTTTTCGGAAGTATGTCGTACCCATTGATCGTGCAATGTCGAATGGTTTCCCTCGGAACAAGCAATGGAACAGGACAGTGCAATCTGAATGTTTCTTTCACGACCAACTTAAGGTAATGGAGTTGTGCAAGGTCACTCTCTTCTACCTTGTTCTTGCTACCAACAACACTTCTAACTTCGTCTTGTGCTTTCTTCATTACTATTGGGTTCCTTATAAGCTCCGTCATTGCCCATACCACAGTTGCAGAGCCAGTATCCGTTCCAGCTACTAAAATATTCTGTAACAAAATATGAAAAGAATATTAAGCAAAATATATATATATATATATATGAAAAGAATAGTCATGAACTAATTACATTCCATTTTGAGGAATATATGGGCCCGGCCTGACTTATAAATTCTAGTCCCAAGCCGTCCAAGCCCACTCCAGCCATAACTAGCTGGCCCGAGCCCGACCTGAGTTTACATTAAAGAGCTAAAAATAACTACTAAAGTATCCCAAGTTAGAACTCAACTGGTGTATTGTGTCCTCTGAAATTAGATGTCATGAGTTCGAGTTCCGTGCGTCTTAACTCTAAATAACACTATTTTTATAGCCAGGCCAGGGTTGCAGTCTTTCACTGGATCCTAGCCCGGCCCATCTATTAATTGGACCCAAATAGATATTCCAAGCCTTGCCCGAGCACTAGAACTTAAGGCCCAAATCCTAGCCAAACCGGGCTGGGCTGGTTTCACCCTCATGCTTCACAAATCAACCCATTTAATGAATCAGAAAGCTATGTACACAATTGATGACCTTCTTTTTTGGTACATGAGTGAATGGGAGCGGTACCAAGAGTGCACCCACACGAACCAGGAGAGGTCGTCCACACACATGGGAAGGAAGTCCATGCACATGGGAACAGTGGCATAACTAAGGTTGATCCCTAGGCAACCCAGGTGAGAGTGGGGTGTCCACAGTTGATCTTTATGCTACATAATAATGGTTTTGTGAGGTTTTTATAACATAATTAAATTAGGTTTTTTCATACTTATTTATTTATTTCAGCTCGGTGGGAATCAAACTGACACAGTCTCACCTCTACAGGGGATGTTTGGTGTCCCTAACCAAGCAAAAGGCAAGCTTAGAATTTATAATAACTATGAGAGAAACTACAGTTAACAGTGTTCCAGTTCAAATCATAATGATAAAAAAGAACCAAGACAATATATAATAATAGAGAATAATTTATTTTAAGAAGGTTGTTATTATAATGATGATTAGGTTTCAGATTATGATTTGATTAAAATTAGATTAAATTGAGGATATTAGATTAATAATGTAATCAGGTTTTTTATTATAATTAACAAAGTATTAATTAAAGGTGTTTTCAGATTTAAATAAAACATTAAAATATAATCAAATTGTTTCAAGAGAATGCTAGTGATGTTCAAAGAGAAGCAAGTGTAAGACCATGAGAACTCCCTTGATGTGATCTCTTGTGAGATTGAGATCCTTCTGCACTTTAAGCATGACATCAACGAAGTCTTCATGCTCACTTTTGGACCTCTCAGGGTCCATATGCTCATCGATGACTTGATCGTAGAAAGCGTCCAATTCGAAGAAATTCTTCTCTAACCGTGCTCGCTGTCCTGTGAGAGTATCAATCCATCCCAACCATGGAATGAAATCACCGACAAAGAAGGCCACGAACAAAGCCTGAGTCTCCAGAGAGATCCTGTGAAAATCACTCTTCTCAGCGCCTCCTATGTAACACTTGCCAAAAGCAGCTCTACAAATGATGTTGCTTGTAAGTGTAAGTAGCAGATCGCTTAAATTGATAGGTTTGGAGGAGGAGCAAGAGTCAGATATCAACGCGATCATCTGGGAAACTTCTTCCTCCCTAATAAACCCGAATGACTGGATCCGTTTCGTGCTAAAGAGCTCGACTATGCTGATCTTTCGCATCTCCCTCCAGTACTCGCCATAGGGCACGAAAGCAATGTCCTGGAAATTGTAAGAGAGCCTCTTTTGGGACATGAATGGAGGCCTGCTACAAAAATTAAGGTCTTGGTACTTCATCACCTCTTTTGCGAGCTCAGCCGAGGAGACGACGAGGGTCGGAACGCTACCCAGTTGCAGGTGCAGGAGTGGACCATAGGTTTTGGAGAGTGACAATAGGGAGTTGTGGGAGACAACCCCCAACTGGTGCATGTTTCCAATGATAGGAAGAGGTGGGGGGCCTGGAGGGAGATTTAAGGAGGACCTCGATTTCTTGAAGATGATGAGGGTGGTCAAGAACATTAAAGGAAGGAGTAAAAGGATAGAAGGAAAAGAAAGCCATGACAAGGAAGTTAAGAGAGACATAGAGGTTTGATAGGGAGAGCATACAATAGGAGATAGTAGGGTGAGTGTGAATTGCTGCATTTGTGAATCTTGATGGTCCCTTAAATAGACTTTCGAGATCTAGTTACTTAGTAGTCAAAAAGTTTTTTTGCATCATGCTAATGACCCACATGAAATTGCCATCTTCTATTTACCCATATAGGTATTACTTTTGTCCCAATGGGTAGCTCAGTTGACCTAGAACCACAGTTTACGCTCGGAGGTTGTAGGTTTGAAACTGCACAACCACACTGGACTACAGGAAAGTGTACCCGACTTCCCTCTGGGCCCGGAGGGATTAAAACAGTTGGGAGCCCTCCAATAGCAAAAAAGAAATATAGGTTTTACTTTTTTCATCTCACATCACCTTCAATAGGTGCTTGCTCAAATTTATTCTAATGATCCTAATATTTTCAATCGAACTAATAGTAGAAAAATCAAAATTTAACTCAACTTTTGGTTTTACTTTGTTACGCATTGATCAATTAGGACCTGTTTCTTTTGTATAATTGAGAACATCGGAATTGTTAGAATTTTCTTGATGAAAGTAGTTAAAGTTGAAGAAATAAATGCGAGCAACAAAACAAATGGCCATCGGATTATCTCTCCTTTATTATAAAAAAAAAGAAAGAAAAAGAATAGAGTGAGTGGGAGATGGGAAATGAATACCTAGCCATGCCCCTATGATATATTCAAATAATAGAAAAGCATTGATTATGTGTGCATCTCCACCTTATATACTTCACATTTCGCCTCTTTTACATACATAGTTCATTTGACTATAAGTTTCTCTATATTTAATTTCCTAATGAAGGCCTTGGTGCCCTCCCAAGTGTAGGATAATTGGTTAAGAAAATAATAACATGAGTAGAGTGCATGAGTTTAATCTCTAAGAAGAAAGAAAACAAAGCCCTTGGGGTATATATATAAATTTTCAATTGAAGTAAAAGTGGTGTGTGTATATTTAAAGGGACATTTACTTCAAAAATCTCATTAAATAGAGTAATTACAACTGAGGATCCTAAATTTTTATAATGAGGGCCAAGGACCTCCCGCCCAAAATCCAATATTTCATTCTATTGTTGCCCTTGGTTAGTTGATGTCAACATAACTATAAAAAAAATAAAGTTCCTCATGCCCAAATCAACATCAACAGTAGAATAGAAGAAGGACATCAATGCCCTACTTCTTTTTTTTCTCAATCACAGTGAGAGAGAGATTGCTCGATGTCAACAAAACCCTAAACAACGGAAAACTCAATTTTTGTTAACGCTAACTGGGCGTTTTTATTGATGTCAACACAATTTTATGTTAATGTCGACGAATCTTCTGTCGAAGTCAACAAATTCACAGGGTCACTCATGATGTTAACTGGGCATTTTCGTTGATGTCAACAAAATTTTATGTTGATGTCGATGAATCTTCTATCGACGTCAACAAATTCACAGGGTCAATGATTGTAATAACTGGGCATTTTTGTTGATGTCGACGAATATTTTGTTGATGTCAACAAATATTACTCATGACAGAACAAGGAACTGGTTATGTTGACATCAACAAAAAATGGGCAAAACGGAAAAAAATAAATGATTTAGACTGGAGGTCTTTGACTGTCATTATAAAAGTTTAGGGTCCTCAATTGTAGTTACACTATTTAAGGGGATTTTTGTGGTAAATGTCCCAAAAAAATTTCAATTGAAGTAAAATTTTGTGTTGTACGTGCTTTAATTTTAACATCACACATGCATATTTGTAGAAAGCTCCATGTAGACAAAGCAACCGATTTAAACTGCAATTGTGTCAATCCATCACATGAATTCATTTCCCAAAAAACAAAGCAAAATAACACAACGCCACGGATAAAAAATTGGGATACTTGCTGGACCAATTGCTGCAAATTGAGAGCACCAAGAAACTAGATACCGACAAACCTCCTCGGTTAGCAAATGAAAAAAGTGCAAGTAGCTTATTTCTTTAGAGCAACCTGAGCCTAGGAAGAACATGCCGACGGTTGTCCATTTACTTGTCAATTATATATTCCTGGAGATGATTTTCATAGAGTTGTTGGAAAAGAAAAGGATGCCATGAAATTAATGATTTTATCCTTAAATTGTGAAATATTCTGGTTCTGTAAAATATTACAAGGTTCGATAACTCAGGGGTATAGAATATGGCACAAGATTCTAATTTTTTTCATTCTCTTTTTTCATACCGAAGAGAGAAGAAACAACTATTATTTTCTACCAAATAGAGAAAAATTTTGCGGCACATACCATTCCATTGAGTTTGGGCTCAATATTGTAAGAACTCCAACTCAAGAACCTATCGTAAGTAAAAACAATGAAAAGAAAATGGAGTTCTGAATTCATTGTGAATATGTGTGTTTAGGGGGGAAGGAAGGATTTGTGATATCCCACACAGTATGATATCCTACCGCTATGGGATATCGCACGATGTAATACCCTACTGTTCTAGGATAGCACAAGGTTTAAGTGCAAAATCATCACTTTAAGAGTGTCGATTCTCATAAGAACAACTTTACAAGAATTATCTAAACTTCAGCAATTCTTCGGCAATTATTAGATATAAGAATAGTCGTAAGGTCAATTTTACTTATCAGAAATTTAACACACACGAAATAAATTTTCCACTTTGGACTGGAAAATGTTTACTGATTCACACAAGCATAGAGACCAAGAACTCAAATGAGGAAATCTATATTTTCACAATACTTTATTCATGTGCATGATCAGCTAGATATTAAGATCAACTCATAATAGAATGAGGCTTAGGTTGCAATTCGCAAGTCTACCTTTTTGCTTATTATTGTCTTAAAATTGTTTCAAAGAGTTTTTAGACTATTTGGTAACCCATTTTGGAATGCCTATTTAGATTGGAGTTTCAAGATATGATGTCTTTTTCATAAAGCCAGTAAAATGGGAAGATTTGAAATAGACTTTTGGGTCTGAAGTGGAAAGACGAGGAGCTACAGTGCTTCGAATGTCCCATAGAGCAATGTATTTTTTCTCTTCTTTTTTTTAAGTCCTACACCACTAAATCACAATCCAAACCGTTGGATACATTCATATTTCAAATATGGCTACGACACCAAATTTCAGCCAATGAATGGTCACCAATCTTGAGAAAATTATAAAAGAATGTGAACCAGTTGATATTAATTTTTGGACTTTGTGGGCCCAAAACGCAAGATCCGAGCCATTTAATCTTTTCGGAAGTCTAAACATGGTTGTGGATCAAATTTCAAAGCTTGATTCCTTGAGGAACTCCATAAATTTGTGATAAAGCTGTCGACCATTGAGTTACCATGCGCGCAATGCAAGGATTTTAACTGGTCCATAGGCAATCCGCTTTCTCTTTGGTTTTTTTTTTTAAGTTTCTGGGATAGTAAATCACGATCAAAACCATTAGAACTATTTAGAAGGTCAAACATAGTTATGAATCTAAATTTCAACCATTGGATGATCGTTGATCGCTAGATATTCTCACAAAAAGAAGTAAACGGTTTGATATTAGTTTTTGGATTTTATGAGCACCAAACACAATATCCAAACTGTTAAATCTATTTGGAAGACTATGGATCAAATTTTAAAGATTGATTCCTTGTGGATCTTGAGAAATTTGTGGAGAACTTTCAACCTTTGATTTAAAAAAAAAAAGCCTATGCCAATCAGTTTTTGTGTGTTAACAAACGGAACTATTTCTAAAATATCTATTTCAAATAAGGTCATTTGAAACAAATATGTTTCATGTAGATTTGTTTCAAACAGATAAGATTTTTCAAACAAGCCCTAAATCAAAAGAATTCAAAAAAGTATGAAAGACTTTTGGTTCATTTGTGAAAAAGTATCTGAAGATTTGAATATTTCAAAAAAGTATAAAAGTTTAATTTCCACATTTATTGCAATCAATTCCTATTCAAAAAGAAATTAAAAAATAACAAAAATACACATATTACATAAATTCTTCAATCATTTGGGATCCAAATAAACCCTTCTTTTTTTATCAATCTATGCATAAACACTACACCAAAAATCGGAAATTGGAACGGAAAAGCGTTCCTAATCCTCCCGTTCCTAATCCGTTAAACCGTTCCAATTTCCGTTCCAATTTGGATTAGGAACGGTTGGTACCAAATTGGAACGGAAATTGGAACGGTTTAACGAATTAGGAACGGGAGGATTAGGAACGCTTTTCCGTTCCAATTTTCGATTTTTGGTGTAGTGAAAGTTAACTAAAGTGTCCCCCCACTAGGTCATTTGAGTCGTCTTTGATCATTTCTCTTAACTAATTTTTTATACAAAAATTAGAAAATTAATATAGGGTATTTTTGTTATTTTTCATCATTTTTCTAAGGAGATAACTTGATTGACAGAAAATTGGAAAACTTTTATATTTTCTGAAATATTCAACTCTTCATATACTTTTTTTAAAAATGAGCCAAAAGTTTTATACATCTTTTTTTATAAATTTCCCTTTAAACAAAGACCTAAGAACTTAAACATTTATTTTGTATGATGTAGATTTTTAGCATATGTTTCTTTAGGAGAATCTCTAACAGAAATTTCTTATATTAGAGAATTCTTACAATGACATGATGATTGCCCTCTCTTAATCCCAACATTTTAAATGCTAGATTGGAAATGAGAATTTGGAATCCCAACAAAAGCACAACATTTGGAGAATTTCAATTTCTCCAAACAAGAATTCTGAGATTCTGCTAAAGAAATAGGCATTATTTAATGTCATGTAATCATCCCTAACGACTTTCTTATGAGCTTTGAACCATGTTGCAAGAATTCCTAAGAGGGTTTCTCTTTTGACTAGAATGTGTGACGGTACTACAATTCTTGCCTCCGGAAAGTTTAAAATAACTATTTGATAGAGGAGTATTCTACAAACTTGAATTTCAAATGACATTTTTGCAATGTAGATGTAATGCCCTAATTCCGGATACCGAGAAAACCGTCAAGATATCCGAAGTTGGCACGCTACTTCCCGAAAAATCCGATAACTTCCAAGATTATAGGTCCGCAGTGAGGTCCAATTTAAAACTTTTTAAACGATATAAGATCAACAGTTAATAATGAGGAAGCATGTGAATATAGCGGAAGCAATGATAATGTATCATAAGTCTATAACAAATATAGCAGGGCTGAAATCCAGCCTAAAGTGTCAAAGTTATAAAGGATTATTACAATTTTACACTACGGGTGCCTCAACTAGCGCGAGCGCACCGTCCTCAGGATCGGGGTCGAAACCTAAGCACCAAGAATGAGTCAGATCTAAAGATCTGGCAAGTCATAGTATACAAGTAACATAGGATATATATATATATATATATCAAAAGGAGTAAAGACGGTTACAGAGTTAAAGAGAATATCAAGATGCATGATCTAGGCAGTTAAGCAAGATAAGCATTTAGAATCAGGATAAATATAATATCTAGTCTAACACAATATGACACATTCACACGAGCTAGATACCTCGGGATATTATGCCGCGGCCCTCCCATACTGGACATAGTCGTAGCGAGGAATCTCACCAGTGCCGGGGAATGACTAGCCCCGCAAATCACACTCAACAGTCTCACCACACTCATCACTCGGGGAGACTGGACTCGGCATCACACCGTTCGTCTAAAACATAGCTCATCATGATAGCTCACTCAACACTCATAAATAGCTCCTACTAGTGATGATCAGTCCAAAGGCTGAACTTAGAACAACTGAGTGAATGTCTGTGTCGACTCAAGGAAACATTAAAGGTCTGTGTCTGTCTAGGCTTTGCCTTGCGTGAACAAGGTCCTAACAAGGTCTCTAAGAGGTCCAAGTATCAATTCAGTCCATGGATCACAATCCAAGTCCAAGTCCACTCGTTAGATCCATACCAAGGCCCATGAGGTACATGGCCTAGTCTATAACAGTCCAAACGAGGTAACAAGTCCATTTCCAATGATAAACAGTTCATTCTCCTCCAAAATAAGTTATAAGTCCAATAAAATCCACCTCTCCAATCTAAGAGTATACACATCCATACTTAGGCCATAAAAAGGCCCGCCTAGCCACAGACACGGGTCATTGTTCACTCAATCACATCACCAGGTTACTTCTAAGTAGTCTTAGGTTCAGGTCATCCATTTTTCATTTAATTAATTAACAATTATAAATTATAGTAAGGACATAAGAGTGACAGTAATATGATAAGTGAAGTAAGAACTCCAAGTATAAAAATCAACAAGGAAATATCAATAATCCAACCTAGGTAATGGTCCACATTCGGGTCCAGGTTCATCGCAGGTAATTCGATCTCTAAATGGAGTCTCAGATGCCGATTGATACTGTGTTTGGTGCTCTAGAAGTTACGGGCATCATTGACAACGTTTAAGGATCGAATCATCGTAGAATATACAATCAAGACCCTACTTGGTGATCTCCACGAGTCAAGGTTGAGCCACACAATTGACTCGGGCTTGGCACATCAATAGAAGTCCATTTGGATGGTCAATGGGCCCCACAAATGATCACAACCTCAAAATGTGAAAACTGAAAAATCACTGAATGCAGTGTCCTCGGTCGACCCGACACAGGGCTCGGTCGACCGAGTACACTGGTCTGTCAAGATGTTGACTCCTAGGTCAACCTCTGTGCAGTATGCTCGGTCAACCTCCTGGCCTGGTCGGTCGACCGAGTACTTTGGAAAAGTAGGGTCAAGCACCTGGCACGCAATGTCCTGATCTCAGGAATTCTACGTGTATCCGGTCGACCACTTGGCCTGGGCGGTCGACCACACATACTGAAAACCTGTAGAAATTGGATGTCCCAGCTCTGAACATTCACACTGAAATCCCTGTGTTGTCGGTCAACCGAGTACAAGGTCCGGTCGACCGAGAACACAGGATGCTCGGTTGATCAAGTCCAGTTCTCAGTTAATTCTTGCAGGATCTGTGTGTCCGGTCGACCGAGAACAGGGTCCGATCGACCGAATACACTAAGCCTGCAAAACCTGCAGAACCTTAACTGAGACTTGACTTTTCTGGTTTTTAGTCGGGTCGACCGAGCACACGTAACCTGCTGAATTCCAGAATTCTGGATTTCTTCTCCTTCAATCTAATTTTCCATCAAAACTCATTCAATCTCGTCCAAACATCACAATATCATCATAGAACATAAAAAGCACTTCAATACACAACCATCCATCATTAAACAGGCCATTGATCTTCCAATTGAGAGAACTCACCCATCAATAGCCATAAATCCATACAACTAAGTTCAAATGGTAGATCTAACATAACTACAACAATGGAATTGAAATTACATAATCAAAAGAAGAGAAAACATGTATTCTATGCTAAATGGGTATATTGCACTTGCCTTGATCCAATTGTAAGTAGGTAGAGAGAGAAAAGAGATATCTAAGCTATAAAATGCAATCCAAAGCTATTATAGTCTCCAACACACAAACCAGCCCCAAAACTCAGATCTAGAGAGATCTCTAACTCCTACACCCACATCCACAAGAGAATAGCTATAAGGAAGGAGATCTAGAGAGAGAAAAGAAGAAATCTAAGGAAACAGAACTAGATGAAGAAAAATACTTTGATTGGAAGGAAGAGAAGAGATTAGCAAGATGAAAGAGCTCCTTAAGATAGATGGTGGCTGTAACTTGTAGTAGATGATCTTCTCCTTCTTGTTTCGATTCTAGATCTTGGGTTTTAGAGAGAGAGAGAGAAGAGATGGGAGAATTGGAGGGAAAATGAGAGATAAAATTGGGGGGAAATGAGAAAGGGAATTGTAGCTAGAGTATGGAATGAGATGAGTGTAGTATATATAGGTTTGGACTAGGTACAAGAATACCCTTTTAGTTAACATGGGATTAGAGTTAGAGTCATGGGTAGTTTGGTCTTTAGGTGAGAATCTATAAGCTTATCAAGTGGAATAACCCCTATAGAAAATACTACTTACTAGCTAGGGTCTCTAACTAACTAACTAACTCAAAAATTATAAAAGACACCTTATAAGCTCTATAAATTACAACAAATGCCTAATTAGGAAAAATATATATCTATCCTTACTAATCCCTAATAAATAGTATAATTAGCTACTATTGGCTATTAAATAGTATTCAATCCAAAAATGAGGGTCCACACGGGGTGGGGCCTCACAGTAGAATTCTCATGTATTCACCTTTTGGAATGCTAATTAGCTATTGTCACTTCAAAATTCCACTTAGGGCGACAACGTTTGGAATTCTCCACTTGCTTTTTAAGATAAGAAATCTCAAAATGCTTACAACTAAAATAGACCCTAAGGGCATATTTCTTAAGCAGAATTTGGAAAACACTTGTTTGGAGAATTTCTGAATTCTTCAAATACTGTCCTTTACATGGAACTCTAAAATCCTCATAGCTATAGAAGCATTTGTAAATGCTAAGAATGCTGGGATTCAGAGAATTCCAAATGATATTTGTCACTTTTCAGGTGACTAAATTTGAGTATTCTAGCAAAAATATATCATTTCTAAATGCCAAGGGGACAACAATACTATCAATATTACAAATTCCCAACAATAATCTACCTAAAAAAAGGCCCTAAAGGACCCCACATAAAGGCTCACTAGCCTGTTGGAAAAAAGAGAGGATTGTAGATCTAATTCATAATATGAATTTAGTCCGTTGTTATGTGTAATGGCTTATTGTTCAAATTAGTCCTAGGATTTTCATTGAGAGAACACATCATCTAGCTAAAATTAGTTATTCTCTCTCAGCTGATTTTGAATAGGTGTCAGACTATACAATATGGTTGATTGATTTGTATTATGCTTTGTAATGGGATCCTTACATTGGTTTTTGTTTTGGGACTAATATATTCCTTTTTAACCAGACAAAAACTTAATTGGGCATTGGTTGTTTGATTTATTTATAGGAATTAAACAATGATATATGAAGTTGGACTTTCTTATTATATGTTTATTTTAAGAATGTAGATCAGATGGCTATATACTTCACATTGGTCCAATATTACGTAGCTCACTAGCATTAAAACCACGTTTATTTTCTATGGACCCACATGCATGTCATTTAGTCCTATTTTTCGTTTCTTGTCCCAATGCCATCAAGTAAGGCTGTCAAACTGCCAAACGACCCCTTAACATAACACAAACCCACACGATATTAACGTGTTCGGGTGGCCTCTTAATGGTTCGTGTCGTTAATGATTCGGACCCGTTAACACGTTAACTTAGCGGGTCCTTAATGAATAAAACCGGTAACCGATTAACAATCTGGTATAACCCGCCAAATGATAAATGACATAAATTATAAAATGCATGAGGGGTATTTTGGTAAGTTTGAAAAGGTTGAAGTGAAATCCTAAAACCCACATATAAAACTTTCTTTTCTAGCTCCTTCAGTCTCCTTTCATTAGCAGAAGTATGTGTGTTAATTGACATAGTCCGAAATAGACAAGATTTTTTAATGGGCTAACAGGTCATCTTCGTGTTTGATTTTTGGACCCATTTTTTTAATGGGTCGTGTTCGTGTTGAGGTGATTCTAACACAAATTCGTTAACTCGGAATCCAAATTCGTTAACACGACACAATCAACAGCCTTACCATCGAGGGTTTTTATGAAAATAACTAGCCTAAAACACTGATTAGACGAATTGATTATGAAAAACATAGAATTGACAGATTATGGCACAATATTATATGTATGTAGGGAAATTCTCAAAAACACCCCTTTCTTCACCTCTCTCTCTCTCTCTCTCTCTCTCTCTCTCTCTCTCTTTCTCTCTCTCGTCATGGCGCGCATGTTGAGTCAATACGATATAAAGAAAGGGCAACTTGGACATTTTAGGTCATCAAATTTGAATAAAGGACCTACCACACTATAAAAGAAATTTATGGATCTAAGGCCAGAAAGTGAAATGCTGAGGGACCTATCGCCGAATGCCCCTATTTTGTAATCCATCTCCCACACCTGGACCCTCATTTTAATAGAATTGCAGCCATGTGAGGCATGTAAAAGAAGGTTGAGCCCTACAGAATTAAGTGGCAGGGAGTTTGTAACCACACACATCCATCTCCCACCTCGCTCGTATATACAGGTGTCAGACTATACAATACGGTTGATTGATTTGTATGATGTTTTGTAATGAGATCCTTATGTTGGTTTTTGTTTTGGGACTAATATATTCCTTTCTAACCAAACAAAAACTTAATTGGGCATTGCTAGTTGTTTGATTTAATAATAGGAATTAAACAATGATATATGAAGGCGAACTTTCTTATTATATGTTTATTTTAATATTGTAGATCAGATGGCTATAAACTTCACATTGGTCCAATATTATGTAGCTCGTGAGCATTAAAACCACATTTGTTTTCTATGGACCCACAAGCATGTCACTTAGTCTAGTTTTTCGTTTCTTATCCCAATGCCATCAAGTAGGGTGTCAAAATGTCACACGATCCGTTAACAGAACACGAACCTAGACGATATTAACAGGTCCGGGTGGCCTCTTAACGGGTTTGTGCCGTTAATGGGTCGGACCCATTAACAAGTTAAATTAGGGGGTCGTTAACAAATAAAATCAGGCATTAACATCCCGATATAACCCGCCAAATGATAAATGACATAAATTATAAAATGTAGGAGGGGTATTTTGGTAAGTAAACCCTAAAAGCCACATATAAAAGATTCTTTTCTAACTCATTCACTCTCCTTTCATTAGCAAAAGTGTGTGTGTTGATTGACATGGACCGAAATGGACAAGATTTTTTAACGGGTTAACAGGTCGTGTTCATGTTTGATTTTTCTACCAGTTTATTTAATGGGTCGGGTACGGGTTGAAGTGATTCTAACACAAGTTCGTTAACAAGCAACCTAAATTCGTTTACACAACAAAATTGACTGCCCTACCATCTAAGGGTTTTTACGAAAAAGTTATCCTAAAACACTGATTAGACAAATTGATTATGAAAAACATAGAATTGACAGATTATGGTGCAATATTAGATATAGGGAAATTCTCAAAAACATCATTTTCTTTGCCTCTCTCTCTCTCTCTCTTTGGATCTATAAGTGCAAGTTTGACTCATGTAAACTTTTCTCATCAGAGGATTGAAATAATCATAAAATGTGCTTCTAAACCATTGGATTTTAGGGCCATGGATCAAAATGTTAGGATGATCTTATGGACTCAAGATTTTGCATATAGGTAGGCCTCATATGGATCTTTCCATCCAACGGACATCCATGATCATCATGGGGATGGGGATGTGGGGATTTTGAGGACTCCCTAGGACCCTCCTCTTTGCAAAAAATCAGCTCGAATCGTGGTTTCTTTTATCTCCATCTAGGCACCAAAAGTTTAATTGTCAACGGTCCTTTCAAATCGGTACACAGTGGATTTTACGATCCAGTAAATTCGGATTTAACCAAAAGTTGATGGACATATGCAAGTTAGGGGGGTCATGTGTTTGGTCCATTTGGATAGAATAAGGGTGGGCTGCCACCTTATCTCTCATAGTAAGGTGAAAGATGCTCTCATATGAGTATCTCCCATATATATATATATATATATATGAGAGGAGCTCTCCTAAGCTGTAGCTTATATTATTCTAAGTTAAAACAGTGTGCAAAATCATATCCATCATAAACTTCCTCAAATCATCATCTCCAAAGTCAAGGTAAATCTAATCAGAACTTAATTTTCAAGTTCCATCATGCCAAAAATAAAGATAGTCGACTTTGATTTGTGAGATCGGCACTGTTTCAGCTTAAGATAATATAAGATGCAGCTTCGGAGAGCCATGCACTATGTATATATGTGTGTGTGTGTGTATATATATATATGTGCATGTACATATATATACATATATATAATTGACAAAAGTACCCTCACGACGATATCGTCATCCACGTAACACCCATTTTGCATAAACCCGCGCAATAAAACCGATGTTTTAGTTTCTCGATCTCCGTTTTCAATAAAGCTTTGCTAAATCCGGCATATAATATACACGTTTAAAAGGTTTCTTTTTTTCTTTTCTCTTTTCTTTTTCTCTTAATATTCCATTGTTGATATTCATATAGTTTAAGATAATAAGCTATGAATATCCTCCAATTCTTTGTAGGATCCAAAAATGGGCTCCATATCCCTTTTTTTCTTTTTGATCAGAAGCATTGATTAGTCTATCATTCAACCACCCTTGCAGGAAAGATATTCATTAACAAAAAGAGATGAGCAATACAAAGATAAAACCAAGAAATTAGACAATAGTAACAAAATAGAGGAAGCATAAAAGCAAGGCATTGGAGGAAGAGTCACAAATGATGAGGAGAACGGTGGAGAGGCCACTAGCTCGACAAACCACGTCCAATTGTCCAAACTTGTTAGACAGTGCCATCACAACATTGGAACTTTCAAAGAAAAAGGCAGACAGTGCCATCTCGAACTTTCAAAGAAAATGAAAATAAAAGAGAGAGAACCATTTAAACGTGTATTATCCCGACAGATTTTTATCTTTCTGGCGTGCTTCCTTCCTCTTTTTCCTTTTTTCTTGTTTTCTTCCTCCCTAGGTTTCGTTCCCCTGTTGAACGAAGAAGGAATCGTGCAAGTCTTTGGCTAATATCTCCCTTCCATCCGTTCTTTCCAACTTATTTGGTATACTTGCCCATATATGGAGACGTGCAAGTGTGGCTATTTTGCTGGGAAGGAGTTTCTTGCAAGGATTTTTCTTATTTGATTTTTGGCTTGATCGTGTCCAAATTCATCACGATTGTAGTAATAACCGGTGAAATCAGATCGATTCACACAAAGTCAATTATTGCGATGTAACTATCCTATTGGAAAGCTAATGCTAGCCTATCAAAAATCTATAAAAATCACAAATCTTACTTTAATTAAAAATTAATTACTGGTCTGAATAAAATTAATTACCAACCCAATTTTAAAAAAAATCCTAAACTAGAAACTTAGTCTAATAAAACTATACTAAAAACTGCATCCACCATAAAAATAATAAGAAAACCAATTGAAGATGTTAAGAATTCAAAAATAATTAAATTGAAATTCAAGATTGAATGAGAGCCTTGCAATCTAATGGTCAGGGTTCAGTTGTTTTCTAAATACTGAAAATATTGGCGACTTCATTAAAGACCCAAAATATGAAAAAAAAATTAGATTTATTAATATTTGAGAAATTTCAGAAAAACTCAAGTCTCCTTCAAATATTTTTAGTATTTAGCGGCCTTTAAGCATGCAATATATCATTTGAAATTAAGGCATAAAAAAGACATAAATAAAGAAAATAAATTAATAAATTGAAAATCAGATTTTGAATTAAAATTACTCACCCATAAAATCAATTAAAATAAATCAACTTACACCCTTTCTCCTTAGATTACAAGTAGAAAATCTACTCCTCCATCTTTCTTCTTCTTCCTTCACACATTAATTTTTTCTTTCTTTGGCCTCGTATAATAGGTGAGTGAGAGATGTAGAAGATGGAAAGAAAGAATAAGAAAGAATGAGAGAATGAAAAGTAGTTAACAGGAGAGAGAAAAAGATTGGACGTGAGGTATAGAAATGGAAAAGGGAAAGGAATTGATGGAGAGAAGAATGAGACAAAATAAAGAAAAAAAGGGAGAAAGGAAAAAAAATAAAAAATAATTGATGTGAGGGAGAGATGGGTCTGCCTCTTCGTTACTGTGCGTGAGATGGAGATAGGGATGGGAGTTAGAAACTGAAAGGGAGAGAGAGGTCTCAGTGGGATGGGAGAGTTCTCTGGATCTCTGGAACTTTGCTTTCCAGATCTCGTGGACTCTCCCTCCCTTATGCAGGTAATGGGCTGAGGAGTTTGGGCCAGGTCTTGATTCAGGCTTGGGTTTGGCTCAGTTTGGACTAAAGGAATTGGTTCGGGCCCAGAAGGTGGGACTGATGGAGATTGGTCAGGTTGTCATTACCGGGCCGGGACCCAGGTTTCGCATATTTCAATCCACTCGACGGATTTCTGAGTTTTACACATCAGCGGAAAGATCTCAGCGAATAGGTTACAATGAGCTGACTTTTGAGGCAATCAGAAGTCCAAAAGTGATAGGTGATATTTCAAGTGGGCACCCCTTGGCCGTGGGACCCACTGCTTTGATTTTTGACTTTTTCTTAATTCTTCCTTTTTGTGGGTCCTGGTTTTTGGATTTTTACAAAAAAATTAAAACTAATTCAGAAACAATAATTTTTATTAAAATGAATGATGTCATTCATGGGGCCCAAAAATGCAGAATTTGATAATTTCACCAAGACATTCATTTTTATGAGATTTTTACTTAAATTCAACCAGAAAAGTCTAAGTGCATGATTTTGTGAAAATCTATGAATTCAATGCATTTTCTTAATTAAGTCCACAAATTTATGTCAACTAATGAATTAATTATGTGATATTGTGGACTTATCAGTGGGAGTATAGAAATCCGAATTGGAGGCACATTTTTACATTAATGATTTCTGCACACTTACTCCATCTCAATATATAGTTTCTAACTTTCTAACTTAGCTATATATACAAATTATTCCTTTTTATTTTTTTTAATCTCATTTATTATTTATTTCTGATTGGACATAGTGATGGGTGAGAAATCTAAGGTGGGGCCATGCCCAACCATTTATTTTATTAAGTAGGGAGTGCGGGTGTCAATTTATAAAATTTCTAAAACTTTAGGATTTAGTAAATTAACCTATTTTCGTTTTATATGTAATCATTTTTTTAAACTTGATTAACTTTTTTAAATCAGATTTTCAATATGAGTAACTAGCTAGCACCCTAAATATGTTAGAAAAATATTCCAGACTAGAACAATAAATTACTTAGCAATTTAAATATATTTCAAGTAGTTTAATTAACTAATTGGTCCCAAACTTGTATATTTATTTTAATTTAATAATTCTTCATTATTTCAATTAGGTTGTGTTCGCCTTCATTATTGTTTTTTTAGTGTGGACTCCACGATATTAACGCATGATCAATATCAAATCTGGCGTTGGGTCCTAACACTTGAAAAATGAGCATCTTCATCAATAACTGGGTTACTAAAAAACCAAATTAATAAATTCATTAAAAATAATTATGTACAAAAAAATATTATTAGGAGATCAAGAACGTTTTAAAACCATTCCTCGGCATAATTGGATTTTGGCACAGTGTTTTTATTTAGGAATGGCTGTAGCGTATTCCTACTTTGGAACATTTTATAAACATGACAGAAGAATGTTCGTTATCAACATATTTGGTGTAGTGAAGCGGGTCTGGGTCTAAAATCCAATTTATTGATAAAAGCGTTCGATTCTGGGTCCATATAGGTTCTGACCCATGGACCTGAGACCCGGCAAACGAGTCTTTGATGTTGCAAACTGTAGCATAAAATCAACTATTTTTGACATTTTTATGTTTAGTCGTGGAGGTAGTAGACTTGATGCACTGTTACTAGTCAAATGATATGCTTATTTTACGAAGAATGTAAAAAAATAAAAAGAAATTAGAACTGGTTTTGGAACAAGATTCCCCATTTCCGGAACCAGATCTATGTTTTCCTGTCGAAACCGGGTCTATAATCAACAAAAGAGGTTTTGAATCAAGACTAGACCCAGAACTGAAACCGCTATATAGAAACGGGTTTGGGTCAGGGTCCAGTATGGTTCCAACCTGAAACCGTCTCATGTACAACCCTACTTAGCCAAGATATATGCAAGGGGTGTCATGTGAATAACGATATCATTACAAGGGTAATTCTGTAAAATATATATATTGCAGCTTAATCCGTCAGTTCTATGTTTTTCATGATCAATTCGTCTAACCAATATTTAAGACTTGTTTTATTGTAAAAATTCCTAAAATCAACCATCTGTCCCCGAGAACTAGAATTATCTTGAACATTGGAGTTCAACACATCTGTTGGGGTGGCGCCCACTTTATTAGTCAATCTCACTCCTGAGATATTATTCATATATTTCTTTTTCTATCAAACTACTCATGTTTCAGTTGTTCCTAAGTAGCTATACCCTTTTTGCTCCTATTTCTCTCTTTCTATTTTATTCAACTTGTCCTATGGAAAGAGGTAAATTTTTTTAATATGTGATTATTTATTTTGCAATTCAGGGAGATATCGTGCCAAGCACGGGTTATTGAGCTAGTTATTTTATTAAGTAGGGAGTGCGGGTGTCAATTTATAAAATTTCTAAAACTTTAGGATTTAGTAAATTAACCTATTTTCAATTTATATGTAATCATTTTTTTAAACTTGATTAACTTTTTTAAATCAGATTTTCAAGATGAGGAACTATCACCACTAAATATGTTAGAAAATTATTCCAGACTAGAACAATAAACTTAGAAATTTAAATTTATTTCAAGTAGTTTAATTAACTAATTAGGTCCCAAACTTGTATATTTATCTTAATTTAATAATTCTTCATTATTTTAATTACATTGTGTTTGAAAGTCCTTGGATCCTAACCCTAGAGGGGGGGGGGGGGGGGGGGGGGGGGGGTGAATAGGGTGAGCTACAATTATGACTAATTTAGACCAATTTTAAATTCTTAACATAAACTAGTCACATGTGATGATTAAACAAACAATATGCGGAAGCTAATAAATGAATCACCACAAGCATACACCACAACACAAAGGTTTATAGTGGTTCGGCCTCAATGCCTACGTCCACTACCGGCTTGTGATCCACTCACCCCACCGGATTTCCACTAATTATGCTTTTTACTAGGCTAAGCAATAACCTTTACAATGTTGTTTTTCTAGGCTCAACAACAACCTTACAATGTGCTTTTCTAGGCTAAGCAATAACCTTTACAAGATGTTTTTCTTAGGCTAAGCAATAACCTTTACACAATGCTTTTCTTAGGCTAAGCAATAACCTTTACAAATAAAGATTTCTCTAAGAAGGTGTCTTTACAAAAGATCACTCTAAGAGATACAATTTAAGCACAATTGGATTGCCTCTAAATAGGCTAATATGAAGGTGAAATTCCAATTACAAACATACACCAAAACAAGCTAAAGTGTGTGCACAAGTGTATGAATGCTTTACTTCAATCAAATTCTACAATGAAGCTCCTAAAAGAATGCTTGATGCATTTTAAAAACAAAGCTTAGAAAATGATGATTGAAGATAAAACTAATCACATAAAAGATTCAAACAACTTTGAAGAAATGAAACAAACAAATTGTATGAATGTTAAAGTCTAGGAACACATGTGATTAGGATAAGAGAGTTTGCAAACCAAACTAATTTACCAAAGATGATATTGAGTTTGCAACACAACTCTAGAAATCATGCATAAGTGAAAATACAAAGATTTAAGCATGCATGGATTTCATTTTAATGGAAATTAAAATACAAGTAAAGTGTACCTTTTAAAAACTCAAGCATTTGATCTCCATAAAGCCCTCTAGCCTTTTTAACTTCTTCCCCTTTCTTTGGCTCCAAAATGGTCTCAAAAGTTCATCCAAAAAGCCCCTTGAAAGGTTGGAAAAGAATGGACTTTAAAGGAAAAAACAGTCCAACGGCTAGCTCCCCGGTCGACACCATGACAGGGCCCGGTCGACCCCATACACACAACGGTAAAAAAAAAGAACCGTTGGAGCTCAGGAACCTGGTCAACCTGCAGTGAGGCCGGTCGACCGGGTCCCCTGGGCCGGTCGACCGGCCACACTGCTGGTCGACCTCCGGGACCAAAATTCCCAATTTTTCATATTTAAAAGTTTTTCTTTAGGGAACTTTTTGGGCCAATTAATCAAGCTTAAAAACATGTTTTAAATCATTCTAAGGGTTTTAAAACATGGAACATAAAAAGCCAAAAAGATTCGAAACTTTAAAACCAATGGCTAGCTTGATTTGATAAAACTCTTTTCACATTTAAATGCATACAAAACTGATTCTGAAAATGATGAGAGTATGCAAGGAATAAACCTAAAACCTCAATTTGATTTTACAATAGTAATGCACAAAGAATTAGGTTTTCAAAAGAGTTTGGATTCTAAAACCAATGCATCCAAGTTAAAAAGCAAAACATGCATAAATCATTAGTTCTACAAGTTTAAAAACCAATGCATGTATAAAACCAGATTTCAAGATTTTCTAAAACAATGCATGTGTGTAAATTCAAATGATGTGAATATGTTAATGCATCCATCAAATTGCAAATACAAAATCCCTAACAGTGTTCGCCTTCGTTATTGTTTTTTTAGTGTGGACTCCACGATATTAACGCATGATCAATATCAAATCTAGCGTTGGGTCCTAACACTAGAAAAATGAGCATCTTCATCAATAACTGGGTTACTAAAAATCCAAATTAATAAGTTAATTAAAAATAATTATGTACAAAAAAATATTATTAGGAGATCAAGAACGTTTTAAAACCATTCCTCGGCATAATTGGATTTTGGCACAATGTTTTTATTTAGGAATGGCTGCAGCGTGTTCCTACTTTGAAACATTTTATAAACATGACGGAAAAATGTTCGTTATCAACATATTTGGTGTAGTGAAGCGGGTCTGGGTCTGAAATCCAATTTATTGATATACGCGTTCGATTCTGGGTCCATATAGGTTCTGACCCATGGACCTGAGACCCGGCAAATGAGTCTTTGATATAGCAAAATGCAGCATAAAATCAACTATTTTCGACATTTTTATGTTTAGTCGTGGAGGTAGCAGACTTGATGCACTGTTATTAGTTAAATGATATGCTCATTTTATGAAGAATATAAAAAAATAAAAAGAAATTAGAACTGGTTTTGGAACAAGATTTTGGTCCTCTAGTTTGAACCGTTTTCGGAACCAGATCTATGTTCTCCTATCAAAATCGGGTCTATAATCAACAAAAGAGGTTTTGAATCAAGACTGGACCCAGAATGAAACCGCTATATAGAAACAGGTTTGGGTCAGGTTCCAGTATGGTTCCAACCTAGAACCGTCCCATTTACAACCCTACTTAGCCAAGATATATGCAAGGGGTGTCATGTGAATAATGATATCATCACAAGGGTAATTCTGTAAATATATATATATATATACATACATATATTGCAACTTAATCCGTCAATTCTATGTTTTTCATGATCAATTCGTCTAACCAATATTTAAGACTTGTTTTATTGTAAAAATCCCTAAAATCAACCATCTGTCCCCGAGAACTAGAATTATCTTGAACATTGGTGTTCAACACATCTGTTGGGGTGGCGCCCACTTTATTTGTCAATCTCACTCCTAAGATATTATTCATATATTTCTTTTTCCATCAAACTACTCATGTTTCAGTTGTTCCTAAGTAGCTATATCCTTTTTGCTCATATTTCTCTCTTTCTATTTTATCCAACTTGTCCTATGGAAAGAGGTAAGTTTTTTTAATATGTGATTATTTATTTTGCAATTCAGGGAGATACAGTGCTGAGCACGGGTTATTGAGCTAGTTATTTTATTAAGTAGGGAGTGCGGGTGTCAATTTATAAAATTTCTAAAACTTTAGGATTTAGTAAATTAACCTATTTTCAATTTATATGTAATCATTTTTTTAAACTTGATTAACTTTTTTAAATCAGATTTTCAAGATGAGTAACTAGCACCACTAAATATGTTAGAAAAATATTCCAGACTAGAACAATAACTTAGAAATTTAAATTTATTTGAAGTAGTTTAATTAACTAATTGGGTCCCAAACTTGTATATTTATTTTAATTTAATAATTCTTCATTATTTCAATTAGATTGTGTTCGCCTTCGTTATTGTTTTTTTAGTGTGGACTCCACGATATTAACGCATGATCAATATCAAATCTGGAGTTGGGTCCTAACACTAAAAAAATGAGCATCTTCATCAATAACTGGGTTACTAAAGAACCAAATTAATAAATTAATTAAAAATAACTGTGTACAAAAAAATATTATTAGGAGATCAACAACGTTTTAAAACCATTCCTCGGCATAATTGGATTTTGGCACAGATTTTTTATTTAGGAACGGCTGCAGCTGGTTCCTACTTTGGAACATTTTATAAACATGACGGAAGAATGTTCGTTATCAACATATTTGGTGTAGTGAAGCGAGTCTGGGTCTGAAATCCAATTTATTGATAAACACGTTCGATTCTGGGCCCATATAGGTTCTGACCCATGGACCTGAGACCCAGCAAACGAGTCTTTGATGTTGCAAATTGTAGCATAAAATCAACTATTTTCGACATTTTTATGTTTAGTCGTAGAGGTGGCAGACTTGATGCACTATTACTAGTTAAATGATATGCTTATTTTACGAAGAATGTAAAAAAATAAAAAGAAATTAGAACTGGTTTTGGAACAAGATACGGGTCCTCTAGTTTGAACCGTTTCCGAAACTAAATCTATGTTTTCCTGTCGAAACCGGGACTATAATCAACAAAAGAGGTTTTGAATCAAGACTAGACCCAGAACTGAAACCACTATATAGAAACAGGTTTGGGTCAGGTCCAGTATGGTTCCAACTTGGAGCCGTCTCATTTACAACCCTACTTAGCCAAGATATATGCAAGGGGTGTCATGTGAATAACGAAGTCATCACAAGGGTAATTTTGGAATATATATATATATATATTACAGCCGTCAATTCTATGTTTTTCATGATCAATTCGTCTAACCAATATTTAAGACTTGTTTTACTGTAAAAATCTCTAAAATCAACCATTTGTCCTCGAGAACTAAAATTATCTTGAACATTGGTGTTCAACACATCTGGTGAGGTGGTGCCCACTTTATTTGTCAATCTCACTCCTAAGATATTATTCATATATTTCTTTTTTTTGTTTTGTTTTTTTTCCTTTTCCTGTGGATAGCTTTTGCAGCTTTTGGCTCATAGTCTCTGGTGACGAAGTTCACTCAATCAAACAAGATGATGATATCCACCGTGGGATGGAACATGTGTGATCTCATTAAATTTTGTTTTTCCATATTAATAGATACTTTATTTTATAATCAACTCAAAGCTGCGTTGAGGTCAGATCTTAATGTGGTCGTTTTTCTATTTTTCTTTTTGTTAATCCATCCAAGGGGGGCACGACCCAAATGAGAGCCTGCTTACACACGGAAATGTTAAAAAATTGTGTGGCTCGACTGTCATGGGGCCCACGCCAGATTAAGCCCGGCTGTTTGCCGCGGATGAACTCCCAACAAATCTTGATCTGGTTGAGTCAGATGATGATCAAACTCTTGGTGGTAGAGTTTGGATCGAGTTTAGACTCCTGATTTGACAAATTTCCCACGCTAGGTCAAGAGATGTGAGATTTCAAGAAGAGAGGTAGTATCCGGATAGAGATGTAACTCGTAGGGATTGCTCTATTTAAGGGAGATGAGAACCCTTGCTTCTGATCATCCAGAGATATGAGAGTATTCGCAGCGAGTTCACAGGTCTGCCTCACACCGGAACGCACAAGGTTGACACCCATATAGGATCAACACTTCTTTCAATTGGTATCCGAGCCTGCATTTGCGATAAGGTTGTGGATGGACCGGATCTACGTTTTCTTTTTTTAAGCACAATCTCGGTTTTTCCATTCTGTTTTTCTACAACAGAAGCTATCAAGGAAAAAGGAGACGAGAAGAGGATTACGTGTATTGCTGTTACAAGGAGACAGCAAGGCCTCGCTTGGCTTGTGAAATTTTCTGCTGCAAGACAAGGACAAACCACGTGATCCGCTACCTTTTTTTTCTCATCTCGGGAATCGTGCGGCTTCAAGAATTTTTTTCTTTTAGTCACCATTGTGAAGGGACAACACGTCCTGTTGCTGCCTTCCCAGCCTCAGGACACGTGCAGTAGGTCCAAGGCTCGCAGGTAGGAGTGAAAGTGGGCCGGCCCTAGGACAGCCCGTCATAGGCTTAGCCCAAGCTTGTCTCAAAAGACAAAAAAGCCGAGCTAGGGCCTAGTAGGAGGCCCGTTTGCTTAAAGGGGCCGAGCTCGGGCTTGATGAAGCCCGGCTCGTAAGCCCTAGGGCCTACATATATTAATACATATATTATATATATGTACACTATACAATATATAATACATATATGATATAACATAATCCATAAATCATAAACCTTAGTTTTAATCAATATAAATAATATCTAAACCCTAAACACTAAATAATCCATAAATCCTAAACCTTAGTTTTAATCCAATATAAATAATCCCTAAACCCTAAACACTAAACCCTAGCACTAAATAATCCCTAAATCCTAAACCTAAGCACTAAACCTTAAACCCTAATTTTAATCCAATATAAATAATCCCTAAACAACCTTGAGGATGCCTGTATTTTAATGGTCTAGAAGACATTTTTAAAGTCTTGTAACTCTGGAACAACCTTTCATTTGTTGTTATTATTATTTATTAACAATGCTCTATTGTTGTTGTTATAGGTGATACTGGTGATGCTGGAGACTTTATTTTATGATGCTAGCCGAATACTTTATTTTATTCTATGATGCTATTGGAGTTTAATTTGATTTGTATTGTTGTTGGAGTTTGATAATGCTCATCTATTAACATTGAACTATTATGGAGTGTTAGAACTGGGCTCCCTTTGCTTTTATGGAGTCTTTCTTATTTTAGTTAATTTTATTGCTGCAATCCAAATTATGGGAATGGGAATATGGGATGAATGCATGCATTTGACCATTTTTTGTTCTGGTTTGCATATGTAGATTTCTTTGAATTCCTACAGGATTTTTTTTTCCTGAAAGTATTTTCTTTCAGCTAGTGCTATATCATTAGCCGGGCTCAAAGGGTCGGCCCTAGGGCCTCATAACTAATAAGAGTCGAGCCCGAGCCAAGGTTTTTGAGGCCCTCTCGAGCTCGGGCCGAGCTAGGGCCTACTGAAAAATACTAGGACCGAGCCTAGGGCCTATCAAAGCCAGGCTCGGCCCGGCCCACTTTCATCCCTACTCGCAGGCAGCAACTGATATTGTTCTCGCCTCAGGACCAGCGACACAGCCATCACAGTTTTTTTGGTTTCTCTTTCGTCTTGGGATGTGTACCACTCAAGAGAGACTTCTATTTCCAGCAACCCAACAGAACAGGCCGGACGGGACCTGACCCGATCCAACCCGACCTTCGACCCAGCCCACTTTGTCGCAGTGAACCTTTCGCCGCGCTGGTACAGTGACGTCAACGTACGCGGAACTTACCCATCTTTGCTAAGGTTGATATTTTCAATGGGAGGAACTTACCCATTTGGAAACATCGGATGGATGCCTTGTTGCACTTTGAGGGTTTTTCTTATGTTATTAAAGAAAAGACACCTAAGAAGCCTGTTGATGATGCTTCCAAAGAAGATAAAGATCTCTATGATATTTGGGAATATGATAATGAATCAGCAAGGCATCTGTTACTTGGATTTATTTCCAATGATTTGGTCAAGCAATTTGAGCAACTAACTTCAACAAAAGAAATTTATGATCAAAGAATTGGGAAATACAATGCATCCACTACGTCCCACCTTATGGAGGCATTCTCGAATTATGTTAATTATAAAATACCTGAATGAACCTCGATTAATGACCACATTGACCAAATGAATATAAAATTGAGGAATTTGATTGCTTTGGGAAGGGATATAGACCAGAAGTTGTAGAGATTGTATCTGTTGCAAGGAAGGGCACTGCCGTGCACTTGCCAAAAACAAAAGGAAATGGATACTTTATGCAGGTTCTCACCTTTTTGGCTAGAGAAGCCCTCTTTCATAAAAAAAGATTTTCTACATCAACTCCGGCAACTCCGGCGACGAGAGAGTATCACTGGCTGCTGATGTGAGAGGATCCGGCAAAAAGGGGGTTGATTGGGAGAAACCGAAACGGAAGAGGGAAAGAGAAGAGGGCGCAGGGAGACGAGATGTTCGTGTAGAGCGAAGAGGAAGGAGGGAGCAGCGATCGGATAAGGCATGCATAGAGGGAGAGAGCAGGGAGATGGAGAAAGAGAGAAAAAGGCATGCAGAGAGGCAGAGCGTATGGATAGGGAGAAGGAGAGAAACAAGCATGCAGAGACGGAAAGAGCAGGGAGAGAAAGAGAGTATACAACTTGCAACCATTCTTTACGTAAGCACTTATGTAGCAATCCGGAACATTAATTTCATTGAACTTCATGTACACTTTTCTATAAAAAAAAAAGCTAGGCTTTATCCTAGCAAAGCTTAAATGGTCCTTCGGATAGTGACATTGATCCATCGAACTCCATCTATAAGTTGTCTTGTACAACATGTATATGGGTTAACGTGCTTGAATCTTGGAAGGGGCTGTCAAGTTTAATTTTTCAAAAAGACATTCATTTCTTAATCCATAACAAGATCCCACTGCTTGGGGACTCTTACATCATTGAAATAAGATGATTGATTGTCATCGGTGGGACCTAACAAGAGGTTCTATTCGCCAAATTTTCATCCCTACAGAGAATTGGTTGACAAACTCTCAAGGACCATTTAAGAGGTGGTACACTACGTTCTCCCTCTTCAATAACACAACTGTCCTCTGTCTGCCCTTGTTGTCCATCATAAACAACATCACTCTTTCTTTGGTCAAAACTTACACGTTGGCAGAACGAGCCTACCAACACCTGATGCATAGGTGAAGCCATAGAGTTCACCACCCGACCACTTTGGCTAACAAAAATCCCTTTTTTTTTTTTTTTTTGGGTAGAGACCACTTTGTCTAACCTAAATATGGGTATTACCACTATACCCACAATGAAAGGAATGTTCTCGGGCAGACGACATTCCGACGGAGCACTCTGTCCAAGAGGGCTATGCTGCAGGCCACTATGGCTGGTGCAGCAACACTAACGACTAATACACTCCATGCGCTATCAATCCATATCCATGTATGGCTGTTCGGCAGCTATTCCATGCATCCTTTCATGTTTGGCGGGTAGTTCAAATTCACTAATCTTAATCTACCCTTTTATGATCAATCAAAGTCCTCACATTGTCTTTCTATCTAAATGTTAGCTGCCTACCAATGGAGTGCTTCCTCAATTGCATCCCAATGGACTCCTTCCTGAGTAACCTACCAATTTGTATGATGACTTTTGAGAGTTTTGGAGATAACCCACCCAGCATAATTATAGGAGGTTACAAGCTAAAGAGGTTGGAGATGTCATTGTCAACGGTTTTATAAATGTTTATGGAAATTGAAAATGATTTGAAAAAACCACTTGTAGTTGCAACTACCCCAAACAAGATCCCCTCTCCAGAACACAGTTCCAACAGTTATAGAAACTGAAAATGGAAGGAAGAAGAGAAAATATACAATGTGGAAGAGAGAACGGAGGAAATCACCTTGACTTAAATCTCAAATGGTAAATGTCCAACTTGGAGATCAAGTAGGTGCTTGGGAAGCTGCAAGTGAAAGGGGCAAAGATAAACTCGGGCATGAAACTCAGGGAGATCATCCTACTAATGGGATGAGTGGTTGGGAGAAAAGAAATGCAAGTTCTGATCAAGCATATCCATGGAAAAAAAAATTAGAAAAGACTTTGGAAGCTGGGAACAATGGAAGTGTGTGTGGAAAGGATGCTTGGAATGGCCAAAATGTTGACTTGATGGGCACAGAAGAAAGCAACCAGGACAGAGGTAAAGGGGTCATTTGTGGCCATCAAAGTTCTTGGAACCAAGGGAAAGGTGGCCCTGAAAATGTAACAACTTATTGGGTCAAGGCGGTGGAGGTCCAAAGCAATAAAATCAGTTAGGCAAATCAATTGAATGTATTGGATAATGACTCTGGTACTGGGAATGAAGGACCCGATAAAAATGAAGAAGATTATTGGAACAATACGACAAATGCAGATGGAATTCAGACGGGGATGGTATGATGCAAGTGGACAGAAGGATAAACTAGCAGTGGGTTGGGGAAATCAAACAGGTGGTTGGAGCAAAGCAGAATGTGAGAGTGGAGGCTGGTCTGAGGGTCAAGATAAGTCAAAATATGAGAATGCAGGGGGTTTGGAATAAGGGATCTGCTGGCATTGGTCAACCACATTTTTGGAGCAAATCTCAGCCTTCTGGTAGTGATCAGGCATTTAATTGGACTAAAGTTTACACGGTCTGACGACTGCATTATGTGTAATGGGTAGTGGAAAGATTTATTGAAAATTACTTGTGTTCTAGCGATTACATCAAGTGACAGGAAAAACCTCAAATTTGTAGACACCACACAGTTTCCAGATATAATCTTCCATTGAATACTTGTGACAATGGAACCAAAACCATAATAATGCCACAAGAAAAACTCTAGAAATCCAACAATGCCCAGTAAAATCTAATGAAAACTAGAGGGATTGCACATCTAAAGACAAGGGGGATCGAAAACAAAAGAAACAATTACCAAACTGAAGGATGCTTTACAAAGGAAACAAATACCAAACTGAGGGAGGCTTTCTACTTCCCCAGTACTCGATCCAAGCTTCTCCGGATCCACTTCAGAAATATCAACCTTTGCATCTGCAACATAAAAACAAAATAAAAAAAATTCAACCTCCATGTGAAATGCAGAGAAAGAGGGGGAAAGAGATTCCACACAGTTGAACGGGTTCTTTACGGCCACATACCGACGTTGGAGCAGTCGTCTAGAGTTCCACCAGAATATTTGGCTGGAGTCGCTTGGAGAACAGGGAGCAGATGGAATGGGCAGGAGCTAGGACGTTAGGGAAAGGGAATGAGAGGGCAGGAAGCAGAGAGGGTGAGGGAACGAGAGCGCTGGAGCATGGGGAGGGGAGGCGACAACAACTAGAGGAGGAAGGAAGAAAATGGCGGGAGAGAAATAATTTGGGGAGGAGATGAGGACAATTTCGTTCGGTTTGTGAATGCAGGGCATCTGATTCAGAAAAATTTTCTAAACGATTTCGTTCGAACCAGTAGGGGGTAAAACCGTCATAAACTCCATGTACGAACACCAAAATGGGTATTTTGGTGTATTTGTGATTAAATCAGTGTAATACATGTACAGGGACACTTTTCTTGTAAAATTCCCAAGAAAAAAAGAAAAAAAGAAAAAAAAAAAAAAAGAAAGAAAGAAAAAAAAATAAAAAGAAAGAAAGAAAGAAAAAAAACAAAGAAAAAAAGAAAAAAAAAACAAAGAAAGAAAGAAAGAAAAAAAAATAGACCAGGCCCAGCAGGCCCGCCTGGCCCGGCCCGTGGCACGGGTGGGCCGAAGCTGGGCCGGGACGGCCCGTTTGACATCTCTAGTAAGGTCCATGATGAGCCATGCGAAACTTCCGCTATATTTGTGAGGAGAGGCAATTAATACTACACAATATATATTGAACAGAGTGCCTTCTAAATATGTGCCCAAGACCCCATATGAGTTATGGACTGGAGCCAAACCTAAAATGGAACATATAAAAGTTTGGGGCTGCCCCGTACATGTCCTAGTACCGCCACAAGAAAGACACAAACTGCAGGCAAAAATGATAAAGAATTGCTCGTTGTTGGGTACCCAAGTCATTCAAAAGAATATCATGTGTATGATCACGATAATAAAATAATCATAGAATGTTAAGATGTGTATTTCCTTGAGAACCCAACGATTAATCCTAGAGATAGACCACAGATGATGGATTTCTATGAGATTTCAAAGGATAAGGATGTTCAAGCGAGTGGGGGATCCGACGTGGTTGACGTTGGAAATGTAACTCCTGGCCAGGGCCCACTTCATGAGGAACAACCGGAACTTAGTAGACCCATTCGGATAAGGAAACATCCATCATATCTGGATGATTATTGCAGTCTAGTGGAAACCGTGGAGGATTTGAATCCAACGTCCTACTCTCAAGCAATCAATGGGCATGATGCTGAAAATTGGATGAAGGCTATGAGAGAGGAAATTAAATCAATTCATAAGAACCAGGTGTGGCAATTAGTTGATCTACCCAAAGGTCGAAAGGCCATCATCGGTTGTAAATGGGTTCTTAAAAAGAAATTCAATTCGGATGGTTCCTTGGGTAAATACAAAGCACAGTTGGTGGCCAAGGGTTTCACGCAAGTGGAAGGAATTGATTACGCTGAAACTTTCTCCCCAGTCGTAAAATTCCAATCCATTAGGACCCTTATGGCAGTTGTGGCTTATCATGACTTGGAATTACACCAAATGGATGTAAAAACTCCTTTCCTGAATGGTGAATTGGATGAAGAGATTTACATGAAATAATGTAAGGGTTTTTTGGTGCAAGGTCATGAGGACAAGGTGTACAAATTACAAAAAGCACTCTATGAACTTAAACAGTCATCGAGGTAGTGGTACAAGAAATTTCACCATGCCATAAATGAAATTGGTTTTGTCCCCAATATTGTTGATATATGTTTCTATGTTAAACATAGTGGGAGTAATTGTTTATATTTGTCATTGTATGTGGATGACATCCTGATTGCTGGTGACGATTTGGCGTTAATGGAATCAAATAGTGGTTGAAGTCAAGATTCGAGATGAAGGACATGGATGAGGCTAAATATGTCTTAGGCATAAAGATCACCCGTGATTGGACGAATCGGTTATTGACTTTGTCACAGGAATCCTATTTGGAAACTGTGTTAAAATGGTTTGATATGATGATGTGCAAGCCAGTTGATACTCCCACTAGCAAAAGTGAAAAATTGTCCAGCAAACAGGGGCCCACGATGCTCAGGTTGTGGGAAGCATCATGTATGCGATGCTGTGTACGATATCAGATGTTGCATTCATCGTGGGTCTCGTAAGTAGATTCCTAAGTAACCCTGGATTACCTCATTGGTATGCGGTTGAAAGGATTCTACGGTACATCAAAGGCTTTTTGAAGTTGAAACTATGTTATCAAGGTAATGACCTGATCGAAGTTGTGTGGCTATTCCGATGCGGATTGGGCCGATGATTTAGACAAAAGAAAGTCAACCACATGCTATGTGTATACTCTAGGGGGAGGTGCAATCTCTTGGGGTAGCAAGAAACAGACATCAACGGCTATGTCTACTGCCGAGGCAGAGTATATAGCCTGTAGTACCGTAGTTCAGGAGGCTGTCTAGTTAAGAAATTTTTTATGTGGTATTGATTTAATCAGTGAGGATCAGCCTGTCCCGATGAACGTAGATAGTACGTTTGTCATCTCAATGGTGACTAAGCCAAAATTTAACAGCCGATCAAAGCATGTTGTGATAAAATATCATTTTGTCAGGGAGATTGCTGAGAATGGAGAAATTGAAATTTCTTATTTGCCTTCTAAAGAATTGATGGCTGATGCTCTCACCAAATTATTACCCGAGGAAGAATTTGAGGCATGTGATGTGCATGAGACTCAAATACATTTGATGTACATTGGCACGTTTGTCAACCATGACATTCATGCCAAGTGGGAGATTGTTGGAAAATTGTGTGGCCCGACTTCCATGGGGCCCACGCCAGATTAAGCCCGGCCGTTTGCCGCAAATGAACTCCCAACAAGTCTTGATCTGATTGAATCAGATAATGATCAAACTCTTGGTGGTAGAGTTTGGATCGAGTTCAGACTTCTGATTTGGCATATTTCTCACGCTGGTCAAGAGATGTGGGATTCAAGGAGAGGTAGTATCCGGATAGAGATGTAACAACTAGGGATTGCTCTATTTAAAGGAGATGAGAACCCTTGCTTCTAATCATCCAGAGATCTGAGAGTATTTGCAGCGAGTTTGTAGGTCTGCCTCACACCGAAACGTACAAAGTTCTCGGCGAGTTCGGTTCTAACACCCATCTAGGATCAACACTTCTTTCAGGAAAAACAGCCTACTTAAGTGGGATAGGAACCCACCACATACATGGGAAGAGGTGGCATACTCAATGTTCAAATCCTGAGCAACCAAGTGCGAATTGTTACTCCTTACTACTCGGAAAAGGAGCCGTTCTTCCTAATGTGGTCTTGATACATACTATAGTGGGTTTTTTTTTTTTTTTTTTATTGAATGGGAAAAAAAGAAGTCATCAAAGAAGGAGACCCTCAAAGTCACTTTGCAGGCGCAACCATTAATTAATAGAAGAAAAACATTGAATACGTCAAAATTATATGGTACTTAAATGTTATGTTTATTATTGTACGATAAAATATAAGATATAGAAGATTACACATCAAAAATGACAAAACTGCATTGTATATAGATATATTTTACATTATTGGACGGCTGTCCAGGTTCTTTCTTTTAGAATAATATTGAACCCTCGAGCTTCGATGGTACTGACTAAGAAATCCTCTAAAAGACTTGGAACTTGAAATCAGCAGTGGAGCTAACGGATTGAAACTCGGTGCGGCTCAAAATAATCCTTTGATGCAAAAATGTAATTGATGCAAAAAAACTTATTATTCATTATTAAAGTTTTCATCAGACAGTCAATCTTTCAGTGTCTGGAAAGATTTTGGCAATACCTAATATAATGTGTGGGAGGGCAGCGATTGTAAACGACAAGGATTTTAAAAGATGGGCGGGTCCCACAGTAGATTTTCGCTCCTTTCAAATTGCAATTCGATAACCGTGAAAGCGTCAATATGCTAATAAGTAGTCTAGTATACGACACATTCTATCAGTAGCCAGCGACCTTTTTCTCAAGAGAAAGTCTAACCCGCCCGACCTGGGGGACCGAATTCGGGCCCGGTCCCCCAAGTCGGGCGCTATAGCACGGCTCTTTTGTCAAGGTTTATGATTTGTTTAATGCATAATTAAATCCTTATTGATGTTAATTGGAGCACTTCAGGCGGTTGAGTATCTAAATTTGTCGTTTCCCACTGTCATTACGCGGCATGCTTGTACGACCGCTTTTATGCAGAGCTACACCTGTTTGTTCGTAGTTTTAGTTTATGCTTATTTAGATTTGTCTTTGCTTTTGATTGATTTGGAATCTTAATATACTAAGATTGGGGTTTGAGATCTTGGATTAGTTTGTGGCATTTTGGGTGTTTGATTGCCTCAAACATATCAAAGATTTTTAAACCTCATCTGTAAGGCTCACCTACTTACAATAATATTTGATACGTGGTGCAATTCTCATATGTCTCCCCAAAGTTCAAAAACTAAAATCAAGGTTTGAGATCTTGGGATTAGTATGTAGCCTTTTGGGTGTTTGGTCACTGCGTCAAACATATCAAAGTTTTTGAAATCCCATCTATTAGGACGACCTACTTCCAACAACTGGTATGTGAGGCAGTTCTCACCTGGCTCCTCAAGGTTCAAACACTGAATACTTCACGTTTTTAAACACCAAATACGTCACCTTTTCCCACTTTTGTGGGCTTTATTCCTTTTTGTGTTGGCTGTCTTCCCATTTGAGTACGTGCTCTCTTGAGTCACAAGCCCTTTGGCTTGATAAAAAAAAAAAACCTGAGAAAAACCCAAAAGACTTGATTGTTGAGTCCGCATGCTAAAGATAATTAAAAAAATAAGTAAAAACTATAATAATCAAACTCAAAATCCAAAAGAAGAAGACATCCAAACTATAATATTCAGATCATTTATAAAATTAACATGCTATGACGATGGAAGAAGACATCCAAACTCACCCTAAAAAAATATCATATGCACGAATCAAATCACCACAGATCAAATCCAAATCATCAGATACACAATAAAATAAAACAAAAACCTATACCAAAATACACTAATCAAACACCTCATTCCCAGCCCATCCGACCAATCAACGACCCGGCCATTAATAGAGAAATGGATTTCTAAAGATGAATTCGTCAACCCAATCAATCCATCACAATGGAATGCAGATCTTTTAAATATAGAGCAAAATAAAATAGGGGCATTCGACGACGGGTCCCTAGACATTTAACTTTATTTCCTTATATCTATATTCTTTTTTCATAGTGTGATAAGTATTTTTTTTCAAATTTAAAGACCTAAAATGTCTAATTTACCCTTTCTTCAAAATCATATTCCTGGGATATTCCATTAATAATGGTCAACTGTCATTTAATTAACCCCGATTAATGAAATCCCATTAATAAGATTTTCAAATAAATTTAAAAAAACACAAATAAATCTCAAAAGAACGCAAATAACTTTCAAAGAAATGCAATAATTTCAAAAAACACAATAAATTTCAAAAGAACTCAAATAAATTTCAAAAGATGCAAATAAATTTCAAAAAATGTAAATAGATTTCAAAACACGCAAATAAATTTCAAAAGATCCAAATAAAATTCAAAAATATATAAATAAATTTGAAAAGAAGCAAATAAATTTCAAAAAACGTAAATAAAATTTTAAAAAATAAAATAATTTAAAAAAAATGCAATAAATTTCAAAAGAACGAAGATAAATTTAAAAAAAACACAAACAAATCATAAATGATCCAAATAAATTTTAAAAATGGAAATAAATTTCAAAAGACGAAAATAAATTTCAAAAGATCCAAATAAAATTAAAAAAATGTAAATAAATTTCAAAAGATGCAAATAAATTTCAAAAGACATAAATAAAATTCAAAAACGCAAATAAAATTCAAAAAGAACAAATACATTTGCCCAAACTACGATAAACCAAATTTTCAAATTTTAGAAAATTTTGCCAAAAACTCAAGTAATTTTTCCAAAGCTATAAATTTAAAACAACGCAAATAAACTTCAAAAGACACAAATAAAATTAAAAAATGCAAATAGATTTCAAAAACAGTTCTTCTTTTTCTCTTATTTTGTAGAATCCACTTAGCAAAAAGGAATTGATTGCTATAGTGATCATTCATGTCGATTTGGAAAAAGAATTACTTTTTAGAAAAGAGGTAGTAAAAGCTCTTGGAGTTGATTAAATAAAAAATTGATGCAAGTCTTTCTAAATAGTTTAAAGCAATCAAATGTCTATTTTAGTCATTTTTAAAATAAAATAGATATAAAAAGTAGACTTTTCAAATGACATCTTAGTTTAAAATACGTAAACAGGACGGGGCTACTGGTGAATAAAAAGAACACGTTGGATGGTCCAATGGGGTCATCTCATGTCCAAATAGACTATTATGAATGAGGGGTAGGAAACATGCAGCAGCAATTGCTGGAAGAATCGGTGTTGATCCTCTGAGTTTGTACAATAGTTCTCATTGACTGAAGCGACCCAATCCCGACCTAGGCACACTCCTCTTTGGGCTTGGTTTTGGACCTTACGCTCCGTTTGGGAAGGGAGGAGGGGAGGAAAAATTTGAGAGGGAAGGAAAATGAAGGGGAGGGGAGGGAAAATCTATTGTTTGGGTCCTTTGAGAAGTAAAAAAGTAGGGGGGAGAAAAGTGAAAAAGTATAATTTTGTTTGTTTGTGAGGTGCAGAAACAAAGACCATTTTATCTTTGCTTTTGAAAAAAAATTCAATTAGAGTAAAAGGGCATTTTAGTCATTTCCATCACTTTCCCCTCATTTTCCTCCAAAACATTTTTGAGGGAAAACAATTCATTTTTTCCTCCATTTCCCCCTCCCCCATTTTCCCTACCCCCTTCCCAAACACCCTCCAAAATCATTTTCCCTCCATTCCCCAACCACACCACACCCCCCCCCCCCCCCCCCCCCCCCCCCCCAATTTTCCCTACACCCTTCCCAAACACCCCCCAAAATCATTTTCCCTCCATTCCCCCCCCCCCCCCCCCCCCCCCCCCTTCTTTTAATATTTGAGTTGGGTTTGGATTAGATGATAGACGGCCTAAGGCTCAGCCCAACCTGGCCAGATGATTAAATGGTCTGGCTCATGCCTAACATGCTTCAGTCAGACCTGGCCCTTACGATCCACGTGGGGCTTGTGTTGGATATGGGTCCGTGTTTCTTAAGTTGGGACGGGCCTAGATAACCTCAGCCCAGTGCGGCCTGACCAATCCATCCCTCCCCACCACCCTAAAAAAAAAAAAAAAAACCTAGTGAGTTCCTAAGTTGGCGGACTGGAGCTCCACAATGGGTCTCACCCATTGAATATCCAAACTTCTCAAAATAAATGCCCTCATAATATGTGGATGTCCCTAAGTTTTATTCCAACGAGAGTTGGCTCCATTGTTAGATGTATCAAATGATGAAAACAAGATTAAATGGAAGGGATCATTTAGACTTTTTGAGAAATAGTGACAAGACTTCAGATAAACAATTAGAAATAGGACGCATGTTATACGAGTTATGCAATGGAGATCCTCTTAGCTTTCTCATGAGATTGATCAACTCATGCCACTTGATAAACATAATATGGTAAAGTCTTTTTAATTGTCTTGTTTTCTAACACTCCCTTAGAGCGTAGCATCTAATAAAATATTTATAAATTGCCAAACACGATAGTTTATGTCTTGTTGAAATTGTACAAAATTGTCAAACATCAAAACGACCATAATATTACGATACAAGATTATTTCATTAAGTAAAGATAAAATATGAGAATATTTAAACATGTTGATATCATGTTCTACACGTATCCGGCGCCCCATAAAAATCTAATATTTAAACAAGAACACTTTCTTCATATATGTGCCTTAGAATGATTCTGTTATAAGTATAAAGTATTATATGTTAATCAAACACTCGGGCTGGGGCTGAAATTTGGCGAAGGCACATGAGAGGATATTCATTTCACACCAAGTCAGCTGAATGTTCATAAATTTTCTGAGTCAGAGCCTTAGAGGATTTGGAACTTTTTTTCTTAAGCTCACAAAAAGTTTGATAATACGAGGATGGTGAATCAGCTATCTACTAAAAGAACGGTGGTAAATCAAGGTTGAGTTTCTATATGGTCTATTTATTTCGTGAACTTAGATAGGACAGATGGTGTTTGTAATCTTTAAGATACAAATTAACCGTAAGTGCACGGGTGTCTATGTGAGACAGTGTCAAATACAGGTCAAATCTATAGGGAGCTAATTAAAGAGTCTTTTAGATTAGGGAAACTACCTAACTAATCAAAAAATCTGAAGTTTTGGAATGAATAAAACAAAATCAAACAATTAATTGGAAGAAAAATAATAATTGATAAATGTGATTAGAGCATAGGAATCCAATAAGCATCTACCACCTTATTCATAAAGAACCTCTAACTTGTTCCAAATTTTTTCCTTCAAATAAAAAACAAGTCAATGTTTTTTATTTGGATGATTTAGCTTTTAAATCTCTTTTTATAAACAATATCAAATAATAATTTTTAAAAACCAAGACCTCCTTCACTTCATAAAAAAATTAAAATAATTTAAGCACTACCCATCAAAAGTAAGCACAAACCATCAAAGAAAACCTAAGTTCTAAACATGGCCTATTGAACCTAGGCATGGACAGTCAAAAATCAAATTTTAATTTTAAAAATCAAGCCTGGAAGTTGTCTAGGGCATGAAGACAAGCCTATTAAACATTAAAAGAATGACAGAACAGAACAAGTTATAACTACTAAATAAACGAGAAAGAAGCACTTATCTTCATTCAAGCCCCAATCAGAAGAACTAGTCAGCCATTGCAAATAATGATTCTTGGCTTTTTTTTCATTAAAAATATATTCTTTACAATCTTCTCCTTAAGTTACTTTGTTTGGACCAGGCCCAAAGTTATCTTAAAAAAATAAAAATAAAAATAAAAATGGAGAACTAGAACTAGAATAGACATAGAACTAACAAGGGGGAAGGAGAAAAAGAGGGAAGAGAGGAGAAAGGGGGATGTGGGACGTCCTAGCCTAGAGGAGAAGAGGCATGGGACGTCCATCTGGGGTTCCTCTATTTATAGCTTGTTCACCTCCTTTTTGGCACAAGTTGTTTCCTAATTGGTCACTTCTTTGGTTAGCTCAAACTCCAATCAAACCTTTTATCTTAGCAATAATCTAAATTTCAAAATATCTCTTGCCAATCTTAACCTCTAGTTTGTGAAAATCTTTCCAAGTTGGGCTCCACCAAAGTTCTCTCATGTGCCAAGGATAATGTCTAGATGGGTTTTCAAAACTTTTGACCCACCTAATGTAGGAATCAAACACCCAATAGGCCAAGAACCAAATCCCAAGATCTAAAACCATAATATCATGCATTAAGATCGAAGATCTATTCAAAGAAGACAGATCAAGAAAACAAACAAGCATAAATAAGAAGATCTACTAAAAATAACTAGATGTAGATCTATACCTTAGGAGCTTAGTTTCGCTCTGATCAAGAATTTGATTACTTGATTCCACAAAAACTCTTTTTTCTAGATTTGATCTCCTTAGCCTTTGTGTTCTTCCACGATATGAACCCCTTGTTAGAGAACTTCTTAAAAGGGAATGGTGAGATCTCTAATAAGAAGAAACCCTAGGAACTCAAAAAGGAAACCAAAAGAAAGTGAGTGAGAGAGAGACTTAGGCTTATGAGAGAGTGTAAAGATCTTTAACCCTCTCCTCTTATTTATAGTTTATGGCACACCTCCTCTCTGACTTAAATTAGAAGTCTCACTTCTATTTCTATTATGTATCATATTCCTCCTTTCTTTAAGAGTTCCAATTGGAATAGATACATTCTTTTCTTAGGGCTAACATGGGGACCACTAGGAACTCCTTAGAATCTTGCTCCAACTGAAACATCTGGACCCCACATCTCATGTGAATTTCAGACCCAAAGTTAATTGTAAATAACTCCACTAATTAAACGAAATTGTACTACGGTCTTAAAAATATTTACAAGAATACTCTAAACTTTCTAATTAGTGTAAGTAGGTGTCGGATGTGAATTTTGACCCCAGCGCCCCCCATGGCTTAGGAAATCTCCATTCAGCTATATATGTTATTTAAATTTTACATCGAAAATGAAGATTCCGACTATCCTCAAAATCGACGGATCACGATTGCCAGCTACGGTAACAGGCCGTAACACCGTTTTTCGACAAAAGCCGAAGAAAAATGGGAGAAAATAAATGGGTGGGTTCTTCATCTTATCTAATGTGCTGCCAGCAACACACGACGGTTGTCCTGTCAAGTTAATTTGGGTCTCTTTAATATATGGTCAATTCAGGGTCATGAGTTAAAGTCCTAATAAGGTTAATACTCACATAGCAAAATCATAGTATATCCAAGTAAAATAAAATAATTAAAATAAAGAAGATAAAAGGGGGAGGTCCAAATCTTTAAGAAGAGGATCGGCCATGTTCTCGGGTACTCCCTTCAAATCCCTTGGCAACATAGGGTTTAAAGGCTGACTTTGCAAACCAAAATGATGATGCAAATGAGACTTTGACTTGTGATTTCTGTGTTTTTCGTGTGCGATACACGAGTGATAAAAGTGAAAGGCCGATGGGCCATAATTGGTTGAAGGTGGCCGATGGGCCGTGATTTTTTAGAAGTGTGTGCGAAATCACTCATCTCATCTCATCATTCTCATTTATTCAATTTTAGAAATCAGTTCTTCATTCCCTTTTATAATTAAGTTCAATTAAATATCTGGCACCTAAGGTGGAGGAAGAAATAAAAGGAAAATATTTTTGGGTTTATTTTGTTGGTTTATAGTTTTTATGGATTTTTTATATTGGGCTAGAAGGGCCTAACTAGGGAATTTTACTTGGATTTACGTGATTCATGCCTTATTACTGATCATTGGATTAACTCTAACATAAGGTCCTACACTGCCCACATCAGCTCTCCCGGTCCCCTAACGGAATAGAAAAAGTGATGGGACGAAGCCTAATGCTCTAATCTATCTAATGGGGAAATCCGATCTAATGCTAGGGTGTAAATAGCCTAAGTTCGATAGTTCCTGCGCCTAAGCAGTTTGTTGAGTAGGGTCTTAATTGATTCGGTTGATTTGATTTGTTTTGAGTCGTGGTTTGGTTAAGAGTTATTTAGGGATGGATTAAGGGTGTCTTAAGGTTCTGTTTTAGTTGTTGAAGATTCTGGAGTTTCAAGTTTTACTTCAAATGATGAGAAGATATCGAAATCAACGAAATGGGGGTGATAGAGGACTTGGGCGCTGATGTGAATTTAAATTCAATCTTTTAATACTGCAAGTGCACAGCTGTCCTTTTAAAAGAGTGGCAAATACAGGTCGAATCCCACAATGAGCACTACTAAGTTAAAATTTAAAATCTGATTTTTTTAATCAAAGATTAATGAATAATTGAGATCCAAGAAAAAAAAACTAGAAAAATCCAGAAACACAAACCAATCAAATATATAAAACAGATCAGAGCATCCAGAATCCACTAAGCAAGATAATTAATCCATCCATGCAATGATTCTACTATTTGTCTAAAAAATTAACTCAAATCATAAACAAATCAATGTTTTGGAACCGGAGGATTTGTCTTTCGCAAAAATCAATTTTTAATAAAAAGAATAAGGTTACAACCCAAGACCTCCTTCACCTCATAAAAGAATGAAAAATCATAAGTATGACTCATCAAATTAAGCATAAATTATCAAAGGCTCTCAGCCCTAAGCATAATCTATCAAAATAAGTATAAATTATCAAACTATTTTCATTAGAAATCAAAACAGAGGCTGCCTAAGGCATGAAGACAGATCTATTATTCTAATAGAACATGCATTTAAAAGAGACAAGAAAGTAATAGAAAAATAACATAGATTAAATCAAAGATCTACTTAGCTTCATCTGTATGCTCCAATCCAGAAATCTAGCTAGCCATTGAAAAAAACTCCATAAGTAATTTCATTGATAGCATCTCCTTGTACAATGATCTCTCAGAAATCTCTTTTCTAAAAATCCTAATTTTTGGAACAGGGCTCCAGAATATGCAAAAATAAAAATTAAATTCTATTAATTAGAGAAAGAAGAGAAAGAGGAGAGAGAGTGATCATGGACGTCCAAGGGGAGGGAGTTGCTCTCGTATGCTATTTTTTTGTTCCTTTTATTTCTCCGGTTATCTATCAAATACATTGAATCTAGACACCTTCTCTGCAGATTTGGTTTATCTTCATTGATTAGATATATCTCTTATCCTTTTTGAATTTGAATGAGGTGGAAGTTTCTGGAAACCTCTGGGTGGCTTGGCTAATCTTCAAATGGGGTCCCATAAGGGATGTGCAGCAATTAATTATCAACAGTGTGGATTTAATTTGCAATCCCGTCTAAAAATGAACATGAAAATCACCGGACCCATAACTTTGTCAATATAGCTTTGATTTGTACATTCTTGGCTCCATGAGTATCTATTCTGAATAAGCTTTCCAACGATAGGTAAATTTCATCGATCCGACGGTCGGATTGAAAGTTATAGCCATTTGAAGATTAGTTGTCCTGAAAAAAACGAGATTAGCTTTTAAAATTTGATTTGCAATGGAATCTATCTCTGCACAACTTCCATTTTTGAAAGGACGTCAGATGTGGATGATTCAAACTCTTCTTCTTTTGTTCCAATCAGAATGATACTCTTTGAATTATCCATTAATAATTTCAAATTTACAACCACTGTGGACCCTGCCATGTGAGACATTTGATCTGTTTGAATAGTGGGCCCTATGAGAAGTCTTCTACTGTAGTTAGGATTCTTCAAGTGACATGATGAGTGGACCCCTCCTTTGATTGATTTGCATATGGCTTGTGTATGGGGTCCACATGGTGAATTCTTCAATTTTCTTCTTTTCAATCTTCAATTCAGCAATGCAGGGGCCAGGATAACTATGTGTGCTTGAAAGTGGGCTCCGTGACAGAAGTCCGTAATTCACATTTTCTGCACATTCTAATTTAACACATTAAATACTGAAGATCCCATATTGAAGCGGGACCCATCCGGACAGAGTTCTACTCCAATTGGGACTCTTCGGAGAAAATTTGCAAAACAGTCTAAGTTAATGCAGAAAATGTATGAAAAGTATGAAAATTTAGATTCCTACGTGAAAATGCATGAAATGATTAAATTAGATGAATAATGATGCAAATCACCTAATTAAATCTCTAATTCATCTTAATATGGCGCGTAAATGTGCAAATTCATGAACTCAACAGGCGCACCTGTAGTGGCGCCTAGGTCACTCTGGTGACTTGGGTGCACAGGCAGTGGCGCCCAAGTGGCTGTTCTATGTGGTTCAGCTGGTGGCGATGGTATCGGCTTGATTTTGGTTTTTCGTGGGGTTTTGATTCATGTAAGTCTTTGTCCTAATGTTGTTTTAGATTCTAGGTTGATTTTATTGTAATGACTTTAAGTTCGGAATTCGAAATGCAACTGAAGTTCACAATCCGGGCGAGACAGAGGACTTAGGCGCACCTGTGTGTGTGTCTATGTGATCCAGTGCACTTGGGAGCACCAGCAGTGGCACCCAAGTCTTAAGTTGATGTTCTTTAGTCTTCTGACTGAGGTTCGAGGTTCCGAATGGGTTGATTAAATTTTTAATTTCAAGGTTGTTTTTGGTTCGGTAAGGGTTCTGAGATGTTAATTCGGGTCGGTTTCGTTTTTTTTTTTTTTTTGGTTGATTTGATGTTGAACTTTTATGGTTTGATGTTCTTCAAATTAAATGTGTTTTACCATTTTACCATGTTGTATCGATTAGAATTAAATTAGGTTTCAATTAATTAGGTTTCTTAGAGATTGGAGGAGGCCGAGCGCCAAGAGGTTGGTGCCTAGGTGGATGTTTTTCATAGTTTGAGTCGGTTCGATAGTTTAGGTTAATTCAGGCTTCTGGCTTCAGCTGTTTCAAATCGTAAGGGTGTTCTGGTGTGTTGATTTGGGTCGAGATTTGAAATTAATAGGGATTCGGTGGTCCCCGAGCTAAAGTGTGACTTGGGCGCACCTGTGGTGGCACCTAAGTCCCTCTGGTGTACTTGGGCGCACCTATGGTGGCGCCCAAGTGCTTGGTTCATGGGTTTTAGTATTCTTCGGAAATTCGTTCACTTGGATTTGGAGTTTTAGGTGATCTACATTAATAAATTCTGAATCCGGAACTGGTTTGAGTCTCTAGACCTTAAAGGTGATAATAATTGAGGTTAGCTAGGGAGTCGAAACGCAACTGAAGCATGTGTAGGGGTTAGCCCAAGCGAGTGCGCCCAAGTGTGTTCCGTGACTTGGGTGCCACCACAATGTCAATCTACTAGTTTGTTGTCTTCTAGGGTGTTTTTAAGTCAGTTTCAGGTATTTGACTCTGGTTTCTATTGGGAGATGTTTTTATTTTCGGGATTTGATTGGTATATCATTTTGATGAGGGTTTAAATTAGGAGTTGGTGATCAAGGTTTGATTAAAATTTGGTGTTATTAATTGGATTTCGTTGATTAGGGTTTGAATTTATTAATCGGGATTTTAATTGGAGCTTTGAGTGATTAAGATTTATTAACCAAGGTTTTGATTAAGGTCTCATTAATTAGGGTCTTATTCGTTAGGGATTGCTTGAAGGTTTTTAATTAGGGGCTTTAGTTAAGGTATTTTATTAGGGTTGATTAATTCGCTTAGGCACAAATAGAATAACCTAGGATTATCTACCTAATATCTATTTTTGGATCTTTGGGTATCTTTTAATTTGTTTTTGGTTTCTTCTCCAATTTACTAGAGAGTAAGGAAAGAGAAGAAATGACTTTTATGTTCTATGATTTTATTTTATTTTTATATTTTATGCAATGTCAATGCTACTTAACCTAGAGTGTGATGATCCAATAATTCGAAGTCCAAAAGTTCAGCAATCAATCAAAGTTATCACAGAGATTCAACAGCAAGCTAAATGAGATGCAAAATGTGGAAAATGCGGGCCAAAAGACGAACTGGGGACTTGGGCGCACACACAGGTGTTTCTGCACTACTTGGGCGTACACACAGTGGCGCCCAAGTATCTCCCATGCGGGTCATGATGCACTTGCAATTTTCAGCGATATTCCAACTCGATTTCCGACACTTCGTGACTAAATGTAGGGTCCTAATATGAATTACTGATATATGAACTTTCGGATTTGATGGTAATGACGTGAAGATCGAAGTTCAAGGGACAGGTCACTTTGGCAGAGACTTGGGCACACCCACAGTGGTGCCCAAGTACTATCTTTTCTTTTTTCCTTTTCTCTTTCCTTTTGGTAATATATTTGGTATTCTTTCGATGCTTTTTTGCACGATTCAAAATGCAAAATTACATATCCGAAGGTCTTGATACCAACTTATATGAAGAGAAATCCATATTTGAGGGACAAAATGCAGGCGAGACGACAACCGGTGCACCCAAGTGCTTTTCTACACTTTCTTCCTCTTTTGCTTCTTCTTTGCAATGTTTCTCGCTTGATTTTGAACACAAAGTCACATATCCGAGATCCTGATATCAACTAGTTTGAGGATGAATTCGGATTTGAGAAACGAAGTGCAGGAGAAACGAAAAATCAGGGTCAAAACCTTACCCCTGGACTTGGGCGCACCCACAGTGGCGCCCAAGTGCTTTGTTGCACTTTTCTTTATCAAATTCGGATTTTTCCCAATGAAAACAATATAGATGCAAGATCTATTCTAATCACGAGTTTAGGATGATGAAAATAATGCAGATCTACGAACAACGGATGATCGTAAGCATGTTTCTAATGATGAATGATTACTAAATATCAAATCTACTGTAAAATACTACTATAAATGCAGATCTACGATGTATGGATGATCCTAAGCATGTTTCTAACTACTGATGATGCTGAATACTAATAGAAAGAACTAGATCTAGAAATACCGATTTGGGTTGCGTCCTTCAAGTATTAGATCGATGCTTTTGCGCAAATCCATGGCTTTTGGAGGCTTTCTCCATGGTTGATATTGAAAACCAGAATGCTCCTTTCTTCTAGATCTAAGGCTCTCTCTATGGTGGCTACTCTCTTTCTCTTCCTTTACTTCTCTTTTTCTCTTTTTTTGGTAGCCTCCTTTGTAAAATGGTATAAGAGATCCTTATATAGAGGTTTTTGGCGTGGAAGAGGGGTTAGGGTTGCTGTTTGCACAAACTTCTAGAGGCTTCACGCAAACCACGGTAAGTTAGGGTTTTTAGGGACGTGGGCGCACACACAGGTGCACCCAGGTGGGTCCTATGACTTAGGCGCAGTTGTGGTCTTCTTTTGGGTTCAAAAGGGCTTAGGGTTCGGTTTCGAATCGTTTTTAGGCTGAGGTCAGGTCAGAACTATGAAGAGTAGAGCGAGACGCACCTAATTACGCACCCAAGTGTGTTTCTAAGGTAACCTGGGACCTAGGCACACCTATGTGTGCGCCCAAGTGCATTCTTGGGACATGGGCGCACCTAGGGTGGCGCCCAGGTGTGTTTCTAGTGGGGGTCACTAGGGTAATCTTCTGACGGCCATATCTCTTGATCCATCGGTCGGATTTGGACAGTCTATGTCTCGTCAGAGAGCTCTCGGAACGTAGAATTTTTTGGTCTATACATCATAATGATCAGAGTTCAGGAAAAGGTAGGGATATCTGAATCAACGATCCTAGCCTCCTAATTCATGCTAATCATATCGTACTTAGGCAAACTAAGTGTAATTTCTTTAGGAACAACCTGAGTGTGTTCTATGTAGTCTGAAAGTGGCTTGGATAGTATTGTAGTTCATTCCTTGTTTGAATAGTGGGTTGAACTCGAGATCTCGACGCGATTCGGCCTTTTCTTTCACGAATTTCTAGAGATCGTCGAACTAAGTCTAAAATTATCAACAAACATCTTCATCGTCATTAATTAATCTTAATTATACCAATAATCATTCAATTATGGGTGAAGTGGGGGCACCGTTATATATGACAGGTGTTTTAGGCTATCATAAGGGGCCAAATGAGGTGTCTATAGTATGCCCCTCTTTGAAGAACAAGACGTAGAGAGTTGTGCTCCAAAGAAAGTAGACACACCACTCATGACTCACGAGAGCTTTTAAGCTCCCAGTAGTGGCCACCTACGGATGTGTGCAATTGCAAAGTCATTCTAAAGGTGATGTTCACTTCTCTAGGATTGGTTCTGATTCAGAGGAAAAAAGAAAAAAAAAAAAAAGAAGTTACATGCCTACTGACTTGATTGGAAACCCGAGATTTGTGCCTCGGTGCCCGTGGTATTACCACGTGGTGGGTTGGGAACTGTGCTCCGGTTGCTTAATTTAAGATGATGGTGGGAACTGTGCCTCAGTAGTCTGAATCAGAGGTCGATCTTTCGATTGGTTAAGTCACTATTAGAGATTCATTTCTTCTTGCAATAGAGTTCAATTCAATTTGTCATATATAATGTCTTTTAACTTTCATCCACAATTGAATGCTCAAAGGATAGTTAAAACAAACTAGCAATAATGGGGATCTTTAAGGCAATCAAGAACATAGTTCAAGCAATGGTGTGAGGTGCATGTGAGAATGAGATGCATTTTTTTTTCTGAAAAGAGATTTTATTTTGAAACTCAGGTATGCATTAAAAAAGTTAAATCAATGGAAGATGTTCACTGGAATAACTGTCACTCTCTAGGAATCTTGGTCTTCACCAAAGCTTGGATGAGAACCCGGGATAGATTCGATCATCATTTCGTGCTTATCATGGAGAGCTTTGAGTTACGCGGATTCCATCCTCCAACGTCAAGACTTGAGTCAGTAAACACCACAATTCGTGATAGCATGGTATTATGGTCACCGTACCGATTATAAGCGCTTAAGGGAGGCCTACGGCGACTCAATTTCCAAACGTGAGGTAAAATCATGAAAATCTATAGTTAGGTGTACTTACCTCAAGAGCTTTCCGCTGGAAATTTTGGTTCGACAATGTGTGTCATGCTTTTGTGTGTGTGTGCCTCTTTAACCTTTTTTTTTTTTTTTTTTTTTTTTTTTTTTTTTTTTTGTCTGGTCATCATTTTTGCCAATTTCTTAGGTTTTAGGGGCAGAAATGGGTGTAAGCGTGGTCGGCACCCTGCCTTTCAAAGCATTGCTTTTCCACATTTCATGTGTAGAGAGCCCCTCTACTCTCCTTTGCATATTTTCCTTCAATTCAAAACGCTGAATGTGAGAGCTTTCAACTCATCTTTTATCTGAGTGAGTGGTTTTTCTTGTTTAAGTCGATTGTTCAAGTTTGATTAGTTTGTTTGTTTTTAGATTAATTGTTTTAATTATGTTGTTTTATCATGTGTTGGTGGGTTTTATCATATTTATGTTCAGGTTTAAGTTCCTTATACTTTTTATTCATTTTAGTGTTGTTTTGAATCGGCTTGTGATTTTTAGGTTGTTTGTGTTTTTGTTCTTGAATTGGACATGGTCCCCTTCTTTCACTTTTTATTATTTTTACCCAAAAATCTTGAACCCAAGTGGTCTGGTCCTAATTTTGCAAAGAGGATAATTATTTATCAAAGATAGCTTTAGGAGTAGACCATGGATTATGTTTGTTCAAATTCTATGGCCTAGACCTCCAAGTTTTCTATCTCTTCTTTTTCCTTAAATGAAGTTCTAAGATGTGGAATGAAGTTTGGCCATTGACGTGATGGCCATACAGGTGATGGTCTTCATGGAAATGGTGGGGCATGTCCGCTTCAGCCTGGGGATGAAGGTTCTAGCCTTTGATTTCATTAAAAATGGACATGTATATGGGGAGATCAATGCCTAACAGGATTTAGGAAAAATCTGGGGAAAAGGGGGATTTTGTGCAATTTGTGGAAATTAATGAAATTAGTTGGTGTGATTGGGTTTGTTGAGTGTTTTAGTTAATTTAGATTCAGTTCTTTTTGGTGAATTTCTAGATGTGTTTTATTGTGTTTTTTTTTGTTTTAAGGGGACATTTTTAATTCTTCTTCTTGCTGTCTGTGTGCATGTTTATGTGTGATATGTGGTGCTTGATGAGTGATGTATTATAGATGTGGTTGTAGTGTAATGAGGTGAAGTGAAATGGAGTGAGGTGCAAAGGTAAAGATGCGAAGGAGTATGGAATAAAGTGATGTGTGGAGGAGTGGTAAAGTTCTATTTCCTATGAATGATGAATGCATGCAAACCATTAAAATTTGGACTTAAGTGTGGCTATGTTGAGTTCGATTAAATATGTGTGTTTCATTATTATCTCCTTGTTGATTCTGTTTATGAGGTGTATTTTAACTTTATCTTTTAGCTTAGTTGTGGATTAATTGAATTTTAAAATTGGTTTTGTTTAGTTTTAATTTGCTTTTTGTTGGTTTGTTTTGTTTTGTTTTGGGTTAGTTGTGAATTAAATTTTTTTTATGTGACCTTAGTTGGTTGGTTGGTTCTTTTGTTTATTCGTTGCTGTTTTTTAGTTGGTTTTTTTTATTATTGGTGAGTTGGTTTTTATTATATTTTTTTTTGTTGTGTCTATTTGTTTCTAAATTAAGTTCATTGTTATTGGTTGGTTGGTGGATTTTATTAGCACAAGGAGATATTTCTCTATTAGATGATAGATTCCATCTTGAGAATTATATGTTTCCACAATCCCACTACCACATACCAAGATACCGAGACGTCACAACACCAAAAACAGGAAATTGGAACGGAAAAGCGTTCCTAATCCTTCCGTTCCTAATCCGTTAAACCGTTCCAAAAGCGTTCCAATTTCCGTTCCAATTTGGTACCAACCGTTCCTAATCCGTTAAAGCGTTCCAATTTCCTGTTTTTGGAACGGTTTAACGGATTAGGAACGGAAGGATTGGGAACGCTTTTCCGTTCCAATTTCCTGTTTTTGGTGTTGTCGCGTGGACCTACGGTAGGCCTCACTCATTAGTAACTCAAAATAAATGTATAGCAGAAACTTGAGTCCATTAATCTCTTAGGATTAAAAGCCTATTGCTTGCTTGGAAATTATGAGAGCATTCCTTAATTAGAGACAGCTTTTGCATAAGGCGCTACACATGATCCTTCAGTACATCTAATGTACTAGTACAACAATCTAAATTAAGTCTTATACTCTGATAGTTGAGACAAACCACACTCTCTCTTATAGACCGTGGTAGTTAAACCTTTTTCTAATGAGATACCCAAGTTAGTTGTGAAAGTTCTTCAAGTATAAGAATTGCGATCCATGTCTCCTATGTGTAAATCTCATCGACACACATGGATTGCATTTAATATACTTGTGGGCTCGATGAACCGACATGTCATTTTGTATTAATTATGTGCAATCATAGAATAAAATTTCATTTATCACATGAATAAAGCATGAAAATATTAATCAATTAATAAAACAAATTAATTTACTGACACCACCCACTATATTGAGGACATACAATCTAACAAATGCTTCCAAAAAGTCAGATTTGATGTGGATAATTGCAGCCTCATATTGGCCATGGATTTGAATGTGGGTCCCTCCATGTTGGACGTCCAAAACATGGCTTGAATTTTGGCTTCTTTATCATCTTTCCTCTTTGGCTTGATTTCCTTCTTAATCTTCACAAATGTGATTTTTTTTTTCATATCTCTTTGAATTACTTTCCAGCTTGAACTCTATCTCCTTCATTTAGAACTCTATCCCCACAAGTTTGATTTGTTTCAAACCTCCTTTGATCCACTTCCATCTTAAATTAAATCTCTTACATGAACTTGAATTTTAAAACTTAGAGAGAAATGACAAGAATCTTGAATTTTGGGAACATGAAAGATATATGATTTTTCAAAATTTGAAAGTCCAAGAGAATGGAACAACCAAGTGGGACCCCTCCTCCCTTGCGCGTGCCTTGGGACTCACACCCAAGGTGGGTGTGGTCCCTACTCTTTTTTTTCTTCTCTTTCCAAGCGGGCCCGAATTTGTGATATATAGTTTCATACAAAGACGAGAAGACTATTTCAGATACAATTAGTTAAATGAAACTCTTGCATGTCATGCATGGAACCCCGCTCAATGCATCATGGTGCCTAATGAACCATGCAATGATGCCAAAATTGCTGCATGTTTAAAAATCAAAAGCTAATTGGTGTGACATTAGGGTGGTGTAGACCATTGATTTTATAAATTTCATGCAAGATTGATGATTTTGACTAAAATTCCAATTTTGATGCTCATATGCATAAAATTATAAAATTATTTGAATTTCAATGCAATTGACCCTAATTAAGTCCATAAAATCACATAAAATGATGAGTTAGTTTCATAATTTTTTGGACTTATCAGATAGAAGCTCCCGGTGAATCTAATGTCTGGTTGACGGATAATCTGAAAACTACCCCTTATATATATGATGAGCCCAATGGTCACTCAAGCATGCCACATGTCTTTTTCTTTGATTCTAGTTTAAACTGCAAGAGAACTAGGACCTGTTTCTTTACAAGATTTCTTGACATGAATTTTGGTGATTTGGAAAATCCTGAGTTTCCTGTTAGGGGTATCATGTTTCTTTCTTGAATTCTCAAGAATTTTGAAATGTGGCATCCCCAAATCCTAAAATTGATGTTACATGTTTTCAATTTGCCGTTTTCATGTTATGAGGTAAAAGAACAACAGGAGGAAGAAACCCATTTTCTAGAGTCTTATACAAGAGGTAGCAACACTTTACACCATGTAAAAATATTTAGCCATACCAAACCTTAGAAACTGAAAACCATAGAAAGTAAAATCTTCGTTTTTAACTTTATGAAGAAAATAGTTCTCAGGCTATCATTTTCATCTTTTTAGTGTCCCGCTTGCCCCCAAAAACATGTACGAACAACTTTGACTGAATGTTAAGTTTTAGAGATTTTTACTAAGAAATTAAGGTGAAACTGTAATTAAACAATTTCATGAAGAGAAACAATGATATGATGGCAGAGTTGTTCGTACATTTTCTTGATGAAAATACTCAAATTGACGATATCATCTACGTTTTTTTATCGGTACGATATCAACGACTTCGTTGATCATATCGTCAACTTCATACAACTTCTTCTTCTATGGTTGGCCCACATTTTGATCAATTTCCTTTGGTGGAGTGTTGTCATCAGACCAGGTTTTTTTTTTTCTTCTTCTTTTTGCTCCATTTTATGTGAATTTCATCTAGTTTGTTTGGTGTTCGGTTTTCCCTTTTTTGAAATGTAGTTATTATTATTGTCTATGTTATAAGTTGTGATATTATTTGAATATAGATGGTGTTTGGATGTAGTTTTTAGCTAATATATATATAGATGTTTTTTTTTTTCCTGAGTTGTTTTGTTGTATTTTCATTTCTATGGGAAATAAGTACACGCTCTAGCTACATTCTCTTTTAGGTTATTTTCATCAGATTTAGTGTGGTATACCTTCATTGAAGCCGAAGCCAGAGATGGAGCCGGCGGTGAGCTTTAATTTGTTTCCGGCATCACCCCAAAAGAGGACATGGCTGTCTCTCCCATGATGCTTACCAGAGACATTTGGATGAGAAATTTCAGGAAAGCTCCATTTGAGGAATTTGAAGGAGAGTGGGAAGAAAAAGAAAAGATAAAATTTTATCCTATGAGTAACAAATCTAGTGCAAAACATGCAAGATCGATCTTATCAGGCATTGGGTAAGGAATAGAACGAGCCACAATAAGATTAAAACCGAAAACCATCTAGAAAGAAAAGAAAGGTCACATGAGAATGACAATACAATCAATGAAGTTGACAATATCATCAATTGAGGTATCTTAATATATGTTGTCATATCATTGTTTTTCTTCATAAAATTATTTAATAAGCATTTAAGCTTAATTACTTTACAAAAAAATCCCAAAATTTTACAAGATAACAATTAGAATGTCATTGCTGTTTTGTAAGATAAAAGAAACTTAAGTACATGTGCTCATACCGACCACTTACGCGAAACAAATACTTCTAAGATGCAACCGTAGTGCTGAATAAAGTAGTGCCAAAAGACATGATTAATTGTTGAACTACAGAGAACAAATTAGTTGCAAAAATAAAATATAGTGGATGACTTCGCAACAACAATAATGACAGCGGCAATGAAGAATATTGAGTTTTAATCTAAGAAGGTAAATAAAACATAATATGTCACAAAAGTTCATGCTCCCCCAAAACCAAAGAAGCTGTTTATTTTATTATTTTTATTTTTTTGCTGTCATTTGTTGTCATTTTCATAAAAAGCATAAGCTCTTTTATAGAAATGGACAAATCATAACCCTATAAGTTCTATCAATTTAACTCCAAGGGGTAGCTCAGTCGGCTTAGGACCACAATTTATACCAAAAAATTGTAGGTTCAAAACTGCACTACCACACTGGAGCTACAGGAGAGTTTACACGGCTTCTCTCTAGCCCTGAGGAATTAGTCCAGCCCAAAGGATTGATAACCCTCCGCTAGAAATTTAAAAAAAAGTACTATCAATTCCATTTAAGGACCAATTTAATACCTATTTTCCCCTTTGATGGATAGAACATTTGCTTAGAAATTATATAAATTAAATAAAACCCAATGTCACTGAAAAACAAAGGACCCCTTAATTGTTGCCTGTTTTGAGCAGTGCATATGTAAACCTATATGCCGAGATGACCTTGCTTTGCATTCATTCATATATTGTAGTTTGATGAAGGTCATTTACCAAATCAGGTTATACACACTCAACCACTAATTTTGATACCAAGTAAATTATTTTGCATATTTAATTATTCGTCGCCAGTTGTGCATCGGACTGAAAGACCATTCTTCCATTCCAATAAGCATGATCCCCATATTGCGTTTTTTCTTATGAAAGGTCATTTATCATCAATGAACACCACAACAATCAATCGAATACACCATAATAACATCAGTACATTATACCGACATTCATCCAATGAAATCCCAACTTTGCCGATGGGCCACCTCAAACCAAATATTCCATCAGTTTCTATCCACATAAATTGGGATAGGTCTACATGAAAATGTCAATCCTTAATGGGCCACCCTTGAAAGAGCAACATCCAAATGGCTCCATCAACTGCTGTAAACACGTCCAAACCAATATGAGGCATATACATCTTCCACTGGAACCAAAAATAGCATTAACAAATATGGGGCATATATACATCTTCCATTAGAACCAAAAACACATTTCCTAGCATTCAAAACTCTAAAATGCTAATCACTAAGAACCACAAACACAACCAAAGCAATAAATTACTTGGAACTCCAAACCACTGGAAAAACAAAACCCACCTTCCCTTGCCCTTTGTGAAGTTTATATAAAAAAAAAAAAAAAAAAAAAGAAAGAATGAAAAAAAAGGTATAAAAAAGTCATGAGAACGGCATTGCCACTTGCAGAGAGGGGGAGAGTGATTCAGAGGGAAATATCTTTGCAGTTACTGAGGAAGGAATGGGAAGACGGCCAAAATGCTCTACTAGGGTTTTTCGTGAGGGTGAATTATAAGTTTTTCTCTTAAAAAGTCTCTTTTGAAAATGGGCAAGATTGTCATTAACTGAAAACTTTAAGTGGGGATACACTTGTCCCAGAAATATCACGCCCACCTTCAACTTTTTTGTCTGCCCGCTTATGGAGAACATAGGCACTGTCCTGTTACAAATCTAGAACCTGGTGTGCTTGTATGTTAGGATTAGGAATCCGGCCAAGCTCCATTTTCACCCTCAACTACTAGGTTTACAGTTACAACAACATTATACTGTCCTAGAACCCAGTAACAAGATCTTCGACCCGTGGACAAACCAAAATGGGTGTCAAACAAGACCCAAAAAAATTGGATCGTCTGCAGGCAAAACAAACACTCTTTGACTATTTTGATTTGAGCAGTATCATGCAGTGGAATCAGGTTTTTCTTTCTTGCTTTCTTTTTCTTTTTTTCTCTCTTTCCATCCAAATTCTCTTGTAGGGTGGAAACCACAAATAAAACATAAGGTAGATATTTTGTTAATTAATAATAAAGCCAACTTAAAAAAAAAAAAAAGACAATCAGAGCCTCTTTGATCTTGAACAATAAAGCTTAGAAAACAAACTAATTCCATTTACCATCATCTTGAAAAACCTACAAAATTAACTTGAGAAGATCCAACACAGTCCCTAGAACAATTAATGAGCAACAACGATCCGACCAGCAACTTGATCAAGGTCCCTTTGACCGCTGGATGTAATTCTCCTTCCACTGCAAGTAAACAACAAAATAAAAGAAATAGATTAAGCAATGCTTTTCAAATGTTCTGTACGGCTGCATTTATGTCCTTCTCAATATGGAAGCAGAAAATATTTTCTCCTGCTTTCAATTTTTGTTTTCTTTTCATTTGTTCCCATTCACTAGTGGAAATCTCATCATTATAAGTAAATTTGCTTTGCTTCAAGAAAAAACAAATCCAATGCAGAAAAAGTGTTGGCTATTTCTACTTTCTTAGGTTCTTTCAAAAAGAATTGTCGGCATCAATCACAACTTTCATGCCGATTTCTGAGCAAGCAGGTGACCCATGGTTAAAAAAAAAAAAGCCAGTTACAGATTTATAACAGAGGTTATTAAAAAAACGTGAGAATATCGGTCCATATCACTGATATTTTCAACAAAATGGTCATAAAGGCCGATATAACAAATCATAACGGTCCAAATATGGACCATGATTTTTTTTCTTGGCTTTCTTTCTTTCCCCTTCTTTCACTTCTTTCATCCCCAAACCATCTGTGGAACTTCCCGAAAGTATGCTAAAGCTTCTCAATCTTCTCTTTCCACCAAAACCTAAAGTGATTTGCAAGATTTTGGTAGATTCATGAAGGCTTCTTCCCTCCTCAACCACACCACCCTATGGACATTAGGGCAGTGCTATAGAGGATGTTGATTTTTATTATTACCCTCCTCCAAGAAATGTTGCTTGAAAGTTGAAATTCATTATTACACAGTATGCAAGCTCCTGGTTGACTACATTCAATTCTTCAAAGTCCGCCTTTTCTTCCTTCGGTCCTTGCACTTGCTGACCATATCATTGTTAATAGAAAGGGAATCAATTTCTTTGTCTTTGAATGTACCTAAAGTAGGATCCGGTGGAGGAGTTTTGTCTATCACTTCATCTGAATTTGTTGGGAAATCATTTGTTTCTTGCTTTTGTTCCTCAACTTCAACTTTGATAATCTCCATGACGGGTTCCACCACAAGGACTTATGTGGTTTGCGGAGACTTTTCTCCTTGCATTTTAGTTTTTCGCAACCATTTAAGCATGCGCTCAACACAAATTGCTCCCCAATAAAAATCATGAATGGTTTCGTAGTAATTCATATTTTGCATATGTTTGGTCTCAAGCCTCTGATAAAGCGATTCAAATCATGGAGCTCACTCAGTTCCGGTTCACATACAAGTAGCCTTGAAAATCGATTAGAATATTCGTCAACTGTCCAATCTCCTTGTTTCAAATTAAGGAACTGCACAAAGTAGACCTCATTCGCATAATACAAATCTCCATATTTATGCTCATACAACATTCTTTGAACTTCATTGGGAAAATTTCAAAATGGAGCTTAGGTTTTTTGGACATTTCAAAATAGGACAAAATTAAAAACACATTTCAAAATGGGCATTAAGTTTTTCAACGTTCTTTCAAAACAGGACATCCGGTTAAAAAATCCCACTATCGGGCCGAATTGAGATCATCTAATGCTTTCCCCCACGGTGACCGTGAGTGGACGAATCATAGTCCGCCACGTCACCGTGGGCAGCCCCTGCCCGGATGTATGTCAAGCTGCCCGCGTGCATGGCAGGCTACCAACGGTGATGTGACAGGCCTTGATTCGTCCACTCACGGTCACCGTGGGGGAAATCCTCACAGGATCCGGACTCCTATCGGGCCACTTTACCTTCATTTTTTAAGAAAATCCCCAAAATGCCCTTCCAAAATTATAATTACAACGAACAAAGCAAGAGGATTGGTCTGGTCCATCTTTTCTCCTTCTGCTCTCCTTCCTTCTCCGGTCGCAAGGTGACTCCTAGGCACTTCTCTTCCCCCCCTCTTTCCCCTACTTCTCTTTTCTTTGATGGTGATGGAAGGTGGCTGAGGTGGTTGCTGCAAGTTATGACAAGGATGGGCATTGTGAGAGATGGAGTCTGGGTAGGAGGATCGAGATGCAGGGCTTGGTTTGGAATGGTGTGGCTACGTTTGGATCCGGCCCTGGGCCACTGTGTAGTGAGTTTGGTTACATGTAAGGGGAAGGTGGCTAGGACGACTTGGTGAGGCTCGTTGTTGAGTTTGAGAAAGTGGGCCCTAAAAGATGGTTTGTGAAGATGGCGAAGATGGCTGAGGAACGATGAAGATGAGGATCGAGAAGAAACGAAGGGCTGATGAGGTCGATTGATGCAAGTTGTGAGGGGTAAAAGTTGGTGATGGATGGTAGGCGAAGATGTAGGGGGATAGACAGGTTTGTGGGTGAAGAGTATTGACATACCTGTAGGTAAGCGTACAGTACAAACAAACAGAAGAACATTTGTTGAAAGATTTGAACAGAGTAGGAAGGTGTTCGGTTGGTGGTTGCTTGTAGGGCAAAGGTGATGCCCAAGAGAGAAGGTTCAGTTGGTGGGGCTTAAGTTTAGCAAGTGGGCTGAAGTGATGAGAAGATGTGCTGGTGCAGGTTCTGTTTCAATTGAGATTGTGTGGCTGGTATGAGTGGGTCCCGTGTGAGTGCTTGGGAGTGGTGATGTGATGGAAAAAGGTGGGGCAGAGTTTGGATGGGTGATAGAGAGATAGTCGATGTTGGTGTTCCGTTTGGTTGGTTTTGTGAGGGAGAGGGCTGTGATAATATTTGAAGAATTTGGGGAAGGAGAGTTGGGTCTTGATGAAAGAAAAGTAGGTAAGTTCAAGAAAGATGAATAGGAAGGTGGGCCGGTGTCTATGATCTGTATGGGTGATGTGAATGGATGGGTTGGTGTGTCTTCAAATGCGTGGTTAAATGGATGACAGATGATGATGGGCTCGGTTTGTGCTTTTGGTTGGTTAAGACAATGAAAAGGATAGACAAGAGATAGAAGTGGGTCGGTGATGGTATCCGTTGCAATCTGGTGGTGATGAGTGAATGGATGGGTCCTGTGAGTTTGGACATGAGTTGAAGATAGAGAAGGTGTTGGGTGTTGGTTAGGAGAACTTCTAGGCGAGGGCTCGATGATGATGATGAAGGAGGGCCGTGAAGGTGGTCTCTGGTGTGGGAGGCATGCCTGCTTAGTCATCTTCACACATACTAATTGGAACGGATGATGATCACAGATGGCTGAGGTTTAGCTAAGCAACTGGGTTGGTTGAAAGAAAAATCCTGGAAGGGCATTCTTGGGATCTTCTTTAAATAAAAGGAAAAGTCCCCGAACGGTAGGGACTTTTGGCCTGACGTGAGACGTCCTATTTTGAAAGAATAATGGAAAATTTATGCCCCATTTTGAAATGTGCGTTATTTTGTCCTGTTTTGAAATCTCCCCCAAAACTCGAGACCCATTTTGAAATTTTCCCAATTTCATTAGAGCACCCCAAAGATTTGCATATTCGCAATGGAAGAACATAAAATTTAGTGCTTCGCAAAAATGATTGACCTAGATCTTGTGGACAGAAGTATGCACACGCAGATAGATCATAGATCGAATGTCAGATGGCCAATGTAACCTTTTAAGAATCAACGGCTGAGATTGATCAAGCAGAAAAATTATGCTTTGGTGGGCTTGGATCCCTGTTGGCTGGGCTGGGCTCCTTGTAGGCTGGGCCCACTTTTTCTCTCTCCCTTTTTCTTTAAATGTTGATGGAAATTAGGCCTAACCCAAACTCAATCCCGGCCTGATTGTGTCACATGGAGTGGGATACGTGGTGGGTCTCCTCAGTCTTGATGAAGTGGAGGAAAAGAAAATGGGGTTTGGTTCCCCTTTTCGTTGCTATCTACCTCTAAAGAGAGAGTTGGACAAAGGGTGATGGCGATGGGAGTGGATGGATAGTGCCGATGATGACGACGGCGATGTCAACCGTGGGCAGCGGTACTTCAGTGTACGATATGCCTATGGCTCTCAGCACCTCTTCTTCTTAGGCGTCGGTGAAATGGGAAAACGTTCGAGATTGGCTATTGTTTGTGGGTGGGGTGTTAGGTTTGGGGTTCGACTAAGTTGATTGGCGTCCTTAGGGTTTCAGCAAGGGTGGAAAGGGCCTGGATGGATGGAGTTAGGTGGTGGGGCTGGTTGGCTGGGTTGGAGTGGGATTAGGTTTCAGTGATTTGAGCTTTTGGGTTTTGGAGTTTTTTTTTTTCTTTTTTTTCTTTTTTTGGAACAGTGGGGTTGGGTTTTGAGGATGTTAGGTAGGGCTGTCAATCCAGCCCTCTAACGAGGGGGCCGGGCCCAGCGCGGCCCGCAAAAGCCATCAAAGTGAGGACTTCTTAGTTTTGTCCTAAAGCCCGAGGGTAGGGTAAGGCCCTATTTTGAAAAGCCCGCAATCTTGGGGGCCGAGCTAGAGCTTGACTCATCCGGCCCGAGGGGGCCCGGCCCAGCCCTCAATTTATTAAATTTGTAAGTTTTTGAAGAGATTTTATGAAGCTACATCTTTAAAAGTTTCAAGAAGTAAGTACTCATCTATTCATTTATTTTTACCAAAAATGATTAGAATAAAGAAAATGGGGTTTGGTTCAAAATATAACTTTATTGGTGGTGTAGATATCTTTTGTAGAAATATGATTTGGAAAATGAAGGAAACTTTTGCTAAAAACTGAGAGCAATATAATAAAGTCTTTGAAATGGCGATACTAAGAGTACTGCATGATTTATGATACACCTTTCACGACATACATTGTCAAATGTTGATAAAGTTAATTTAGTAAAAAAAAGTTACTAAGTTTAAAGATGATTTTTTAATGTTTGAGGAAAAAATGACTGAGACAACTATTTTAGAGGAAAAATCTTAATTAGATTGTTATTTGGAGGAGCCAAGGGATAAATCTATAGATTTCAATATATTGGATTGGTAGAAAGTTAATTTAGCACAATATCCAGTTATTTCAAGAATGGCTCGTGACATTTTAGCAATTCCAATTTCTACAGTTGCTTCTGAATCGGCATTTAGTATAGAAGGAAGAGTACTTGACCAGTATAGGAGTTGTTTAAAACCTGATATGGTAGAAGTCTTAATTGGTGCACAAGATTGGATACATTCACAGCAACACAATGATAATAATGCATTATCTGATCTTTTAGATATTCTAAGGGCATGTTTGGTACACATCCTCAGAGAGGATTTCTGTCGTTTTTCCTCAATCCCGTGGAAAATCCACGTTTGGATCAACATGAAAAAGCATATGGAGGAAGAGAGAAATCTTTGTTTACAAATATTTTGGAAGTCAGACGCCCCCCCATAGGATCAGCGGAATCCATGCTCGCGCGGATTTGCAGAGCTACAGTGTTTCGGGCGTTAATGTACGAGGGACCGGTTTTTGCGTTTTTTTTGTTTTCATGGGCCCCACAATCAAGATCTAAACCGGTAAAAGTGTTCATAAGGTCCAAAACGGCTACCATACCAAAAATCAGCCGTTGATTCCATCTATAACTTGAGATATTTGCAAAACCATTCTGACCGTTAATATGCCCCACAGTTAAAAAAAACGGGATTATTTGGCAGTCTGTTTTTTTTTATTTTTTTATTTTTATGGGCCTCGAAATCATCATCTGAACCGTGAATAGTTTAGAGGAGACCAAATACAACTAGGAGCGCAACTTTCAACCGTAGATTTATCCTCTATTTTGAGATATTTGCAAAAACGTTCATAATCTAAAATATTAATTTTTTAACTTATGTGGCCCCCTTTGCACGATCTGAACCGTTCAGAATATCTAAAGAGCCAAAAGTGATTGTGCAGTGAAAGATCAGCCCTTGATATTTCATGGATTATGAGAAATTGACTAAAAACTTCTGATTGTTAGATCACACAATGCATGGACTCCATGATTCCTCTCTTCTGCCAAATGTAGAACTATTTTTAGGAAATCCTCTATGAGGATGACTTGATTCCAACAGATCAAAGAAAGCCTCTAACTAAGGGATTCTTGTCAATTTGCCAAACGTGCCCTAAAAGTAGATTGGGAATCAATGCTTGTTAAACATGTAACTCCTTATGATCAACTGTGTGATTAGATATGTGAGCCTGCCATGTTATTTGGTAAATTAGGTAATATCTCAATTATAAGAGGCTCGTTATGGGACTAACCTTACACGATTGGATACCAATATTGATATGGATGGGGCAGATTAAATCCAAAAAAAAAAAATGAGTTAGGTACTAGTTGCCGAACCAACCCATTATAGGTGTTGAGAATGATCAGGAATTGATCGTTGGACCAGAAGTGATGATTATTTTGAATTTGATGGGCATGATAATACTGAATGACTTAGTTTTAGTTTGGAAAAGAACCCATGAACACCCCAAGACCTATAGCACAATATGGCGAGACGTCCCTATACAAAGGCTGAATTGGTAAAGGAGTTTCGGTCAGCTTTGAGAGAACTTGATTCTCTGGGAACCCTCATTGGTCGGTCTGTTATGTGCCCAGAGAACTTGAAGGTACCTATTTGTTCTGTCCTGTACCATTGTGGTGCAAGAGCTCAGTTGGCCTGTGAGACTAGGTGGTTAAGCAGTCGTCATCAAATCTGACATTTTTATTTTTGTAGACTATAAATTCAGAACTTCTGGTTGGCACTCTATTTGCTGATGTGAAATTTCATAGCTAGCATGATGCGTGTGTACACAACTAGATCGGAATATTTATTCACCCAGTTTTTACCGACCCCTGGATTGCCTTTACCAGGTAACCAGATTCTTAATGACGATAGACAGTTGGATGATCAAGGGGCTGTAGGATTCAGCATGCGCGACTAAGAGGCAAAGTTCACTTAGTTTGATTAGTTTGATAAAAGGGACTAGCCTCCCATTTAGTTTGCATTCTTTTAGTTGCTAAACAATAGAAACCTTCATCTTGTCTTTAGTTTAAATTTCTATTATAAATTTCAAGATTTATTAATTTAAGGTACTGGAATCTTGTATGTGTTTATTAATTTAAGGGACTGGAATCTTGTATATGTTTGTGGAATGAGATACAAATTTGTCAAGACGCAGAATTTGTGGGCCCCAGATTTCAGGTAGTGACATTTTCTTGGCTCGGCTGTACATAATAGTTGGGCTGGCTAAACCAGGCCAAGTTTCAGCCGATTCAAGCCACCAAACATTTAATTGCAAATCATATTCCGGATTACCAGAACATTACATAAAACGCACAGTGGTACTTCCATAAAGCATCAAAGGGTTTCCTTTGAAGAAAAGTATAAAACTACACTCACCTCTTCGGATCAATGTCAATGATGTTCATCTTCTGCAATTGTTGAAGGATGTGACGAGCAACAGTCACTACTCTTGCAGAAGTGAGGAGGACGGCTTCCGTTTCTCTTGTGCCCACCATAAATCTTCTGGAAACCACCAACTCCAATGCCCTGCCTCAAGTAAATCTTTCTTGCTATGGAAGCTGCAGCATGAAATGAATCAGACAGTAAAAGGAGTGCATTGCAGAATGCAAGCATCAGATACTCCCCCCCAGGTGATCAATAAAATACGAGTATAACATTGAGATTATGTGGTGTGTGAGAGAGGGAGAGAGTAGAATCCATACCAGCTCTAACATAGTACCAATCTGGGTCAGAAGGAGCAAGCGCCTTAAAAGTACCAGCCTTCACAACATCTGTCCAGTTCGGAAGCTCGATCTATTTGCAAAACGGGGGAAAGGCAAAGATTAAAAAAAACATCAAATATATATTTTATTGAAGTCTGTAAAAAATAAAAAAAAGGGGTGCAATTGCCAAAACAACAATAATAATAATAATAAATTTAAAAAAATTTGATCCAAATGCAATACTGAAAGTTGGAGTTACGGTTAAAGGCCAAGGGAAGGAAACCTCAGATTTCCCCCTTAGCATCAAGCCATTTTTCGCTTGCATGCGTCAAGTTAGAGAGAAAAAAAAAAAAAAACCTTCTTGACTTGCTAAAATTAGTTGATTTTCAACTCCTTTTCTGGGAAAAGAACATCTACTTCAGGAAAATGAAGGGTGTTGATGTTGCATTCAAACCAGAGACCACCAGTCCTATCAAATAGCCTTTATGAACCAAAAGGTCAGCAGAAGATTGGGAAAAAGAGAAAGTCTTGTTTCTTTGCTAGCAACTAAAACTCGATACCCATTGTGAGTGGTAGTGTTTTCGGTTTGATCAGAAGATTCAGTTCAAAAATCAACTAGATTGACCATATGGTACCAAAACCCAGCAAAAGCAGTATGTGTATCCAATATTTGGCATTAATAAACCGACCTAGATATGAACGTACAATATTTAGCAATCTTATGATTGCTAAGAAACTTATGCACTGAATCTACAAAAACAGTATATACACAGAACTCATAATTAAGAAGGCATATTTATCATTATCACAGAAAGATTTCCAATTGCAGCTGGAGATTTTGAAGTTTTTTCCTATTTTTTCCAAAATTTATCAAAAAAAAATCCTTTCTGAAATTCTGAGCTTAGATCTACACTTACAATCATTTTCTTCTCTGCCTTTTTTTTTTAATGTGGGTGGGGGTGTGTGTATTTTCATTTCGGGTGGAGGGCTAGTGGGGAGGGAGAGCAGAATTAATTTGTCAATGAAAAAGAATGCACATCAGTTGGCATATGCTAGAAGGCTGCAAAAAAGGAGAAAAACAACAGCTTACAAAGGAAGACCACAATACATAGAACCTTCTTGAACTCCAGATTAGTGATGCAGGGGCATAATGGTCTTGGGAATGTTTTTATATTTATTAGTCTTATGTATTTAGTCTAAGAGTCTTTTCTTCTTCTTTTTTTTTCTTTTTTTCTTTGATATTTTCTGGAACCTTGACTGTCTAGGAAGAGCAAAAGTTAGTAAGCTGGTCAATAGAGTCAATAGAGACACTAATGTAAGTTACCTTGACTGTCTAGGAAGACTAAGAGTCATTAGAGTCATCAACATATGCAACTCTATATATATCTGAAGAAATGAAATGGGAGGGGACTTTTTTCGGATTCTAAAATAGTTTCCCTGCAAGGTTTTTTTTTTTTTTTGCTTGAAACAAGCTGGTGGCTTGGTCACATGAGAGACATCCGTGATTAGCAACGTTGAATGACATCTGTTGCCCCTGGTGAGTGGCTTCCCAGGTTTATTCCTCTTTTGGTCAAGATCTCTATCGTTGGCCATCCTTTGCAGGTCCCGGCCTGCATCAAGTGGTATCAGAGCAGGAATTTCCTGCTGTGGTATTGATCTTTCCCATTCTTTTGTCTTCCAATCTGTGTTATTTTCATTTTTTTTTTTTTTCTATCACCCTTTTGAATTTCCACCCAATTTCAACCATGCCTCCTCAATGTCAGAGAATCAATGAACAAGTAGACATGCGTGCAGAGCTTAATGAACTGAAGCAATCTAATCAAAATATTCAGCAAATGATGACTGAACTGCTCCTGAGAATTCCAGCTGCTGATAATTGAAGTGAAGGAAGTAGGCAATCAAGTTCTCTTGATCCTGACTTTGATAACCATTCTAATATTCTTAGTTTTGTCCCAGAACCATTGTTTGCTAATCCATGGTCTATGGATCGTTTGGCTCGTGCTCTAGAGAATACTGATCGAAGTATTCAGGTCCATGTACCAGATTTCCACGGGAATCTGAACCCCGACGAATGTTGTGACTGGATAGCATCTTTGGAAGCATTCTTTGACTGGAAAAACTTGCCAGAAGAACGAAAAGTACAGTTTGTAGCCACGAAGTTGAAGGGCCATGCATGGGTTTGGTGGCAAGTCGAGACAAAAGAGGAGTCCCCAGAATTGGCACATGGGCCGAAATGAAGTTGAAGCTGGATGAGAAGTTTCTTCCATTAGACTACTCCCAATCTGTGTACCAAAAGTTTCATCTGTTACGTCAACAGAATGATCAATCGGTGGCTGATTATACAGAAAACTTTTACAAGATATGAGCCGTATTACTTTGAATGAAACTGATGATCAACTTGTTGCACGATACGTAAGTGGGCTGAAGTTTGGTTTGCGAGGGGAACTTATGCTGCATTCGCTCAACTCTCTTGACGGAGCATATCAAATGGCACTCAAGGCAAAAAAAAAAAATAGATGGGGTTTTTACAGAAAGGGAGAGAGTTCAAAGACTTCAAAGGAAAAGACGGTGGATCAAAGAAAAAAGAATCCAGCAAACCCATTTGAGCATCCAAACCCACGTTCTGGGGGAGGAAATAAGGAGCAAGGGAAGGCCGGTACTTCAACCAATCTTAAGTGTTTCAGGTGTGGAGAAGCTGGCCATCGTTCGTATATATGCCCAACAAAGAAAGTTGTAGTTCATCTTGTTGAAGAGCACGAAGAAGAAGGGAGGGAGCCAATTTATGATGAGTCACCTGAAGGAGATGCTGAAGTGGAGTACTGTGAGCATGAAGGTGATGCAGAAAGTTTAGTTATTCGTCGTGTTATGACTGTTCAAGAAGATAACCAATGGCTGAGACACCACATTTTCTGAACTTATGGCTTGTGCTATGGAAAGAAGTGTACCTTGATGATTGACTCTGGTAGTGTTGAGAATATGGTGTTTAAAACCTTGGTTGAAAAGTTGAAGCTTTCATGTGAGCACCATCCAAAACCTTACAAGGTATCATGGTTCAAGAAGGGAGGAGAGATTTTGGTGACGCAGTGGTGCCAGATCAAGTTTTCTATTGGGAAATACGAAGATATAAATCACTTTGATGTCCTCCCAATGGATGCCTGTCATCTACTCCCTGGAAGGCCTTGGCAATTTGATCGACAGGTTCAACATGACGGCAGGAAGAATACCTACACCTGTGTGAAGGATGGAGTGAACTATGTGCTAATTCCTTCAAGAGATGTCCCTACGACAGTGACGTCACAGAAACAAGTCAGTTTGCTGTCCTATAGAGCTTTTGAACAAGCTTACAAGAAGGAGAAAGTGGCTTATACGTTAGTAGTTACTGGGGATGAAAGTCAAGATGTTAGAGAGCTTCCCAAAGAAATTTCAAGCCTTTTGGACAGATTTAAAGGCATCGCGCCTGAGGAATTACCAGCTGATTTGCCTCCTCTTCGTGATATACAGCATCAGATCGACTTTGTTCCAGGTGCTATCCTTCCTAACTTACCTCATTATAGAATGTCTCCTAGTGAGAATGCTGAATTGCAGAGAGAAGTTGAGGAATTGCTTGCTAAAGGACTTATTAAAGAGTCCTTAAGTCCTTGTGCAGTTCCAGCCCTCCTAACTCCAAAGAAAGATGGAACATGGAGGATGTGTGTTGACAGTAGGGCTGTGAATAAGATTACAATAAAGTACAGGTTTCCTAATCCTCGTCTTGATGATATGTTTGACATGCGTTATGGAGCAAAGATTTTTTCTAAAATCGACCTTAGAAGTGGTTACCACCAAATCTGTGTTAAACCAGGAGATGAATGGGAAAACAGCCTTCAAAACAAAAAGTGGGCTATATGAGTGGCTTGTTATTCCATTTGGCCTCTCTAATGCACCTAGCACATTTATGAGGCTTATGACACAAGTCTTGAAGCAGTTCATGGGCAGATTCGTTGTTGTGTACTTTGATGATATCTTAGTGTACAGTCAGGACAAGATTCAGTACCTAGAGCACTTAACACGTGTTTCAAGTACTGCATGACAACCAGATGTATATCAATCTCAAAAAGTGTTCTTTTATGGTTGATAAAATTGTGTTCTTGGGCTACGTTGTGACTGTAGATGGGTTGCAAATGGATGAAGAGAAAGTGAAGGCTATTTTAGATTGGCCTACACCTAAAAGCTTTACTGATATTCAAAGTTTTCATGGCATGGCCTCTTTCTATAGGCAATTCATCAAGAGTTTCAGTACCATAGTTGCTCCTATGATGGATGTCCTGAAGAGCAAGGAGTTTACATGGACTAAAGAAGCAGAGCAAAGCTTTCAATTGTTGAAGTCAAAGCTTGTTAAAGCACCAGTGTTGGCCTTGCCCAATTTCTCCAAAGCTTTCCAAGTGGAGTGTGATGCATCAAGTGTGGGGATAGGTGGTGTCCTAATGCAAGAACGGAGACCCATTGCTTATTTTAGTGAGAAGTTAACTGACGCAAAGCAGAAATATTCTGTTTATGACAAAGAGTTGTATGCGGTCGTTCAAGCTTTAAGGCACTGGGAAGAATATCTCATTGGAGTGGAGTTTGTTCTCTATTCAGATCATGAAGCTTTAAGATTTCTTAAGGCACAAAAAAAGCTCAATTCAAGGCATGTTTGGCTGGGTAACCCACTTGGAAAGATTCAGCTTTGTATTAAATCACAAGGCTGGTTCATCTAATAAGGTTGCTGATGCTTTAAGTCGAAAATACAGCTTGATAACTACTCTTTCAGTTGAAATTATTGGTTTCAACCTGTTACCAGAGTATTATGCAGCAGATCCTTTCTTTATGAAGATCTTGCAAGAGTTAGGTGATGGGAAGAGCCAAGATTACCTACTTATGAATGGTTATCTCTTCAAAGGGAATCAGCTATGTCTACCGGAAGGGTCACTGAGGTTGTTTGTAAATCAAGAGCTGCATGGTGTAGGGCTTGGTGGACATTTTGGTAGGGATAAAACAAAATCACTTGTGAAGGAGCGTTATTTTTGGCCGTCTTTGAAACGGGATGTTGCTAGTTTTGTGCAGAGATGCCCTGTTTGTTAAAAGGCCAAGGGGAGAGTGCAAAATACAGGTTTATACCAGCCCCTTCCTATTCCTTATGCTCCTTGGGAAGATCTTTCCATGGACTTTGTCCTTGGCTTGCCAAAAACAGAACAGGGGCATGATTGTATCTATGTGGTCGTTGATCGTTTCTCAAAATGGCTCATTTTATACCCTGCAAGAACTCTACAGATGCTTCTCATGTCGCTGCTTTGTTTTTACAGGAAATAGTTCGACTACATGGAGTTCCAAAGTCCAAAGTTTCAAACCGTGATGTGCATTTCATCAGTCACTTTTGGAAGACACTTTGGAAGCTTCTTGGTACACAACTGCAGTTTTCCAGTGCTTACCATCCTCAAACGGATGGACAAACCGAAGTGGTAAATAGGTCTCTTGGAAATTTGTTAAGGAGCTTGGTTGGGGACAATCCAAAGAGATGGGAATTCGTGATTCCTAAAGCAGAATTTGCTTACAATAGTTCTTTCAATTGGTCAACTAGGAAGACTCCATTTGAGGTGATCTATGGCAGAAAACCCCATCAAGTTTTGGACCTTTTACCATTGAAGGATCAAACCAAAATTAGCATGGATGCGGAAGAGTTTGCTGCCCATATCAAAAGCACTCATGATCAGGTTCGTGAGCACTTGAAAGAAGTCTCCAAGCGTTACAAACTGAGTGCTGATGCACACCGCAGGGATAAAGAGTTCCAAGAAGGCGATCTTGTGATGGTCTATCTTCGAAAGGAAAGATTTCCTGCTGGTTCTTATAACAAGCTGAAGCTAAGGAAGTTTGGACCATGCCGAGTGCTCAAAAAGCTTGGACCAAATGCTTATCGGTTGGAGTTGCCGCAAGGATTATCTATCAGTCCAGTTTTTAATGTTAGTGACTTGTATCCTTATTATGGGGAAGAAGATAGTGATTCCGTGCAGTTAGAAGAATTTTCTGCTATACCAACAGATCTCCATCCAGAAACCATTGATGTTTTGGAAGTTCGTTCTATCAGCACTCGTTGAGGGACCTATACACAGTATTTATTTCATTGGATGGGAAAACCGCATTCTGAAGATTCATGGATTTCGGCCCAAGAGCTCAAAGAACTTGATGAAAAGCTTTGGGAAGATTTGGCTTCAATTTCCAAACGGGATTCTTTTCAAGAGAGGGAGAATGATGCAGGGGCATAATGGTCTTGGAAATGTTTTTATATTTATTAGTCTTATGTATGTAGTCAAAGAGTCTTTACTTTTTTTTGATATTTTCTGGAATCTTGACTGTCTAGGAAGAGCAAAAGTTAGTAAGCTGGTCAATGAGTCAATAGAGTCATTAATGTAAGTTACCTTGACTGTCTAGGAAGACTAAGAGTCATTAGAGCCATCAATATATGTAACTCTATATATATATATATATATATATCTGAAGAAATGAAATGGGAGGGGACTTTTTTCGGATTCTAAAATAGTTTCTCTGCAAGTTTTTTTTGCTTGAAACAAGCTGGTGGCTTGGTCACATGAGAGACATCCGTGATTAACAACGTTGAGTGACATCAGTTGCCCCTGGTGAGAGGCTTCCCAGATTTAATCCTCTTTTGGTCAAGATCTCTGTCGTTGGCCATCCTTTGCAGGTCCCGGCCTGCATCAATTAGCCAAGGAATCTCGCACACTATTAGTGTCTCTAGGGACATGACAAAAAGAGCCCAATCGAGGCTGAAAGAACTCAGATCAGATACTCGCACTGAAACATTGGGTAGAGAGTATAGTGAGATTTCCAAGCTACAGCGTTGATAAGATGCTCAGTTCCATACCTAACCTGATTAGATGCTCAGGTCTATCCATTCCCATTCCTATGTCTGGACTTGCACTTGAAACCATTCTTTCAAGCTCCGGTTTTGGATTGAAGCCAATAAGTTTGAAGATCTTCAATAATTTTACAATAAGGATAAACAAAAACACAAAATTACTGAAAATTTTGTGGTGGGAGGTTATCTTTTTTTCTTTTTTTAATGTTAACTTCCTATAGATGAAATGATTTAATAACTTAGTCACTGGTTACAATCAACTGTAACCGAATATAATATATGACTAGAATAAAATCCTCCATTTAGCATATATGATTATGAGTTTTTTACTAAAAGGCCCCTATATTTTCACGATACTTCAAAAACACCCCTCCATTTTGTGTTTTTACTTAATGCTCCCTTGACTAACAGTCAAGCCTAACCACAACAAACTGCGGCTCCACTCTCCTTTTCTTTCTTTATATTCCCATTATATCCCTTGCATTTATTAGAAAAAGGAAATGACACTTTTGACAATTAAACATCACCATTTCTTACCATATTTTGCCATTCCCACTTCCCACTCTCGTTCTCATTTTTTTTATATATTCATTTTGCCTCTTGCATCAATTCAAACTTGGAAATGACACTTTTGATCTATGAACACGATGACATCCCTCCCACCATTGTTACCTTACCAGCATCATACGTATACGGGTCAGATATGGGCCAACACTTAATAAGGGTTGGGTTGGGTTGCGTGGGTTGTCCTTTTAATAAAAGGGTTTGATATAAGTGGGTTCAACCTTTAGACCTTTCCTCTTTCAACATAACTTGTTTATGCTCAACCCTTCCCATCTAATATCCCAAGCACCACTTGTGGCCCATCCTCGCAATTATGTATCTGATTTTGATCCCGCTCATAGTGTTGTCTAAATAAACATGTGCCTGATTTTGATCTCGCATGTAGTTACACTCACTATTTAACAATATGATCTTTTTGGCCAACTCACAACTTTTGTTATTGAGATGACTTTTGGACCATCTTTAATTTGACCTAAGATTTTTCCCCACATGGTTCAATGCAACTTGTCCACATGAAGACCCTCATGTAGAGATCAACATAAGAGTATTTCTAGGGGTATACACGGATCGGATTGGTGCGGATTGGGCCAAATCCGTCACCAATCCGTGGCTGTTAAAAACCGATCTGATCCGATCCGTGAAGGACCAGATCGGATCGGATTAATCCGTTCAATCCATTCAATCTAATGTTAAAAGAAAGAAATCAAACATCATGTAAAAAATTTCATATTTGACCCTTAAATTTTTTTTTTCTTATTGTGTATTTAGACATCTTAACTTAAATTTAGCCCCTTAAATTTTTTTATTTATATTTAATGTCAACGGATTGAATCAGATTGAATCCGTGAATTGAGGGTGAAATCCAACACCAATCCATTGCTAACGGATTACAAGATTTTCAATCTGTCACCAATCCGTTTATCTTCGGATCGGTTAAAAACCCGCAGATCAGATCGGATCAGTTTTACGAATCGGCGGATTTTTTGTGCACCCCTATTATTTCTTTATAATATATGGATGTAGAATGGTTATAATATATGGATGTAGAATGGGTACTTACATTTCAATCTGGCCCCATTTAGAGGGATGGAATCTAAAGCCAAATTAGAAATGGGTCTAAACATTGGGCCCATACCTAATCTTTTTAATTTGGGTCTTGAACCATACTCAATGCTCCCTTGACTGACGGTAAGATTATGGGGAAAAAACTACGGTTTCTATTCTCCTCCTTTTTCTTTTCCCTTGTATTTATTGAAAAGATAAAATGACTCTTTTAACCCTAGGTTATTTCTCTCTTCTTAAAATAGAAATCCTTCAAAAGTAATCTGTAGAGATATAGTTGAGTATATCAAAGGGCTCTAATGAGAAAACTGAAAGAGATTCTGAGTATGGTTCAAGACCCAAATTAAAAAGAGTCTAAACATGTCAGATGGGAAGGGTTAAGCATAAACAAGTTAGGTTGAAAGGGGAAAGGTCTAAAGGCTGAACCCACTTATATCCAACCCATTTATTAAAAGGACAACCCAACCCGGCCCTTAATAACTATTGGCCAATATCTGACCCATATAATTTGCTTGTATGATGTTAGAAAGGTAACAATGGTGAGATGTCATCATGTTCATAGGTCAAAAGTGTCATTTCCAAGTTTCAAATAATGCAAGAGGCAAAATGATCAATATATAAAAAATGAGAATGAGAGCGGGAAGTGAGAATGGCAAAATAAGGTAGGAAGTGGGGCAAAATGGGAACATAAAGAAAAGGAGAGTGGGAACGATAGTTTATTGTGGTTAATTAGGCTTGACTGTTAGTAAATGGAGCATTAAGTAAAAACACAAAGTGGAGGGGTGTTTTTGAGGAATAGTTAAAATATAGGGGCCTTTTAGTAAAAAAACCCTATGATTATTTGACACTGTTTTCTTTTACTTTTTTTCATTTACAAATGTTCTGAAACCTCTTTTATTTGGACATTTTGAGCTTAAATTTATACCCAAACACGGTCCAATTTTCAAATCCATTCTCATAATTTTTTTCCATTTTTGGACTTTTTCAGTTTTTATATGTTTTTCAATCTGTTTTTATATTTTATTAAAGATATGATCTAGTATCTAGTATTTTTGTAATTTAGTTCAATTCTCTAAGTTAACACCGCCAGTTGTTGTAACCCTCATACCCAGGCCAAGACAAAGGAGGGTGGTTGAGTGAGGTAGGCTGACAGGCCACGTAGAACTTCTGTCACAACCCCAGCATGAATTCAATTCTCTAAGTTTATCATCAAATGCTCACTATACGGTAAGCTTATCTTCACACTTTTGGGCTGCTTATTTTCAGATTCTATGATTTCTAAAAAATAAAATAAGAATTACATTACACGTTATTGTAACTCATATCTGTATTTCGTTAACTCAATAGAGTAAATAGAATGATCAAAACTCAACACATTCAACAGTTAACCCTAGAACAGCAATGCAGATGTATATGTCAATTGTGTTCTGACTTCTAATAATGCTCATATATCGAGCCGAGCATGAGAATTCTGTGGCTGAGACATTTTTTCCATATTCATTTGTCGTGATTATAAAAACTTGATGGATATTCAAGATAAAGTCCAGTGATGTATATTGTTCTCAGATGCTATTGGTAACATGATCTCTCATTGTGTTCGTTTGTATTTATTGAAAGAGCGGTATTCATTTAGCAGTCCAAAATGCAAATTCATGACATTTAGCACTATGGAGAGAAGCATTTGAGATAAATGGATTAAAAGTCAGCAGAACAAAGGCAAAACATATGGAACAAAACGCAGGGCTAGAACTGAACATTGAAAATTGGATAAAACAGGGTAAACGAGGAGGGGTCCTACGTAATTTTCAAGTGTCATTTCTATAGAAGGGGCATTTTGTAAGAGACAATTAGACTAGCTTTTGTGTATGAAGTTGAAAGCTGGGCCATGAAGAAAAGAGAAAGAAAAATGAGAAAAAGCTGGGTGGATGCAGCTGAGATATGCCTGCGAACATAGATGTGTCGATTATACAACAAATAATAGAATTAAAAACTAAAACAGAGGAAACTTCTCAGTAGCTCCAACAGAGGGAGCAATCAAGTTAGCCAAAAAAAAAGCCCACCCACCCAGACAACAACAGTGATGCAGTAGTACATGGTTTCCAAATACTCATGGTCCACATGTGGGACCCAAGGAAGTTTAAGAATTCTTTATTAATTATTAGTAGTTTCTAATTTTTATTTAAGAAGTTGTGTTTAGGAATAATTTCTAATTTGGATAGGATTATTAGTTGTTTCCTAATTTGGTTAGGATTGATTTCTTAGGGTTTAAGTTTCTTTTGTTATATAGACAGCATTGTAGAGATTGGTAATTTCAAAGATTAGAATTGATTAATAGAATTCCCTGCGTGGATTTTTCGTTGGAGACTGTTTCTTCTTCGAGTGATTGTTCTTCGGAACCCTAAATTGTGCCCGGCATTTGCATCCTAACCCTATGATTGCATCAATTGGTATCAGAGCCGAACGATCCCTCGATCGTCGGCGTGCTACCCCTATCCCCACCCCTATCGATCATCCATCCCAACCGATCCACCCACTGTCTTCCCTGCCATCTGATACAGTCCACTCACCCTCTCCGCCTCCCCGAACCCACAGCCGAACACAGATGGCTAGCCACACGACCCACCATCTTCGTCCACGACCCACTTCCAAACCCTAATCACCAGTCATCCTCAATCCCCAATTCCTTCATTGCCAGAACCCTCGACACCAAACCCCACCCAGAATCCCCAACCCATTCTACCGGAATCACCAAACCCAACCCAGACCGCAAAATCCCCACTCCCATTCCACCGGACTCCCCAAACCGCCTAATCCAGCCATCGTCGTGTTCCAGAGCAGTCGAGAAACCTCCAACAACAACCTAAATTCCAACACCCCTACTTTCAGAACCCCTTTTCGCAGTCATCGCTCTCCCTGCTACCCCAAAAACCATCGTCGCCTTCGTCTGATCTCCAACTTCGTTCCCCACACCAGAGGAAAAAAAAAAAGAAGCAGAGAAGAGAAGAAGAAGAAGCGGAGAAGAGAAAGGAATCGTGTACCTTTCACCACGGACTCATCCGGCAGCGTCACCGTCGCCTTGCACCAGCAGCGCCATCGCCTCGCCAGGGTTTAAGTTTCTTTTGTTATATATACAGCATTGTAGAGATTGGTAATTTCAGAAATTAGAATTGATTAATAGAATTCCCTATGTGGATTTTTCGTTGGAGACTGTTTCTTCTTCGAGTGATCGTTCTTCGAAACCCTAAATTGTGCCCCGGCACTTGCATCCTAACCCTAGGATTGCATCAAACAGCCATGCCTATTTGCCACCCTTAATTTATTGTATATTTTTCTATATTCAATAAAACATTATAAAATCAGGGTTGGCAAGGGCTGATGCTGCCACTAACCAAATATGTAGTTGGACTGTTACAATATAGAAAATTGATACATAATGACTTTATAATGATATTTTGGACCATGGTCACATTAAAAGCTCACAGTAAATAAGAAACTGAGTATGGCAACTCAATTTATACATAACTCTCAAGTTCATGCATTTGGAGAAACCAACTAACATGCCACCATTGTTCTGTTGGTGCAGCATCCTGACCATTGAAACGTCAAACAGTGGAACATCACAAAGATCCAAATAAAAGCACTAATTAGATTGAAACCTAAACTGATATACAGGCAATTAAAGTTACTGGCAACCAAAGGTAACAGATACATTGATTTACATTTCATAAATGAATAACACAACGAAGGCCAAGCCTAAGGACATTTTTTAGCTTGGTAAACACAAAAATACTCAGCTCCAAAATGAAACTCTCAACATCACAAATATGTTAAACTATTTCCATTTGGCTTACAGTATTTCCATTTGGCTGTATTGGATGCCCAAAGACGTCAGAATGTTAAGATGTTTAAGTTTTCCAGTCATCCAAAATCATATATAAACAAAGCAAAATACTCAGCTTCAAAAGTTTCTCAACATCACAAATATATTACACACTTACACTATTTCCATTTTGCTGTATTGGATGCCCAAAGATGTCAGAATGTTAAGATATTTAATTTTTCCAGTCATCCAAAATCATATATAAACAAAGTTCAACCATCAACAGCAAAGTTAATAGCTTCAAATTTAAAAGAAAAAAGGAGAGAGGACACCACCTTTCCTGATCGCTTTAAATGAGCAGAATATGCTTTCATGAACAAATGAGGTGAGACATCTTTCACAGCTCTTGCAGTCTCTATGGCTACAGATGAGAGATAAGGTTAGTGTTTGTATGTGCAATAAATGAAATGGCATAGAATGTCAATGAATGAGTGAAATTTGGGTGCAGCCATTTGTCCAATTCAAAGTACACTTATAGTTTCAGGGTTGGATTCTGGGTGAGGGTACGACACAAACCCTATACTCCAAGGCCTGAGTCCACCCATTTATAACAACCACAGGCCTGAGTCTGTTGTTGCAACTCAAATCCTTTAGAAATGATATGGAGATTTTTCTCCTTTGGTACACTACTATGCATACTAGAATGGTGGCAAACAGGTTGTAGGTACAGATTGGTCCAGCCAAGATGGGAATATTACCAACCCATTTGTTATACAGGCTATACACACCCAACCTGCAACTGATGCAGGCCAGCACGGCACTACCTGTGCACACCCATTTAATCTCTAATCTCTGTTCAAATTTTTTTCTTTTCATTAAAAATGTGGAAGTAAAGAAAGGAATAAATCCAGTACAAATGGTGGACACTGAGACTCTGCATACAACAAAAGTCCCACATGCAACAACTACTCTATAATTTGTTAGGTTCCAAAAGAATTTCGATCACAATTTGTTAGAACATGAATTACAAACATGGAGGGTATCTTATTTCCTTGAAAGAGATTTCAAACCACTCAGATACTAATCTCGAGGCCAATCACGATATTCTCTCCTAAAAGAACAAAGTATGCAATCCATGATAACATCATGTCCGTGATAAATTTCTATTGCAAAATCAAAAGCCAAACATCAACAAATAAAAAGGATTTTACATTTACAATAGTAACGCTGAATCGCAATAAAATCACATTATATGTCCAGACCAAACGGACCCTCAGTGTGCTGTCTCAATTACACTGTCCATTGCTATGTCACTGCTCAACTTAGAGCTGTGACCCCATAAAAAAATCCATTCAAAAAAGTAAATAAAAAACCCAAAAACATAACCCCCAAGCCATGAATAGAAATAAAACTATGAAAGGCCAAGGAAAGTTTAAAAAAAAATAAATTCGAAGGGTCAAATGAGAATCTAAAAACAGCTATGAAATTAACCCGATGATTTATGGTGGCATATGCAGTGTAACTACCTAAAAGAAAAACTTAAAATCCATCGTTTACATGCTTTCAAATCAATATGAATATTTAACATCTCCTCTTCTCTAATCACGATTTAATGGTTCAAGAAAACAGCAATGACAAGAATAAGTGGTAAAAAACATAATGCAGTAGAAGAAGAAGCGAACCAGAGGAGGAGGGGAAGAGCTTCAACCGAATGAGACGACAAGGGGCGACCGGGACTCCTGCAGGAATTAAGGATTTAGGGCTTCAACAACCAGGGTTTATATGAATGGAGTCCGGAAGGGTGGCAACCGGATCGGGTTGGGCAAATGGTTCGGGTTGTGAACAAGGGTGTCCCCACCTGGAACCGACCTGCTTATAAAATATATATATATATATATATATATATATATATATATATATATATGAGGGAGGCTCTCCTCCACTCTCTCAGCTGGAGTCACGTGGGAGGTTGAGCGATCGTGTGGAATGGCAAGTGGAAAAACATGAAAGTGTTGCCGCCCAAACGATTCGACTGAAATGAAAAAAACGCTAAAGCCCAAAGGGGTTTCCCTTCTTCTCCAACTTCTCCACTCTCTTACTCCTCACTTAAATTAGCTTATATTCAGCTCCAAGAAGCTCACACCCCTTACGACCCTGAAAAGATTCAGTTTGCAGATGAGGTTATTGTCTCCAAACTCAAATCCCTCTCTGAGATCAAGCATTCCTACAGAGAGAAGCAGAACACCAAACCCATGTCTGACTCTTCTCCTTTCACTTCCTCCTCTTCCTCAAGCTCTGGTTCTTCATCGCTGCTGAGCTCTTCGCAGGTTTCGGTTGAAATTCAAGAACAGCAATGTTTATTAGAGAAATTGCAGGCTCAAGTCCACTCAAAAGACTCCAAAATAATCCAATTAAGGAGGGAACTCGAGGAATTGGATCAACAGAATGCCAAACTTGAAGAGGAGATCAATCAGAATGAGGAAGAAAGTATTCAATTTCGCAGAGATTTGAGTTTCAGTCAGTTTTGTGAAACCTTCAGAGCCACATCTAAATCTATCCATGATTTTGCGAAGCCATTGATTGGTCTTATGAAAGCTTCAGGCTGGGATCTTGACCTGGCTGCTAGCCAGATCGAAGACTCCATCGTCTATGCAAAAAGGTCGGACAAGAAATATGCTTTTGATGCATACATTTGCCACAAGATGTTTGGCTGTGGTGGTTGGACTGAATCGTGCAATTTCAATGGGGTCACGAAGCTTCAAGATCCCTTCGATGCACTGATTGAAGACCCAGATTCTGAATTTGCAAAATTCTGCCGCTTAAAGTATCTTTTGGTTGTGCATTCAGTGATGGAACAATCGTTCTTTGGGAATTTGGATCAGAGGGCCTTTGTTATGAGTGGCGGGCACCCGCGCACACCTCTGTACCAGGCATTTGTGAAGATGGCTAAATGGGTCTGGGCGGCAACACTGTTCATGTTTTTCCACTTGCCATTCCACACGATCGCTCAACCTCCCACGTGACTCCAGCTGAGGCTCTCCTCCACTTCCCTATATATATATATATATATATATATATATATATATATATGAGGGGGCCTCTCCTCAGCTCATGTGCAGGATACCGTCAGCTCAAACATGTCAAATGCACGTGTCACGGGAAAAAAATCATCGTTTCATCGCCCGCCTAATTTTCATTTGGCGCCTTTATCTCAAACACTGCAAATCGATCCCCATTCTCTCTCTCTCTCTCTCCCCTCCGTCACACATCAAGTGCCCATTTCTTTCGTCTTCCCTAGCAGTGGCCATTTTTTGGTCTTCCCTCTCATAAATAAATCGAAAGAGGGGAAAACCCTCAAATCGCTTGGAGATTACAAACCCTCTTCTCCCGCTCCCTTCGTCCCTTTGTTGTCATAATCCTCTCCTCTCCCGCTCGTCTCGCCCCCCTCTGACCGAATTCCTCCCTCTCATCGCTCGATCCCTGTGTTGCGACGTCGTGACGCCCAGCAACTTCCTCCTCTCCTCTGCGGCCAGGTTTTTCCCTCTCCTCTCTGGAACCCCTCTCCCAAAGCTCCTCTCTGAAACCCTTTTTGGTCTCTCTCCTCTCTGGTACCCCCTCTCCTAACTTAGACCGACGTCGTAGAGGAACGTCTGCAACTAGGGAAATCAAAGGAACAAAACATAGAGGAAGGTGACGACTCCAAACTTGAGACTTTTTTATGAAAATAACTTTATTTTCTCATATTATCTGTAACGCCATGGTTTTTTTTTATCACGGCTTAGCATCCATTGGATTGAGAAATAGGCAACTACAGCCTACATTTTATCTAATGATAAAATTGACATCACAATTGAATTTTTTTTTAAAAAGACACTAACATAATTTTTTTCCTTATTTTGTAGAGGCCTGAATCGATTTCCATGGAAATGATTGAGTTTGGGTTCGTAGTGTTTGGGTCCACATCTTTGGAAAGTTGATGGGTGGATTTCTATTGTGTAGTGGTCTGTTGTGATGAAAATACGTAGATAATGTAATACTATTTCTTAAATGTTTAACTATTTCTGGTAGGAATTGTAACATGTATTTTGGCAATGAAGATGTATTTTGCACCCCTTCTTATTCTAAATCCTCTTCAATTCTTCTTAACAGTGAAAAATTGTTGATGCTGGAATCTCTTTTACTGGATGTGTGTTTGGTGCGGTGTCTAGACTGAATAGTAATGAACTAAAACACGAAATTTCTGATTAGGTGCAATACCCATTTATGAAAGGGTAGCTGAGGTGTTCTTGAATAGGCTCATGATGATAATGTAAACAGAAACTTGCCTGCCAAATTAAATTACAATCTGGCCACACTATATTGTTAATTTCTGTTGCAACACTTTATTTAATCTTGACAAACTCAAAAGACAACTTTGATATGAAAATTTTTCACAGTAAGCCTATCTGATTGTGTCGTGTAAAAGGGTTTTGAAATATACTTAAAGATGGTTGTTTTGTTACTACAACAAGTCCAAAAAATGGTGCTGGATAGTATGCCAATGATAGTATGATACACAAAGGGCTTATATGAATTATTATTGGACTTCTCCTTGGCCAAGACTCAGATTCAATGTGATTTTTAAGAATATTTTTACTATGCTAGCACAGAATCAACCAACAATGCAATAGGAGATTTTCTGTGGACGGTCTTGAATAATTCAAAAGTTTTGGCTTTTAGGTTTCTTGTATTTTACATGTGATTCATCTCATATCTTATCCAGACCATTACAATAGACTTGACTCCGTGCTTATTGATGCGACAATTGTGAACACTCTTTTCATCACTAATCATAGAATAAAAATATATATATAACAAATAAAAGGAATAAAACATAATGAATAAAATTGATTCCTTTTATCCCAAGAAGACAACTCAACTAAAGAAGATTTTAGAGACAATGAAGTGATATATAATTCTCTTATTCTTCATATTACAAAATATGAACCCCTAATTTACAAGAATTTCATTTTCTACATCCAACAATTCTTAAGCCTTATGCCAATCAATAGCCTCTGGATCTTAAATCAATTCTCATCTTCTCTATCCTTTTGCCTAGTGCCTTTCTCTGCTACAATGGACAGAACAATTGCCAAGAAATACCTTAATAACTATTTCTTACAATAACCAAGCTCAAACAATCCTCTTGAGGGGCAACCCTATGAGCACTCAGAGTCTCACATACATTCGGCTTTAATACCCCAAATCATGGGTTCCAGTATCACACCCTTTTTCTCCTCCCTGCCATCTGGATCAACACCTGTAAAAATCAATAACTTACAACCACAAAGAACCCATTTTAGAAGAAATAGAGCGGACCAAGATCATAAAAATATAAAAGAATAACCAGAAAACCCAAAAAAATGAAATAAAAAGCCCAAATTGCAAAATAAAATGCAGAATCACACAAAATGGAGCAAACCCATAAAAATCCATAGCCAGATCTCCAAAACGAATAGAAACACAGCCCCCAAATTACATACATGAATTACATTGAGAGAGAATATTAACAAAGAAAGACAAGTCGTAGCTGTTGTCGGGTAGTGGCAAGGCCGAGATCGACAGCTACCGTGGTTGAGAGAGACTAAGATCTGCTCCTGCCATGGCCATGAGAGAGAGGTCTTTCTTTTTCCTTTCGATTCTGTCACTGCAAGGCAGCTTGCTGCAGACGTTCCTCAGCAACGTCGGTCTAAGCGGTGACGAAAACAGGTGAAGACAGGTCGTAATTGTGGGATTCGAGAGAGAGAGAATAGGGTTCTCAAGTTTAGGAGAGGGGGTTACAGAGAATAGAGAGAGGGTTTCAGAGAGGAGCTTTGGGAGAGAGGGTTCCAGAGAGGAAAGGGAAAAATCCGGTCTCAGAGAAGAGGGGGAAGTCGCTGGGCGTCACAGCATACAGATCGAGCGACGAGAGGGAGGAATCCGGTCACAGAGGGGGCGAGATAAGCATGAGAGGAGAGGAATCCGGCGATGAAGGGACGAGAGGAGCGGGAGAGGAGGGTTTGTAATCTCCAAGCGATTTGAGGGTTTTCCCCTCTTTCGATTTATTTATGAGAGGGAAGACCAAAAAATGGCCACTGTTAGGGAAGACGAAAGAAATGGGCACTTGATGTGTGACGGAGGGGAGAGAGAGAGAGAGAGAGAATGGGGATCGATTTGCAGTGTTTGAGATAAAGGCGCCAAACGAAAATTAGGCGGGCGATGAAACGATGAATTTTTTCCCGTGACACGTGCATTTGACATGTTTGAGCTGATGGTATCCTGCACATGAGCTGAGGAGAGGCCCCCTATATATATATATGAGCAAGGCTCTCCTAAGCTCAAGCTTAGGAAAAAATTCCGTAAGCTTATGCTTGTGGGGCCTACCTTTGGTCCATCCAAATGGCCCAAACACATGACTTCCCTAAATTACACATGTCCACCAACTTTCGGTTAGATTCAAATTTATTGGACCGTTGGATTGACTATGTATCAATCCAAATGAACCGTTGACCATTAAATTTTTAGGCCCATATGGAGATGATATAAATCGCATTTGGGGTTGATTTTTTGTAGAGAGGAATATCCAAGGGAGTCTTTGAAATCCCCCCCAACCCCATCCACATGTGGGTCCCCAGGTGGGCCCCACCACACACTTGAGCTTATATTATCCTAAGCTTGAGCTTAGGAGAGCTGACCCCTATATATATATATATATAAATATGGAAATGTTCAAGTGCATCCATCCTTCATTATAGGGTGATGACACTTTTCCTTTTTTGCACATGAATCCCCTTTTTGTACTTCACATATGTACTTGAAATCCCTCTTTTGTACTTAAAATTTTCCATTTATGAAAGCATCCCTCACCTTATGGTGAGGGATGGATGTACTTGAACATTCCTCATATATATATATATATATATTATATATGAAATGGACTTTTTTCAATTGAAATTTCAAATTCGATTTTGACCTCTCCTCTCTTACCTCTACTGATATGGAGTTTTTGTCCATAGTCTTGTAAATCAGATTTCCTTACACCTTGTTTTGTTTTTCTGTTTCTCTTTTGCGTTGGGCTCCTTTCTTAGTCTCATAAGCTTTGGGCTTTTTGCCTCTGTTTTTTATTTTTTCCCCTCTCTTAATATACATTTTACCATTTAGAAAAAAAAATTTAGTCAATTCATTTATTTTCACCGACCGTCATTACTCATCCAAATAAGGACCGTTTAATCCCCCAAACTGCCTTTGAAACCCGTTCATCTACCAGCAAAAGAAAAAAAAATGTAACTTCGCTTCTATTACCGTTTCTCTACATGCAGACGTGCCAAGCAGCTATCATCTATATTTCTCTTTGATCCGATTCTGACATCTTTATCGGCTTCGTCATTGACATCATCTTCTTTATCAGCTTCATCGCACTGTTTATCAAGTAAGAAAATCATATCCTCTTCTACAGCCACGGTACCGAAGCTGGATGTATTTTTTTTAGGATTTTATTAGTAAAAATATATTAGGCGACCACCATACCGAAAAGGTAATTTTAAGTGTCCATGTACCAAATCAGTCATTTTGCCCGAAAGCATAATTTTTTTTAACATTCTCTACTAGGGTCCATATCTACCCCTTTTTTTTTTAATGTTAAGGGTCCCTAGCGACCCAGCGATCAACCCGTTCATACATTTAAGAAGCCCAATTTTCTTTCTTGTTTGTTTCCTTCTTCTTCCTCGGCATTTGCTGTGACTCCACATCAGCTACCAAGCATATTCACAGTGGTTCCCAGCAGTCCTCCATTGACCCATGGTGACATGGAACTAGGAATTATGAAAAGGGTTTTTCAAAAAGTAAAAAAATCATGTTTTAGGGCAAATTATAAACTTCACATTTCCATTGTTATGCCCCAAACAATAGCATATGCATTGTAATAAACAACTGCATGTGGCTTTAATGGTCTTCAAGATGTGGGAATATCCAACGGATGAGAAGCAAGTCGAGTTTGGGTTTTTTTTTTTTTTTTTTCCAAAATTAAGGAATGAGGGATGAGTTTTGTGCATTTATAAACGTACACCGCATGGTCGATCGAGACCCTTAACATTACAAATAAAGGTCGATTGAGACCCTGCAAACAAAGTAAATGGAAGTTCTGTGAAAGTTGGGATGGACCGTAGAATCTCAATCGACCCTTGACATTGCAAATAAAGGTCGATAGGGACTCTAGTAGAGAATGTTAAAAAAAAATACGTTTTCGGGCAAAATGACTGATTTGATGAAATGACACTTAAAATTACCTTTTTGGTATAGTGATCACCTAATCTGTTTTTTTCCAATTAAATCATTTTTTTTTTTCTGTAATAGTTTTGAGTTTTGGTGTTTTCCTTCGAAAAAAATGTAGGCGTTTTTCCTCTCTTGAAGACTATAATTTTGATATATCTTTGTATTTCATTGGATTTGGTGGTGTTTAATGGAAAGTTGGGCTTTTTGAGGGATTTGGACTTTTTTGTTTTCATACTAATCTAGCCTATTGATTTTTCCTCTTTTCTTTTTTCGTTTTTTGCCTTGATAAGAAGGCTCAAATCTACGAGCCCCAAGATTGCAACCTTGATTTCTTTTTCCTACACCAATATATCCACTTGGATTGGTAAGTCGGTTTGATATAAAGACTTCTAAGAGATATATCAGCCATGGTGGCACTATTTTAGTCAAACTTTTCTAAAAAATTATGTTAATGTTTTTGTTAGCTGTTATATATGGTGGCTGAAACAATAGCTACACATTTTGTCAGTTCAACAAAGTAAATGATTATACAGATGAAAGGGCACATCATAGCTTGAAAAAAACAAATAGAAGCTACATCTAATAAATGACTTTAGGGTTCACTAAATGACTTATTTGGAATTTTGAAATATTAATAAATAATGCGAACTATAAAAGCATAAACATCCATTTGAGATTCCTTTTTACTGTGTAAAGTCAATAGAGCTAACTTTCACTATGAAAATATATTTTCATGGATAGGTAGCATTATTTGCATCCATATTCTAGACTCGGTAAAATACTTCATCATAACTCTGAGCCGCATATTGATGCCATGTCTACATTTGTATCTGACATCGTAGTTTTGATGTTTCGTGTTAACACATTAAATGTAAGTAAGTTATAGGGGAATTAACCGGTAAAAAAAAGATTAAGTGATCGCCATACCGAAAAGGTAATTTTAAGTGTCCTTTTACCAAATCAGTCAATTTGTCCAAAAACGTATATTTTTTTTTAATATTCTCCACTAAGGTCCTTATCGACATTCATTTGCAATGTGAATGGTCGATTGAGACGCTGCGGTCCATCCCAACCTTCACAGAATTCTCATTTACTTTGTTTACAGGGTCTCAATCAACCTTTATTTGTAATGTTAAGGGTCTCTATTGACCCTGCGGTGTATATGCTTATAAATGTACGAAACTCGTCCCTCATTCCTTATTTTTAGAAAAAAAAAAAAAAAAAACAACCATGCTCGACTTGATTCTCCTCCGTAGGATATTCCCACATCTTGAAGACCATTAAAGCCACATGTTGTTGTTTGGTGGAGAACATTAAAGTGCATATGCTATTGTTTGGGGTCGACCAATGGAAATGTGGAGTTTGTACTTTGCCCTAAAACATGATTTTTTACTTTTCAGAAACCCTTTCATAATTCCTAGTTCCATGTCACCATGGCTCAATGGAGGACCGCTGGGAACTACTATGAATACGCCTGACAGCTGATGTGGAGTCGTAGTCAACACTGAGGAAGAATAAGGAAACAAACAAAAGAGAAATCGAGCTTCTAAGCCCTAAAATGTATGAACGCGTCGAACGCAGGGTCACTAAGAATTCGTAACATTAAAAAAAAGGTCGATAGGGACCATAATAGAGAATGCTAAAAGAACAAATACGTTTTTAGGCAAAATGACTGATTTGGAGCAAAGACACTTAAAATTACATTTTCGATATAGTGGTCACCTAATATGTTTTTTTGGGTAAGTTAAAGTTCTGATGCATATCAATTGTTGTAGTTATTGAGTGTGATTGCATGACTCAATTTTTTGAATTCCAAAGTTGAATCTCATCTTTTGAACCAAATCTATTTCAAGTTCATTTTTTCTTTTTCAAGTTAAAGTTTTTTTTTTCTCAACAATATAATTTTTTTTTCTCAGTAGCTTCAGGCTCCATCCAGGTATGATTTAGTTTATGTTTTTTTTTTTTTTCAATATACGGATTTTATGTGATTAGAATTTTTATTGTTCTGTTTTTATTTATCGGGTCGCATAGGTTATGTTTTTTTATTGTTCAGCATAATCATTTTTATGATTATAAATTTTATTATTCCTATGTTTATGATCTTCGTATTATTATCGATGCCATGTCTGCATTTGTATCTTACATTATAGTTGTACTGTTTGATGTTAGCACTAGAAAATGTATATATTTCTAATACATACCAATTGTTGTAGTCATTGGATGTGCTTGCGTGACTATATTTAGGCATCCGTCGGTACGGATTTTAATGTAAATCTTATTAAATAGAATTTAATCATTCCTGACCCTTTAATCTACACTTTGGGTTTGGAGCATTTAGCAAGTCTTGATGCTTTCTTTATTTCAAGGCAACTCCAATGAGATCAATTGCCTAAATCAAGTTAAAAACTGGTGGTATTTATCTATGCAATCTCTTACTTTTTCCAATTCATTTTTATTGCTATTTTTATAAGATTTTGTTGATGTGAATATGATGACAACCTCGATATTGCTTTGTACAATGCTCATTTCAAGTTATTAATCAGCAGAACCTCAAACCTTTTTCATGCTTACACTTTTATCAGCAGAAAATGTGCCTAATCATGTTTATATATATATATATATATATATATATATATATATATATATATAACCTTGCATTTAACGTCTTAAAAGAGAGGCATTCTTATAACTTAAAGACATGTTTATTTCCCGGGTCGCATATTTTATGTTTTTTTATTGTTCAATGTAATGATTTTATATGATTATGATTTTTATTGTTCCTATGTTTTATTAAAAATCAATTCCACATAATTTTATTTTGGATTTACACTATGCATTTCTCTTTTATACCTTAAAAACAAAAATCATACCTTCCCTTAGTCCGGAAGTGAAATGTATCAAAATATATAAAAAAAATTATTTCTTAAAAATCTTGTTTTTAGATTACTCATCATTCATTCTAACTTATTCCACTAAAACAGATTTTTGCAGAACTATGATCAATCAGTTGGCAATAGTGGTCTCTTAATATTGTACTAGGATCTGATTTTGGAATTAATTGGAGTCCGATTTCAAAATTGATTCAGAAATTGGCTTTCAATTGAGCAATTGGTTGAGAAATTGGATTCCAAATTCTTATATATGAAAGAGATTGTTTCTAATTGAGAAATCAGCTCCAATTAGCTCCAATTAATTTTGACTTGCTTAAAATTTTTTTTTGACCTCTTTCCATCTTCTCACAAATGTAATGTGTCCACAATTAGTTTTTTAACTTCTCCCCTCCTAACTCCTCCACTTTCCCCCTACCCTTCTCCTTTAGCCGTTTTGAAGATTTGTTACATTCATTTCTTCCATCTCTCTCTATTTTTGTTTTTTTTATTTTGATTTAATCTACTGGTCATACACTCATGGATAACAACTGCTCATCTAATTCAGATAATGCTTTTCTTCATTTCTAGGGATCTCATGCTCTCTCTCTTCCCATATTTTATTTTGGTTTATATGCATCTGATACCTCCTCATCCATTTCAGTCATGTGCTCATGCTTATCTTCATTTGCAGGTATGCAAGGGAACAACTTGATGAGTCTCTATATTCCTAGCGTGGCCATCTTGAAAATGATATGAATGTGGTTGAATCCATGAAAGATAAATCTCCACAGATCTGTTGAGAAGCAAGGGAAGAAGAAAATCCTTGAGAAACCTTAGATGTGAGTTCTATAGGGATGATAGAAAAAGTTTTGCGAGAAGGTGTTGGTGGCTTTAATGCAAATAAAGGCCCTATAAGAAGAGGTTTCTCAAAACCCCACATGAGATGCAATCTTCGTTGGAATAAGGGAGTGTGGTCCACTTTGACCATATGAGCCCACTTCTTTCTAGAACATTCAATAAAGGATATTTTCCCATGGTCAAAGGATTTAAAAACTTGCCTTTGTAAGTTGTTCAATTAGGGAGACATGATTGGAGAGATTTTTTATTACTTACCTTGATGGGGGGATCCTCTCTCTATGAAAGGATCTCTTGGGTTACTTCCTTGCATACGGTGAATTTTCTTGGCTTCCATCAATTTGCTAGAAAGAAAAGAAAATGGTTCAAGGAAGTTGTAAATCCCTCCTCTGTTTAGCCCCAGCCATGGAATCAGGTATGATCTTAATTACATTAAGTGTTATTTGTTTGTATCCAATGAGATTCTGGCATCATAGAAATTCTAACATTTGGTATCAGAGACTGTTTTTTGGTATAACAAATAATCGTTTACATTTTATGTATTTTTTGGGGCTTCGTGGTTTCTACGGGAATTAAACCCAAATACCCAGAGTAAAGAGATTTTGGGTATTTGATAAAGGGTATTCAATTTATTGAATAATAATAGCCTCAGCAACGAGGATTACAGTGCCCAACCCAATATGAAAGTGATGGGAAGAAAGGATTTATTTTCGGTCATTAAAATATTTTATTTAAGAATTACATTAGAGATATTTTATCTCATGTTTTGTTATTGTTATCAATTTTTTGGGCATGCCAGTAGTTTGATAATGATAACATGAAAGTATGTCAGAGTAGTGATAAGGGATGATATTTTATTTTTATAAAATTTATAAAAAAAAAAGTTTGTATGATATCCGGCATATAAAGAGCTAGTTACTCCTTTTGGGTGGCTGGGCCAGCCTGGCTGGTCGGGTCAACCCGACCTTCCAAGCCCAGCCTGGCTACCCAGCTGGATGGGCAGGGTCAGGATATGGTTCGGCCCGACCTGACCTGACCTGCCATTCATGAATTATCTAGGCTGGGTCAGGTTCTGGTATGGGCTAGTTTATGGGCCAATTATGGTTTGGGCCTGACCCGTTAAGGGCCCACTATGTCCATTTCAGTTTTGGAGAAATTTTTTCAGTTGGACCACTTGTTAGCTAGTACCTATTTGTACAATCAATTGGCACAAAAAAGGTCTCGATCTGACCCAATTAAAGCTTAGAAAATGACCCCTAAACTAAATTTCTGTACATACTAGTATTGACTTGATCATTCTGGTTATATCTGTAGTTCATGTAAAATGTGAAAAGATATATCTAAGTGTAAATTAAATACCGGTGATATGAATAGGTCCCTGATCTGATAAAATCAAGGGGGTATAAATTAATCAAGTAAGTGTCAAATTAATATTAGACACTATTTAATTGATCAGATCAGAACCGTTAACATCATTTATCGGCATTATAATAATTTATGGATGTCATTAATCAAAATCAAAGTGGATCATGTTCGTAAGAAATGGATGGTCAATAACATATTTTTTATCATATTTGACTCATACGAACTCAGAATTGCGTTGTGTTTTCTCCTATGGATTCGTATCGATTGGATATTTAGACCTCTTTAATATTTTGGCATATTTCTTGAACATATAAATTAGATTATTATTATTATTATTTCCGCATCAAGTTTAATATTATGATTGTTTATTGTGTAATTGTTATTTGCATAAGGTTATTTCCTTAGCAAAACTAATAATAGCTTAAGGATCCATTGATTAAGTTTAGTTTATTTTTTGGCCATATTTAGGACATTTCCAAATTAGTTTGTCATACTTTTGTTGGACAATCAAATGATAAATTAAGTGTTATTGCATATATCAATTGGAAATTAGCTTTGATTAACTCGTTAGCCGCCAAAGCGACACTAGTTATGAAAAGTGTATGATTTCTTGAATTGATTTTAATTAATCACCTCTCACTTGGGTGATTGTGATATCACTTAAGATTGCGGTTTCATTAATGGAGGTTCACCCAAAGGTGAGATCTTCCGAACGGTTAGAAATCGGAATTTGACGTGTTTATGAATCTGATATAAATTTTTGAATGATTTATACCCAAAGGTATGATCTTCTTAATTTACATCACATTTATTAGCATGGACAGATTAATTATGGAAAACAATATTTCACGTTTCGTTTATCCACCCAAAGGTGGATTTACTTTAATGTACCCATTGCTTTGTTCTAGCTACTAAATCTTAACATATAGCTATTTATTGTTTCTTACAGTAACCGCTGCACTTTCCACCTTAGGGACCATACCCACTTTGGATGGGTCCAATTTCGTTGAATGGTTGGATGCTTTAATTATTGCCATAACGTTCTTGGACTTAGAAATTGCCTTCGACGAACCCATGCCTGAAAAACCCACTGAAAACTCTACTGCTGAAGAAAAGACAATTTATGAAAAATGGATAAAAGCAAACAAAGTGAGAGTAAAGATCATTTTAAATTCTATTTCATGTACTATCCGAGGGTCCATAGGAATAAAAGATAAGGCTAAGGACTTCTTAGATACTGTAAAAAAGCAATTTACAATAACTGATAAGGCAGTAGGTGCTTCGTTAATAAGCCGCCTTTCAAGTATGAAATATGATGGAACTATGGGAGTAAGAGAACACATCCTTGCAATGGTGCACATAGCGTCGAAATTGAAAGAGGTGGACATGAGCGTGTCTGATCAATACATAGTCCAATTCATTTTCAATTCTCTTCCTCTCGCTTTTGGAGGTTTTAAGGTAGCTTATAACCAAAGCCTAACGACATGGGACATAAATGAATTGATTGTTAGAGTCGATCAAGAAGAAAGAAAGTTGAAGGCAGAAGGACAAATGATGGTTAGCTTTGTCTCTCGATCTAAATCCAAGAGCAAGGGTAAAGGCAAGAAAGGTGCAAATGCTCAAGCCACAAAACCAGAAAAGAAAGACAAAGGGATAATGAAGAAATGTTTTTTTTGTGGAAAGAAAGGTCATTTAAAAAAGGATTGCCTGAAACGAAAGAATTGGTTTGAAAGTAAAGGTAATAATCAAACTCTTATTTGTTTCGAAACCAATTTAGCAGATGTTCCATCTAATACTTGGTGGATTGGCTCTGGTGCAACCATTCATGTTTCTGGTTGTATGCAGGGATTCCTTTCAAGCCGGAGTCCAAATGATCGGTGTTGTCACCAAAAAAGTCACTTTGCCTCTTCAACATCAAGAAGCAGCACGAAGCCGCATCCTACTACAAACGGGCAATGCTACTTCAAGCATCAGATCTTGTCAGAATCACTTGAAAACTGATAGATCCTTCAAGACAGCCAAAAGAGAAGTTCACATGAAGTTTCGGGCCATTCCGACATTATTTGGCCTAACTTCACTCCTCCGGCAGCCAAACAGGCGCTACTGGTGATGACAGGGTCAAAGACATCAAAACTTCGATAAGAGCCTACGGATGATCTCAAAATACCTCCAAAAGGCTCCACGTCAAATTTCAGGTCATTCCGACAATGTTTGACCCTACTTTGACGCTCCGAAAGAAAATCAAGACTCTCGGCGGCGAGAACCACCGGGACCATTCCTTATCAAACGGAGCACATGGGCAGCTTCAACATGCTTCAAAATGGCTGCACGTCAAGTTTCAGGTCATTCTGACAATGTTTGACCCGACTTTGATGCTCTGAAAAAAAATCAAGGCTACCGGCGGCGGGGGACCGCGGGACCATGACATCCAAATTGGAGCTAATGGATCATCTCAAAATGACTCCAATAGGCTCCATGTCAAATTTCAGGTCAATCGGACACTAGTTGACCGCACATCAAAGCGCGACATCTTCCTCGCGGTGAAATCAAGCCTAGCAGCGACGGGACCCCAAACGGCTTCAAAACTCAAACAAAGGCCCATGGCTGGTCCTATCTACTGCTCGAGAGGCTCCAAGTCAAATTTCAGGTCATTCCGACATCGTTTGATCTAGTTTCAACTCTTGACAAAAATCGGCAACTCTGCGCGGCAAAGTCTTCGGCTTTTCCAAAAAATAGGAAACTTTGTTCTATGATTTGCACGGTTTCTTGTCGATTTTTCTTCAGGAGAATCGAGCTAGTAAATGAGGAGAAATGTCAAGAAAAATCCCGGAGAAAACAACGGCGAAAAAGACCAAAGAACGACCGAGAAACGGCGACCGAAAGGGGACCAATCCCCAAGGTCGCCGTCAGCCCATGGTCGCCGGCGACCGTGGGTGCATGGTCGCCCGACGACCATGGAAATTCGGGTCACCGGATTTGTCGCCGGGTGACTCGTTTTCCATCCTTTTTCGCGTTTCGGAAGTTCCAGCCCCTGTAATTTCCTGAAAATCTGATTTGTTATGCTCAGAAACGACTGATCTTCGTCTACATCTCGGATCCGCCATCAAGAACATGAAATCGTCATCGATCGTTCCAAGATCGCCAACTGGCTGACAAAAAAAGTGCACTTTCTATCTAATCGATCGAGAAATCGACAAGATAGATGTCACTGGCCCGCTGGTATCAACCAATGTCTGAAGTTGCATGATCATCCGACGTCAATCAACATGAAGATCCATCGTCGATCATCGCAAGAAGAATTCCAAAAGACGCGGCACGGCCCGCGACTCTTCAAATCCCCGGCGACCACTTAATGCTGTTAATTGACCTAACTAAATGCGGTCATTAACTCATTATTTTGGACGGCCCAATCAGATTCAAGGAAATGGGAGTTACAAGTCAAAGTCATCATGGCATTAAAGCCATGAAACTCCTCTCATCATGGAGATTGAAGGCGATTAAATGCCCATTATCTTCACCGGCCATTCAGAAGCCAAGAAAAAGGAGTTACAAAATAAAGGAATTAAAACTTGTAACTCCTCCCATTATGTGATTTTAAATGCATTAAAGCCCATAAAGTCACCTAAAGACTACCAAATGCATATAAAAGGAGGTGATTCCAAGAAAAAGACACACACAGAAGGCCAGAACCCCGGAATCTTGAACTCAAGATTCAGAAATCCATCCAGAAGCTCTGCTACTCTGAAGAAACTCTGCTGCAACAAACACCAAAAAGGTGATTGAAGTCCCTTAGGGGGCAGCCCCCCAAGAAAAAGTCTTCTCTTCTCCTATTCAACATGGCCAAGACGTGGCTCTTCAGCCCGTCTCTTCGTTTCTTTTATTGGGTAAAGGACCTTCCCTTGGTCCTTATCCTCTAAAAAAATCGAAGTCCAAGGCAAGCCAAAGATTCAAAGCATCAAGCGTTCTCATCTGAAGGAAGATGGCGAAATCTATACATGACTTGCGACCGTCGATCTGAACTGGTTCCCGCAATCTCCTAAGAAGTTAGATTCCCTTTCTTACTTTTCTGTTGTACTTTATATTTTCTTTAAGAGAAAAAAAAATCACAATTCTTGTCTTTCTTCATTGATGAGATTTGTAAATCGCCTTTCACGGCAAACAAAATCGCCTCTCACGGCATTCACAAAAAATTGTCTCTTTTTTTAAATATGTGTGCAATGGAAAGTTAGAAAAAAGGTTGATTTGCTTTCTACTTGCAAAGGTGGATCTCCGGATCACCACTTCTAAATTCCAAGTTGAATAGAAAATCTGGCATGCCCGTACAAATATAGATGCCCTTTTTTCTCCCCCTTTCCTCCCTCCATTTCGGATCCTCTCGGTGACCCCGGGGACGGTTGGGAGAGGAGAGGAGAGAAAAAATCGGCTCCATCAAGCTGGCATACCCGGTGGGACCAGTTCATCTGAGAACGCGATGCTTGAATTCTTAGGCTTCCTTCTAGTTGGTGGCCTATGTTGGATCTTGCTTAAAAAAAAAAATGAGATGGGATTTTTGGAAAATTTCTACCTTTGAGCTTATTTCCATTCTTTCTCATTTCAACAAAATTTTCTCAAATAAAAAAAAAAGAAATCTGATTTTTCTTTCTTGGATTCAATTTTGAGAAACTTTGATCATCTCCTCTTTGAACTGGATAGCTCATAGAAATGTTCGCAGCTATTGTTCTTATCGGGGAATGGGCCATCTTTTTTCTTTGATGAGTCCAATAAGGATTTAAAAAAAAAACCCCTTCAAAAAGAATTTTTTTCTTTTGGAATCAAATTTGAGAAAGTTTGGTCCATTCCTTTTCGAATTTAGTGCTCGCAAAAATGTTTGAGCCCTTATTCGGATTGGAACACCGATCGTTCTCTTTGATGAATCTGCCAATTTTTTTTTAAAACCCACTAAGGTTGCACCAATTGCGTTTTTTGACCAAAGTGGATCTAAGAAAAGCCTTGTCCAGAGTGTGGAGACAGCTAGACTGTTCGAGGCAAGGGTCCTCCAAATGGGTTCATTAAGTAATCCTACCCTTACCTGGGGGCTGATCTATCTACTAAGGTTTCATAAGGCTGAATTGAAAACCTTTGTGTTCCTTTAAAAAAAAAAAACAAAAATTTTAAAAAAAAAAACTTCAAAAAAATCGTCATTTTTGGGTTTACATCTGAGAAATTTTGGTTCTCTCCTTTTCGGATTTAGCGCTCGCAGAAATGTTTGAGCCCTTATTTGGATTGGAACGCCATTTGCTCTCTTTTATGAACCCGATTTTGGCCTTTCAAAAATCCCATCTCGTGTGCAACCCGAGGATGCGATTTGCAACATTTGTGCTTAGCGGTGCTAGTACGCCCTTCCGAGTCTACTGTATTCGCGACCGACACATCTGTATCTCTAACCTTATATCATCTTACCTCGGGTGAGCCTCGCTTCTCGGTAACTTGAATTAGGGTTTATAATTACTTCTAGCAGTCACTGGAATGCTCGTTCTGAGCCTCCCGTACTTGCATTCAGAACAATTGTATCCTCTATGGCTTTTTGCCTTCTTTCGTCTCGCTTGGACTGGACCATGTTCCCTTGAGCGATTTGAAACGACAAAACCATAGTTCTTTCCCATTTATGATCACTATATTCTTGTGATTACTAATGGACGTGGTCTTGTTTCAGAAGTTTTCCAAAAACTAACAATGACAGCTTCATTAACCATCACTTTTGATGAGAACAAGTACCAGCTCATGCTCCAGGAGAAGCAGAACAAACGCATCCATAAGTGCCCTGCCAGCTGCTGAAGCGTCACCTCCCTCAGCAAATCTCAGAACATCGGGTCGACCTCTACTCCCCGGACTATCATCTTCGAGTCGCTGGGACCGTTCCCACTTCCCGTATAGGAAACCGCACTTGCTAAGAAGTAGAAGATCGCCCCGCAACGTGTCACTGCCATGACACCAAGGGCGAACGCGAAGAAGCCTGAAGCCTGTGGCAACCCCACAAAGCCTCAACCTGCAAAGAACCAGGTCTACCCTAAGACTTGGTCCCCAAGACCTTCACCAAAACAAAGGAGGTCCCGAATATCTGCAAGGTCAGCATACCTGGCCCCTTTTAAAGAAAACCGGTTCTATCCTCTTGCATACATGAAGGAGGAGAAACCAGCCTCTTGCCTGATAAAAAAGGCAGCCCATCATGAGCCAGCTTGCTCTTACAAGACAAAAATCAAATCATACATCACCAGGCCTCTGCAAGAACCTGCTAAGGCCTGCACTCCTGCAGTTCAACCCTTTATCTCAACGGGGGCTGAACTCGCAAAATTCAAAGCTTCGCTACGACAGTCGAAGGACCGAGTCCAAATCCTGTCTATGCCCAGCTTAAAAAGACAGGCTTAGCTGCTGCGCTTGAGGGAGTACATCCTTCATTGCTAAAGCCCAACCAGAGCTGATAGAAGCTCAAATTGCCCGTTGCATACGTCGCCGCATGTCGTATCGACAAAAGAGACTAGAAAGGCAAAGGACCCAGCATCCTACCCTCCAAGTCTCCCAAAAATGGGACGAAAAAGAAAGACCCGATCAAGTTGCTGCTGTCCATATGGTTGGCAAAACTAGAAGACATAAGAAGTCAGCAACCAAAATTCATGTCCTACGACCGGTGACTCGCAACGTCTCCCGGACACGAAGACGCCCGGAAGAATCTTCTACTCCTTTAAGCCAAGGACAAAGGAGTAATCCTTCCTCAAGATCTTTAAGAATGAGCCCCAGCTCAGTTACCAGAACGATCTCCTCGTTCGAATCACGGGGGATGAACGTCTTGGCTACAAACTCTGAGCAACCTCGCAATCCACCTCCTGGTGAAACGACCGCACGCATCCAGCAATTGGAGCAAGGTCAGCAGAGGATTGAGGCTCTGATGGAAAATCTTCTTCTCGCGTTCAGCGTCAAGAAAACAACCAACCTCCTCTAGATAATGAGGAAAATGCAAAAAACAGTGAGTCACGCGCCCTTACAAAAAAGGACGTTGACGATGTCCTCGCCAAAGCAAGAGAAGAGGATACACTGAAGGAGCATGGGATCAAGCCACCATATCCCTTATGGATGGACTCGGTTCCGTTCCCTACAAAATTCAAGCAACATACTCTCCAAACATATACAGGGAAAGGTTCAGCTAGACAACACGTCATCCACTTCAAGATGCTGACGGGAGCTATCGCAGATCAAGACACCCTCAAGATCCGTCTCTTTGCAAGTACCCTAAAAGGTATGGCCTTCGATTGGTACTCCACTCTGCCGGAGGACTCCATCCAAAATTGGGTCATGCTAGAGACACGCTTCCTGATCCACTTCAAAGGTGAGGATCATCCTGTTACTATGACACAACTCTGCAGCCTAAAACAGGGAGACTAGTCAACTTACGACTTCATCACAAGTGGAAGGCAATGGCATACAAATGTTCAGATGTACTGTCACAAGCGCCGCTCGTCGACATCTGTCGTAACAATACGAGAGCAAGGATCCGCTCCATGATTATCGGTAATAAATCAAAGAACCTGGGAGAACTCCTAGAAGCTTCCATGGAGGTTGAAACAGTGATTAAAGACCTCAACAGTCAGCAGTCATCGAAGAAAGAGCCGGCTACCATTACGACCTCAAGGCCAAAGAAAAAGAAGGTTCTTAATGTGCAAACCAAGTCAGCTCCCCAGCAGCCAAAGAAAGCTGAAAATAAAGCTGCAGGTAAGAAACTTGAACTCTCTGATGCCTTCAGAGAACGAGTAGAGAAAAAATACCCGTTCGATGAAGATGTTGAAGAAATCTTCGAGGCTCTCGTAGCAAATGGTAAACTCACCTTACCTGAGCCCAAAAGATCGAGGGATGTTGGCAAAACCAACGATCCTCGGTATTGTCCCTACCACCAGATGATCTCGCATCCTCTCAATCAATGCTTCGTTGTGAGAGAGAAGATCAACGAGATGTGGAAAAACGGAGTCATCACCTTTGACAAAAACTATGGGTCTGCTTCCGTCAATATAGTGTCATATGGACAAACTTCAAAAATTACCAAAGGAGAAGACCACCACTTCCTTCAAGGTGATAAAAATGACCCAAACGTCCCAAGAGTTGGTCCTTTATCCAACACCTGACGGACAACCTATATGGGTACATCCCGATTTCCTAGAAGATGAAAATTGAGAGATCGTCAAAACAAAGCCTACCGCTCGATAGCGAAGGCAAGCCAAGAGACAACTCCGCAAGTTCAAACAGCAGGAGAAAGCTCAACCAAAACAAGAAATCCTGGAAAAGGCAGAGATCTCTTCCACCGCTTCGCTGGGGGCAACAGAAGAATCTAAGGCTTCAAAGGTGGAAAGAAAATTCACCCTTGGTGATTTCATGCCACCTCAATTCAGAAATGAAACTGCGCAGGGGGCATCATACTCTTGCAATTCGGTAATTGGATTCTCCATTGATGGATACGAGTCTAGTGACACCGCCAGTGACACTGACGAGTGGGAAGAATCCCTTGAAACAGGAGAATACCTCTCCGGTGAAGAATGGGTTCCCGAATCTCATCTTATGCCGGTAATCTGGTATAACCCATATTAGCAACAAGGATCTTGGTCCGATGATGAAGGAGACCAATAGCCTGTTCAAAAAATTGTTGTTGACTCAGCACCCTTCAACGTTCCAGTGGAACCTGGTCGTGTTGAACCACAAGGGGCAGACGAAGAAGAAGATTTGGCTACCATACCTGATCCTGAAGAGTATGCGAGGATCTTACAACACCTTGCCTTAGAACAAGAGCAAGATCTTTGCGATCAAAATCTGGAACCGGAAATCCCTGAAAATCGACAGGTACCTCCTCCTTCAACTTTTGAAAATGGAGAAAACTGTTGGATAGATGATCCTCTCACATCCGATGATGAGTTCGACTCCCAACAATCCACTCTGGGGGAATCTCCTATTAGGGCAATTTGCCATGCGATAGCTCAGGATGATAGTGCCTCTGAAGCATCATCTACCAAAGACACGTACTCTCCGGCTACACCTGATGGTATATCTTCCGGAGCTACATCTTCTCGGGTGACTTCCACTGAGATAATATCTTCTCAGCCTTCGTCCCCTGAAATCGTGACGTCGCAACTCACAGCTCTTCCGACTGATCATCCTGAAGAGACTTCAGCCGATGGAGACCTGGTCAGTTGGTCCCGGATACCCGACCTCATAGGAGATGTCTGGATCGACAAATTACTTAATAAAGAAGAAAAGTTGCTGGATGTTGTTTAGGACTTGTTCCCGGAAAATGCTCCATATAACGCAATCACTGAGGATGGTGACTCTGCTGCAGACACATCTTCAGCAAATGAGAAGGATCAGCCCTTGGATCTCAAGGACGATCTTCCAAATGAAGAACCTTCTCAAGAAGCTCTTGAAGTTGGTAGAGGTACCCGTTCTGGCCGGGATTACCACAAAAATTACAACCAATCTTCTTTTTCTTCTTCTTATGTAAATCCTTTGGGAACACAAAATGTAAACGCCCCAAGTGGCAAAAATAATGAACACGCATGCCTGAATGAGGCTTTCAAGTATGACTTGATTGAGCACTTCAATCACATACCTGCACGACTACGCATCCTTGATCTATTACGAATGTCTCCACAAAATCGTGATAGTCTCATTTCAGAACTACAAAGGCTAAATGCGGATGTCGACAAACATGCCCCGCAAGTCCTACAAATTGAAATGGACTATAGGGTAAAAAAATCAAATACTTCCTCAAAAGGAGAAAATAAGAAAACTGAGGGATCAGGAATTGAATGCCTCTTGGAACAGAAACCAGCAAGTGCAACCATCGCCTTCGGTAAGGAAGACCTCCTGCTAGGCGAGACAAAGAACAACCGACCCATGTACTTCACAAGGTACATCAAAGAAATGATGATACACAGAGTCCGGATCGACCCAGGGTCTGCACTCAACCTCATCTCTACTTCAGCGCTTGAAGATTTGGGCATCCCACCTTGCAAGCTGAGTCACACGTCTGTATCCATCTTTGGGTACGATGGGAGCGCTCAAAGGCCTATCGGCAAAATCAGGTTCAAGTTGCAAATCGGTGATCTTATTTTTGAAGTCACTGTGTACGCAATAAGAACCCCTTCATGCTACAACATCCTTCTCGGACGCCCCTGGATACACGATGATGGCGTCGTTCCTTCAACCCTACATCAATGCATCAAGTTCGTCGGCAACGACGGCTCGATACATCGAGTGTTTGCAGACAAAAAGCCCTTCAAAGGCAAGGAAGTCCATTTTGCAGATGCTCAGATGTACAAAGATGAAAAAGAATAAGAGGAAGAAATAACACCCCTTGCTGAAAATCTTGAGAAAGATAAAGGCAAGGCTCCTCAGCGATCATCGGAAAAAAACAAACCTTCCAACAAATCTGAAGAGAGGGATCCATCTCCCTTCGTTGTCTCCCTCAAACCTTCAAAGCCTTTGGTTATAACAACCAAAGCAAAGAAGACAAAGCAAAAGTCTGGGGGCAAGTTTGTTGTCTCTTTCGTGTCAATTATGCAAGACACGGATTCAGAGTTAGAGCCAGAAGATGACACACCGTCAAGCCAAGCTGACACTCAACAAGTTCAGCCTGCTCTACCTCCAATAGAGACACCTGCTGACATAGAGGATCCTATGCCTGCTTCCTTTGTTGTTCCGGCAACCTCAGCAGAAGAGAAGTCAATCTTCTTCCACAGGTCAAAAGTTTATTCATCAAATTCCATGCTTGAACCTTTTCAAAATGAAGGTATGCCTCAACTATTTCTATATAGTCCTATGGCACAAGCTATTATGAAGAAAATGGGTTACGACACTCAAAACCCAGTCGGTCTGGGGCAAGGTCGCGGTATTCTCACACCATTGGAGCCCGCATTGACCAAAAGTCAACTAGAAGATTGGAGACTCTACGGTCATGTAGAAAGATCTTCACATGGGTTGGGGTATGATCCCGACGCTCCCATGAGACAGTTGACACAAATGCTGAGGAGTCGATTTGCCGACCAAGCCTCAACATCTCATGTCCTTGAAGACATCGATCTCCCTGGATATCTCTTTGAAGAATCACCCGTCAAGAATCTAGGAAGCTCTACCAATTGGTACGATTTCTCTGATCATGAAGAGGAATTATCCAGTGATACAAACATGTGGCGTTCTGACCCAGAAAAGCCATCATCTCCAAAAGGAGTGCCCTACTTCGACCCAATTTCAACAGGCGGTTGGGACCATCTCATAGCAAGCCTTGAGAAGATCACCAATCCTGAAGGTTTGGTCTAAAACAAAGCCTTGGTCTGAAACAAAGAATGTTGGAATAAGGGAGTGTGGTCCACTTTGACCACATGGGCCCACTTCTTTCTAGAACATCCAATAAAGGATATTTTCCCATGGTCAAAGGATTTAAAAACTTGCCTTAGTAAGTTGCTCAATTAGGGAGACATGATTGGAGAGATTTTTGATTACTTACCTTGATGGGAGGATCCTCTCTCTATGAAAGGATCTCTTGGGATACTTCCTTGCCTACGGTGAATTTTCTTGGCTTCCATCAATTTACTAGAAAGAAAAGAAAAGGGTTCAAGGAAGTTGTAAATCCCTCCTCTGTTTAGCCCCAGCCATGGAATCAGGTATGATCTTAATTACATTAAGTGTTATTTGTTTGTATCTAATGACATTTTGGCATCATAGAAATTCTAACAATCTTCACGCTACATGTCGAGATTCAAAAAGTTGTGGATGGAGAATTCCAATGAAAAAAGTTGTTCGAAGTAGGTGGGCCTTATGGATAAGTGTTCAAAACTTTTGACACACTTGATGCAGGGATCAAGTATCCATAAGGCCATAAATCCAATTTAGGATCCAAAACCTCTTTCTCATTAATCAAGATCAGAAGATACACTATCTAAAAGATAGAAAATAGCAGTAACAAGCCACCACAAAAATCTACAGAAGAGATGATGTAGATCTAACCTTGGGAGCCCGGTTGTACTCTAATGGAGAAGTTGATCACTTGGCTTGTTGAGGAACTCTTTCACAATAATAAAAAGGATCTCCAATACCTCGTAGTCTTCCACGCTATGACCCTCTATCAGATTTCTTCTCAAAGAGAATAGTGGAATCTCCAAAAAAAGAAAACCCTAGAATCTCAAGAAGGGAACCATATGAGAAAAGAGGAAGAGGGGCTTGGGTGTGTGCAAGTGGTGTTGGATGTCCAGCCCCCTCCTCTCCTTATATAGCATGTAAGCACCTCCTTTTTTAATATAATTACAAGTCTCACTTCGATTATAAGTATGTCTCTTTCTCCTCCTTCCTCTAAGTGTTCCAACAGGATTAAAAATAATATTTTTTTAGGGTCAGCGCTGGCTCAAACTGGGATATCCGGACCCATAGTTAATTGCAAATAACTCCACTAAATAAATGCAATGGAACTCCAGTCTTAGGAATATATTATAAGAAGACCCTAATCTTCCCTATTACTATAAGTAGGCCCCTCCATCAATTATATCCATGGATCAATTGGATTAAACCTATCCAACAAAGTTCGATCCATATCTTATTATCCTTGCGACCCAATTAATTACAGTAATCATTAATACCATCCAATTAACTCTTAATTGAGATGAGTGCGTACTTACCAATGATAAATCCATTAATTGGCACAATGAGATATATCTATTAGAGTATAGATTCCATTTTGACAATTATATGTTCCCAAAGTCTTATTATCATGTACCCAAGACACCGAGGTGTTGACTTACAATTGGCCTCACTCATTGGTGACTCAAAGTAAATGTATAATAGAAACTTGAGTCCATTAATCTCTTAAGATTAAGAGCTTATTGCTAGGGAATTATGAGAGCCGTCCTTAAATCAAAGACATATTTTCATAAGATGCATCTCATGGTCCTTTAGTACATATAATGTACTGGCTTGATGATTCTGAGTCTGACACTCTGATGATTAAGATGAATCATCATAGTCTCATAGTGATCATAATCCTGCAACCTTATTAGATGAGATACTCAATCTCAACATTGGTTGTGAATCAATTTAAGTATAGGATTTGTGATATATGTCTCTTGTATGTGGATCTTGTCGACATAGATTACATTTAATATACTTGTGGGCTCCAGTTCATCTCATGAACCATCATGTCATATCGTATTGGTTATGTGCAAACAAGGAATAAAATACCATTCATCTCATGAAATTAAAACTATTCATCACATGAATGAAAATATGATTATATTAATTAAGAATAAATCAATTTATTTACATCATCCACTGGATTGAGACTATTAAACTAACAAAAGTCTCATATTTTCATTTGCTTTCTCTAGTTTTTTTTTTCCATTCTCTACGAACTCCATGTTGATGTTTTTTCCATTGGCATCGAGCGACTTCCTCCCACAACTGCCACAAAATTGCCTACAAAGAAGTTATTTAAATCCATAAAAATCCTATTTTGGTTATCTATGATGTTATTTTCTTTGATTTTCTTCTTATCTTTTTTCACCTTTTTATCTCCTTCCATGCTCTCTTAACAATTTTTGTTACTAGTTTGCTAATAGATAGTGCATATGGAGACAGTGTGATGAGAAAGAAAACACAACTTGCGACTTGAGAGATCTATCTTCAAGTTAGTAAGATCGCTATCGTCAGTGTTTTTCTTATTTCTATGAGATGAAAGTTGGGTAATGGAATTTGTAAGTGCCTAAATAATACGGACTTGGTTAGATGAATAATAAGCTCTGATGTTGCTTGTAAAACTTTTTTGGGAAATATTAACCGCTTGGGACCTGAAAGGGAAGGAGGAAGAGAAAGGTCAGAGGCTTGGGCTGCTGTCAGCCGGAGGCACTCCGATGCCTAAGTTAGTGCAGTCACTAGACAAAGGATGGGTGAGTAAGAGAAGAGAGAGTGCAGAGTAAGGATGTATATCATAGTATCTTTTGTGGATTTACCTCATGCATATATATAGAGAAAGGTTTCTCCCATGGAGGTACGTAGAGGCACTGTCCCGTTGCCCTATGCCATGCTTCCTTAATGGCGGTAGATGGAGGCACTGTCCCATCGGATCATGCGCCGAATCCTCGTATTAATGTGGACGTGATCGCCTGATAAGGCTAGCCCCTTATCATAGTCCGGCGCCCATCTCGTCTGTCAGTACGTTCTGCAGCGTAGCCGTAGCGTTATAGGGTACAATTATGACCTTGTACTCATCCTTGTTGGCAGTGCCGAACTGAGGGTGATGCTGAGATGGATACATTCTAGCACTGTTACCAAGATGCTTGTTGTCGAGACCGAGATGAGGCCAGTTGGTACCTTTACCGAAGCTAGCTTAAGCTGGATGCCAGCTGGCACTGTCGTTGAGCTGAGTATATCTGGTACTCCTGCCGAGCTTGGATACCGAAACCGAGATAAGCTAAGTCGGACTGTTACTGAGATTAGCGTAATCTTGTTCTTAGGAGAAGGCCCCCCACGCAATTGTCCCCTAGCCTTTGACCTCATAGAGCTATCTAACTCTTTGAGGTCAGGAGCTAAGTGATATGACTGAAGAGTCCTGGGGATTTAATTCGCATCCCATCTTGATGTCGGTTCCTCTGCTCAAGATAGTCGATAGCACGCTGCCGTCGCTTCGTCTGCCCGATGTAATTAATAGGGTGTTTGAATCATTGTAGGAGATGAATTAGCGGCACCACGTGTCGCCATCTGGTTGGCTGCCCAATTAATTTGAAGTGACGCAGACAGTTTCCGAGGCTACGCTTAGCACGCGCGTTTTTCGAAATTCGAAAATGCGCTATATCTCCTATATATAGGGATGCCCCCTTTTTCTTCTTTCACTTTTGCCTTGCATTCGTTCAGAAGAATTTTCTGAAGGGAGAGCTTTTTGCAGTTCGCTTTTTCTAACTAGAGTCCGGCGTCGTTAGGATCTCTCCTCGCCGTTTGTAAGTCTTCGTCTGCTCCTTCTTACTTATGTTCTGAGGTCCCTTTAGGCTTTGCGTATTCTTTACCCTATCTAGGGTTTCTGGTGCCTTCTCGATTCTCTGCCCCCTTTCTCCCAGTCTTCTTATATTTAGATATGAGGATCTATAGGAATTGGTTAGATACTCCGGCGGTTGTAGTGGAGTTTAGGGCAAAGTACAAGATTATAGACAACGTAAGGATTAGGCTAGACAACCCAGAGGACCCCTTTGATGGCCATATGCCATTTTCGTTGGTGTTGATAATCGGAGGGGGGTTCAGGTTTCCTGTACACCCCCTCTTTAGGATCTACTTGAGCAAGTGGTGTCTCTGCCCTTGCCAATTGAAGCCAAACAGCTTCAAGATTATCATGGGTGTAGCCAAGCTGAATAAGATTTTGGGTATCGGTCTCGGTGTCCATGACATCGAAGACTCCTATGACATATGTAAGTCCGGGGGGGACATACATATTATCTCTGGGTTAAGGCAAGAAAAGTGCCTTTTGTCTCGGACTTGGAGGATTTAAATAAATATGCAGGAGATGATCGGTTGTTCGTCTCGGGCAACTGGGAACGAGGCAAGGCCGGAATCGATTTTGAGAGGGCGTATAAGATCCCTTGTCGTCTCGGGGCTCCTCCAAGTAAATACCGAACTCTTGAGCTTTTTATACTGCTTTTTCCTGCTTTTGCTGACCTGACGCTCTGTTTTCCTATATAGGCGTTAGCGAAAGGCGACAAGAAGCGAAGCGAGTGGCGTGGAAGAAGAATAACACCTGGTTTGACGCCGTTGCTCGGGTACGAACCAAGTTACCACTCTTTTATTAAGAGGAGAAAGGGCGACCCATCGGGGAGTTCGGAACCAGTACTGGCCTTGACCCGTGCTGATCGCCAAGAGACGTCGGGTGCCAAAGCCTCGGTCCCGCACTCCAATTCGGGGGAAGTTGAACTTGAGCGAGTTATCGAATCATACGCCTCCCCGAGCTCAGAAGAGAGAACAGGGGACATGGCACCGAGACGTCCTCTGGTGGTAAAAAATCTGAGTTCTCTCGTCTTAGGTGGCCGGACTGCTTCAGCCGAATCGGGCCCATCACCAAGGTTGTTGATAATCCTGTCCCGACCTCGGAAGTCCAGTAGGAGGAGCAGGGTCAACGGGAAGACGAAGAGACCCGACCGAAAAAAGGGCTAGGGTCGAGAGCCCGTCTGGAGAAATTCTCGGCAACACCTCGACACCTCAACTCCCCGAGCCGGCAGCATGGAGACCGAGCTTTATGGTCGAGCCCGGGAGGACGATGATGGTGGAGGACTGGGTGTGGAGGAATCCCAACATGATTGCGGCTTTGGCCCACGCCTGCTCTTTGCCAAAGGATATGGCGAGGCACAGGGAGGCCGAAGATGTTCAGCTGGCGGTGTGGAATATGCAGTCAGCCCTATCGGTACGACTCAGTTTTTCATGAGTTTTTTCTGCTTCATCTTGGTCGTCGTGCATTGACAATTTGTTTCCTTTTTAGGTGCTGCAAAGAACCCAAGTCTAGCTGGAAAGGTCTCGGTAGGCCGGAGTTCGGATTGCAAGGTTGGGGAGGAGAAACGGGCCCTCCAAGTAACTTTGGAGGAAAATAAAAAGAGGGAGAAGGAGCAGGAGGCGATGGTCCGGATTATCATAACTGAGCTGGAAATGGCAAAGGTTGAGGCCGAGGAGCAGAAACAGCTTGCCACCGAGCTTAAGAAGCAGAAGGAGGATGTTGAGGCCAAACTGAAGATCGAGGTTGACTCTGCTTATGAAGAGGGGGTGAATGCAGCTTCGCAATTATATGAGGCTCAAGTTCTGGACTTGAGCCAGAAGATTTGGGAGCTAGGGTGGAGAGGTGCTTTGAAAAAGATTGGAGTCTCTGAAGATCATCCATTATTTAAGAATCCACCCAAGTTCCAACCCCCAGAGCCGGAGCTTGAAGTACCTCCCGTGTTGACCGAAATTCCTCCTGAGTCGACTGCGTCCGAAGCTGAGAAAGGGAACGCCGAGGCCGAAACTGAGACCGGGGATGTCGAGGCTGTCCCTTGAACTTTTTGATGTATTTCTTTTTGCACTTTTTGTAATGAAAATTGTAACTTCTGTAATGAATACATTCTTTTACTTTTTTTTTATCTCGTCTCCAATCTTTTCTTTTGACAATTTCTTTGGATGATTCTAGTACATGAGTTCGGTACGAGAATATAACAACTGAGCTCGGTTCAATAACCGAAACTGTCAAGTAATTACTAGGCGTACAACCTCAGTTCAATAACCGAAAGCAAGTTAACTTTAATCGAACTCGGTTTAAAAATTGGAATTCTAGTATAGTTGGTTCCATAACCGAACTAGGATAGTTGCTGAGTTTCGTGACAGCAATTTTCATGGCTGGTTCCATAACCGAACTGAAGCCACCGAGTTCTATAACAAGGTGTTTTGAATAGCTGGTTCCGTAGCTGAGCTGGGATTGGTGCCTAGTTCCATTACTTGGCGTTTGGTATGGCTGGTTCCATAATCGAGCCGAAGCCACCGAGTTCTATAATAAGGTGTTTAATATAGCTGGTTCCATAACCGAGCTGGAGTATATGCCAAGTTCCGTAACTTGGCATTTTGTAGAGTTGGTTCCATAACCGAGCTGAAGCCACCGAGTTCTATAACAAGGTGCTTAATATGAAAGTCCGGGGATCCGAACCCTAGAGGGGGGATGAATAGGGTGAGCTTCAATTATGACCAATTTTAATCAAATTTAACTTCTTTAAATTAAACTAGTCACAAGTGATGATTATCAAACGAAATGCGGAAGCTTAATAAAAACAATCACCACAAAGCAAGCACCATCACACAAGGATTTATAGTGGTTCGGCCTCAATGCCTACATCCACTACCGGCTTGTGATTCAACACCCCACCGGATTTCCACTATTTATGCTTTTCAATAGGCTAAGCAATAACCTTTACAATATGCTTTTCAAGGCTAAGCAATAACCTCTACATTATGCTTTTCTTAGGCTAAGCAATAACCTCTTCAACCACAAGGTTGGTTATCTCTCAAATTAGTGTCTATAATACACTTGATGGAGATTCAATTAAGCTCATTACATTTGCCTCTAAAATAGGCGGATATGAAAATGAAAATCTAATACACACACACACACACTAAATGAATGCAAAGATGTATGCTCATGATGTGTGTGTGTGTGATGTCCTCAATCATTTTGAAAATGAAGGCTCATAAATGTATGCCTAAGGCTTTTGAAAGTTTTAGCTCATAAAAACATTTATGATTGAGGAAATGCTAATCACATGTTAAAAGTAACTTGTAAAAGATATTCAAAACAAGTTGTGAAAATCTAAGAACAAAACATGTGAAGCATAGGGATGTCAATCAAATCAACAATGTAGTTCAAAACATAAAAATAGATTTGATTGAAATTAGGGGACAAATCATATGTAATTATAAATACAACTTGAATATGATATACCAATCAATGCAAAGCAAGTTGTGAAACTTTAAAACAAAGTTACATATGATTTGTAAAGATGTTGAATCCAAAACATAAGTTATATTTGAAAGAGATTTTCTTATGATGAAAAACAACAACCAAAGATTCAACCAAGTATAGGAATCATGTTACATATAATTTCAAAGATTCTTTCATTAACATGATCTACTTAGATTTACCAAATAAAGTACTACTTAGATTGAATCAAATGGTGATGCATCCAAAACAATAGATCAATTCAAAACATAAATATGTTAAGGACACAACAAATCATAGTTTAACATGCTACTAAAGATTTACCAAAGATAAAACAAAACATGAAAACATATGATTTGTAAAGATGTTGAATCCAAAACATAAGATAGTTTTGAAAGTGATTTTCTTATGTTGAAAAACAACAACCATAGATTCAACCAAGTATAGGAATCATGTTACATATAATTTCAAAGATTATTTCATTAACGTGATCTACTTAGATTTACCAAATAAAGTACTACTTGGTTTGAATCAATGGTGATGTATCCAAAACAATAAATCAATTTAAAACATAAAACATGTTAAGGACACAACACCTCATAGTTTATCATGCTACAAAAGAATTGCCAAAAATAAAACAAAGCATGAAAACATATGATTAAGGAAAGTAGAGCCTACTTGGTGATTTGACTTCATTAATCCAAGCTTTAGCTTTCCTAATGACCCCTTTCATCCCTTAGTTCATTTCCCTTTGATTGGCCTCAAAACCTCTCAAGGAAGGCTTAAAAATCCCCAACATTTTGCAAATGAATGAACTAGTATTTACAGCCAAAACAGCCCAACGGCTAGTCCCCCGGTCGACCTGGCTCTTCCCCGGTCGACCTGGCCTTCACAACGGTAAAAAAAGTGACCGTTTGAAAAATGGTCAACGGCAGTATACCCGGTCGACCTGGGCCTGGCTCGGTCGACCTGGTACACTGCGTTTCTGGCCTGGGACCAAAATTCCCTAAAATCCATTTTTCAAAGTATTTTTGGTTGGGAATTTTTTGGGCCATTAAATCAAGCTTAAAAACATGTTTTAAATCATTCTAAGGGTTTTAAAACATGAAACATAAAAAGCCAAAAAAGATTCGAAATTATAAAACCAATGGCTTGCTTGATTTTCTAAAACTCCTTTTTTAAAAAACAAATGCATCCAAGATTAAAAACAAAAACATGCATAAATCAATATTTCTTCAAGTCTAAAAACCAATGCATGTATAAAACAAGATTTCAAGATTTTCTAAATCAATGCATATGTGTGTAAAACAAATGATGCTAGAATGATAATGCATACATCAAATTGCAATCTACAAAATTCCTAACATAATATAGCTGGTTCCATAACCGAGCTGGAGTGTACGCCGAGTTCCCCAACTTGGCATTTTGTAGAGTTGGTTCCATAACTGAGCTTGAATATATGCCGAGTTCTGTAACTTGCCGTTTTGGATAGCTGGTTCCATAACCGAGCTGTGGCCATCGAGTTCCGCAACAAGGTGCTGATTGAAAGCAACGAAGTATATCCTTCCACAAGAACTCACTTTTATTGATTCCAGAAATTGAGTACAATTCAGAAATAGTATTTCTTAAGATGCGTGACATTCCATGGTCGTGGTAACTCTTTACCATCCATGCTTTCAAGGTTGTAAGCTGATTTCCCGGCTGCTGAGATCACTTTGAATGACCCATGCCAGTTCGGTGCCAGCTTTCCTTCATTGGGGTTTTTGTCTGCTGGAAGCGTCTTCTTTAAGACCAGTTCTCCAACTGAAAACTTCCTCTTTTTGACTCTTTGATTGTATCCTTTGGCTAACTGTTGCTGATAGGAAGCCAGGCGGACAGCTGCTGCATCCCTTCTTTCCTCAGCTAGGTCAAGTTCTCAGGTTAGATTTACTTCGTTCTGACCCTAGTCGAAAAGTTCCGACCTCAGGGTTGGAAGGCCGACCTCAAGGGGGATCACAACTTCCATACCATAGGTGAGGGAGAAGGGCGTGGCCGAAGTGGAACACCTTGGAGTAGTTCTGTACGCCCAAAGGACGTTGGGAAGTTCTTCCACCCATCTCCCCTTGGCCTGGTCAAGTCTCTTTTTGAGTCCATCGAGCACCACTTTGTTCGAGATCTCTGCTTGACCGTTGCTTTGTGGATAGGCAGGAGTCGAGTAGTACTTCCTGATGTCGAGCTCTTGACAGAAGTTCTTTAAGAAATTGGAGTCGAACTACGTTCCGTTGTCCGAGACTAGGGCACGCGGTACTCCAAATCTTGTGATAATATTCCTCCATACGAAGTTTCTTGTATTGTGCTCAGTGATGGAAGATAGTCCTTCTGCTTCTATCCATTTGGTGAAATAATCAGTAGCTACTATTAGCCACTTCTCATTCCTCGGAGCTCAGTGGAGTGGTCCGACGATGTCGAGGCCCCATTGAGCGAAGGGCCATGGACTGGAGAGTGGGCTCAGGTTTTGTGCTGGTTCGCACTTCCGGCCTTTTTCGCACTTCCTGGTAAAGAGCTGAGTGTCTTTTTGCATGTATGGCCACCAGTAACCTTGGCTGATAGCTCGGTAGGCTAATGACCGACCTCCAATGTGGCTTCTGCAGATTCCTTGATGGATTTTATAGAGGAAATCTTCGACTTTGTTTGGGTGAATGCACTGGAGGTAAGGTTCGGTGAAAGATTTTCTATAAAGTTTGTCATCTGGAGATAATCAAAACCGAGTTGTTTTCAGTTTGATCTTGTGAGCTTCATTTCTATCTTCAGGGAGTTGGTCATCTTTTAGGAATGCTATGATTGGGTCCATCCAGCTTGGGCCGAGGTCAGTGCACAAAACCTGCCGAGGTGGTTGGAGCTCTATACTTGGTTTTTCTAGTGTTTCCCCCTCAACGGTTCTTTTCTTCCCGGCCTCGACAGCAGAGGCTAGGTTGGCAAGAGCATCAGCATGGGAGTTAGATTCCCTACCGATTTGTTTGACTTCGGCTTTCTGGAATTGGGAGAGGAGCTGCTTCGCGTTTGCCAAGTAGGCTGTCATCCTTTCTTCTCAGGCGTGGTAGTCTCCGCTCAGTTGACTCGTCACCAGTTGAGAGTCGCTGAAGACCACCAGTTGCCTTGCCCCTCAGATTTTAGTGCTAATGAGTCCTGCGATCAATGCTTCGTACTCGGCTTCATTATTGGATGCTCTGAAGTCGAGTGTCAAGGCTTGCTCGATGACAAGGCCTTCTAGAGATTATAGCACAATGCCGGAGCCAGCCCTCCTGGAGGTTGAGGATCTGTCGACGAAGACTTTCCATGCTGAATCAAGGAACTGCTTTCAAGATCGATCTTGTTCTGTCTCGGTAACCTCATCATCCTTATTGCCCCCCAGTTTGGTATCGAGTTATGTTGGTGCCGAACTAGGAGATGTGAATTCTACAATGAAATTTGCCAAAATTTGGGCTTTGATCGCCGTTCTGGGTTGATATTGGATATCGTATTGGCTCAGTTCAACGGCCCATCTTGAAATCCTTCTAGAGAAGTCCGCGTTTCTGAAAAGGGACTTAAGCGGATGTTCTGTAACAACCACTATTGTGTATGTCTGGAAGTAATGAGAGAGTTTGCAAGAGGCACTGACGAGTGCCAATGCAAGTTTCTCAAGTGGAAGATACATGGTCTTGGCGTCAAGCAGGATCTTGCTCGTATAGTATATAAGATTCTAGTGCTTGCCTTCTTCTTTGACTAATACCGAGCTCACTGCATGGTCCGAGACGACTAGGTAGAGGAAAAGGACCTCGCGCACTCCGGAGTTCACTGGAAGACGGGTAGGCTTTGAGTTCCTGTAGAGCTCTGTCGCACTCCGGAGTTCACTGGAACTTTGAGATTTTCTTCAAAAGCTGGAAGAAGGGGCGACACTTGTCCGAAGCTTGGCTTATGAAGCGGTTTAGTGCAGCTGTCATTCCTGTGAGCCTTTGGACTTGTTTCGCCGAAGTCGGACTCTGGATTGCCAAGATCGCCGAGATCTGCTCTGGACTGGCTTTGATTCCTCTTCAGGTGACCAGGCTTTCCAGGAATTTTCCAGAGCCGACACCGAATGCATACCTGGAAGCGTTCAGCTTGAACTGGAACTCTTTGAGAATGGCGAATGTTTGACTCAGGTCCGCCAAGTGGTCCTGTGACTTTTAGACTTGACAACCATGTCGTTAATGTAGACCTCCATTGTTTTTCCGAACCGGGCCTGAAACAGCTTTGTTACCAACCTCTGGTAAGTTGCCCGGCATTTTTTAACTCAAAGGGCATCACTTTGTAATAGTAGATGCCTTTAGGTGTTATAAATGCGGTCTTCTCTTCGTCAGGCTCGTGCATCGGAATTTGATGGTAACCTCGGTAGGCATCGAGGAAACTCATCCTATCATGTCCAGCAGTGGCGTTGATCATCTGGTTGATCTTCGGGAGCGTGGAGTTGTCCTTAGGACAGGCTTTATTAAGGTCGGTGATGTCCACGCAGACCCTCCACTTTCCGTTCTTCTTCTCGACGACCACTGTGTTCGACTTCCTCAATCACTACCTCTGTTTGTGGGACCCTTGTTCTGCGAGCTTTTTGCACTACAGGTTTGTGCTTGGGGTCAACATTCAGCTTGTGGCACATGATCTCGGGGTCGATGCCTAGCATCTCGTATGGTGTCGAAGCGAAAACGTCCTTGTTCTGCAACAAGAAGTTGAGCAGTTCGGACCTTTCATCTTCAGGGAGCTGGCTCCCGAGCAGAAAATATCTCTTAGGATCGTCGGGATCGATTCTGACCTCGGTCAGATCTTTAACGCTCTTCTGTTCTGCTGATCGACCGACGTCCCTGAGTTCAGCTTCGAGTTCGGCCATATGTACCTACTGTGGTTCTGCCTCGCCAGGCACCACAGCCATCAGGCATTGTTTGGCCATCTGCTGATCTCTCCGTACTGTGATCACCTCAACTCGACCGCTCGAGTTCTCCAACGGAAAATTGAGTTTTGGTGATGGGTGGAGGGCACTGCTTCCATGTTGTGCAGCCAAGTCCGCCCCATGATTGCATTATATGGGGATGGAGCATCCACCACAAGGAAGTCGGCTGTCATGGAGGCGCCTCTGATTTGGACGTCTAGGGAGGCTTTCCCCTTAGGGTACATCGATTCGAGCTGAAGCCCACCAGGGGAGTGTGGGCTTCTTGTAAATCTTCCTCTTTTAAACCAAGCTTTTTGAAACAGTCAAAATAGAGGATCTCAGACGAGCTCCCAGGATCCACAAGAATTCGCTTTACCTTGAAGTTCTTCAACCTCAGGGTGAGGATTAGTGAGTCTTTGTGGGGAAGCTGGACTCCTTCAAGGTCTTCGTCTGAGAACCAGATCTTGGGTCTCTCCTTTCGAGCCTTCTTGTACGCAGGTTCCAGCTCGGCCGACATCACCTGTTTGCCGTATGAAGCCCTCCTGGCCTCGGCATGAGCTTGGTTACCCCCTCTAAGAGCGGGGGCTAGGTGAATGACGTTGATAATGCCCTCTGGCTCGCCACTATCTTGATCCTCATCAGGTGGGCGCTGATGAGCTCGGTTGACCCTTCCACCTTCCTTGATGTAATCTTTCAAGTGCCCGTCCTCGACGAGATTCTCAAGATGGGACTTGAGGGCCATGTAGTCCTCGGTCCTGTGCCCATTCTGCTTATGGTAGGTACAGAACTTGCCTTGATCTCGGGTGGATGGATCACCTTTCATCGGCTGCGGCCATTTGAAGTAGGGCTCCGTTTTGATCTTGCTGAGGAGCTTATAGATAGGCTCCTTAAAGGCTCAGCAGCCAGAACAGACAGGACGCCTGTCTCCTGGAATTGTTGTTGTCCTGTTCGGATCAGGGCTGGGGCGTATGCCAGGTTACTTAGAAAAGGATAGGTAAGCCGCTTCTAATAGTTTGTTTTTTCATTCGGGCTTGCACTTACCGCAATTTTTCTTTTATTCTGGGGGGAGGGTAAGGTTTGATATTGTGGTAGTTGTATGGGGTGTTAAGGTAAGGTAGGGGTTTCATGGTATGGTAAGGGCTAAGGGTAAGGAGTGGAGTCTAGTCGGGTAATTGGAGGTAAGGAACTGGGACGTGTTTCCTACCATGGGGATGACCCCTCCTAAGACTTATGGTGATGTGTTCTATGTTCTGGTCTTAGCCCGGGTCCTTGTACACTGAAGCTGTCAAGTCCGTACGAGGATACCGTTTCAGGAGGGCGATTTCCTTTTCGTGTCGCCCTCTTCCTCGCGTTCCTTGTGTCTATCTTTCTGAAACACGGGTCTTCCTAGTGGGCTCGGCGCCACTAGGCAGTCATCTTTGATCCTGATCGGCCGACCTTTCCGATCCCGAAACAAACTTCGGCTCTCTTTTTTCAGTCATTCAGATGCAAAAATCCGTGAAGGCGACGAGAGATGCCGCCTGCTCTTTCCGTTCCTTCTCTTTCGGAGTGGAGCACTCCTTCTTTCTTGGCTTGGTACGTGTTCTGAGCGAGCCTTCGCGTGACGTGAATGGTACCTATGAAGTGGAATCCGTCTGTCTTGTCTTCCACCTCATAAGGGAGTTGCGTTCCGAGAGACTACAAATCTCTACGGAACGTTGGACATACTTCAAACTGACCCCATGGAGACCGTGGCCACACCTTGATCAAACAGTGATGATGTGGTCAACCCTGGATACGTGGCTCTTCGATGGGGGAAGGACCACGCTACTC